>VXBQ01014776.1:344422-553390 GCA_013400175.1 Phainopepla nitens | reverse complement strand
AGGGTTACAATGACAGACAGTGGGTGTCACAATCAGGGATTGGCTCAGGACTAGACTGGCAGGGAAGGTTCAGGAACAAGGGTAGGGTTACAATGACAGACAGTGGGTGTCACAATGAGGGATTGGTTCAGGATGAGACTGGCAGGGAAGGTGCGGGAACAAGGGCAGGGTTACAATGACAGACAGGGAAGGAGCCAGAACAAAGGGTGGGGATACAATGAGGGACAGCTAGGGGGAGGATATAACTTAGGGACCAACCAACTTTAGGGAAAACCTGGGGGGAACGTAGGAGCGAACCATTAAACATAGAACTGTAAAATATAAAATAAAAAACACTCACTGCAACACAAACCATGTACTAAACAGCAGCAGTGAGGCTGCTCCATAAGGGCAGCTGGACAGGAGTAGCAGATGCTGACAGCACAAGCCATGCTCTCCCTAACAGGACACAGTCTGGCAGGACCCAAACAGGGCTGGCCTGGGGATGGCAATCCACTGGATGGCAGTACCAGGCAAGGTGAGGGGGTGAGTCAGGGCTGGGGTCCACCCAGAGGGCTTGCTCAGAAAGAGCAGAAGTTAAGACTAATCACAGGGACAACCACAACTGACTGCAAGGTGTGATGGGGTGTCCCAGCCTGACAAGCCTGAGCCTCTCCTGGACCTGGTAAAGGACACCTGGGTAGAGACCCCAGTGAGGCTGGTCAGGGAAAGGAAGGCCTGTTGCTGGAACCCAGATCACAACACCAGCAGAAGGAAGTGGCTAGGATGGATGTACTGGAATTGAGACCTCACATGCAGTTCTCAGAGTACATTTTCTCCGCTCCATTTTGGTTTATGAACCATGAGGGCAATATTGCAGGACCACAGCCATGTAACAGTCTAGTCAGTCCCTTGGAGAAAGTGTCAGAGCTCACTCTCAACAATTACAGATGACACCAAAAGCTGGGAAGCTGGTCAGTAACTCTAGAGTGAACGGATACTGTTCATACATAGCTAAGCAACCTGGAGGAGCAGGTCAACAGGAAATGTAAGAAATTTGGCAAGGCACATGAGCCGATTGTGAAAAGAAATGGGCAAGTGCCTGTCTGGCTGGGAGCCACTCACAAAATATCTGCCAAGTCTCTTTTGGGTTTGGTTTTTGGTTTCTTTGCTTTGGGATTTTTTTGTTTGGTTGGTTTTTTGTTTTACTTTGTTTGTAATCCCCATAGCTTAATCTAAGGCTATTTAATTATAAATAAGAAGTACATCAGCTGCATGATGATCGACGAAAAGATCTAGTATATACTACGTGGATTGATGAAGAGATAGTACAAATCCATTGACTTACATAAAAATTTAACACAAGATCTTCTTAGTCGCTGAAAATATAGTGGATTTCTCAAGCCTTGGAATAAACTTCACTGCAGAAAGCACAAATACTCCTTCTGAAAGGATTTGGAAAGAATTTCATATTTTATCGTTTGTGTAACTCTAACTTTTCTTTTATCTCGGCATTTTAGCATTTTTTTTCCTGTTGCTACTAACTAAGGGAAAACCACTGGTGAATTACAGGTTGACTGCGCAGAGGTGATATGTGAGCAAGCAAGGTACCTGCCAACTCAGATCCACTGGCAAAGTTAATTTGTATCAAACTGCATCTTAGATATATTACTGCTTCTGAATATGCATACTGAAAGGGTGAAACCATTAAATAAATTATTACACAAAGGTAAGTTGCAGTAACCCTTTTAAGACATTTAAGTATAGGATTGGCAATAAAATGAAATGATAAATTATAATTTTAATAGATCTTGAAGAATATGTTCCTCTAAAATTTTAGGGATTCAATAAAATGTGAAACCTAATCCTCAGTAAAATACTGCTAGACTTTCTGTATTAGTGCATAATGGTCGAAGGTTTTAGTACTTTCAAGGGAAAGTTAATATTTTATATGAATATTTAAATATTTGACACGTTATTAGAGATGGAGACCAAAATCTCATATTACTGAGTGACCATTTAGTTGATTCCATTAGAATTTTACTCACTTGCTGTTGGTTCTAAAAGTCATTCCTAATTTGTCCTATGCTAGAGGTCTAAACAAATCTTAAAAAAAACCCAAAACCTCACCACTTCATGTATGTGTTTTTCATCATTCATTTCACACTTATATTTGCTATTTAGTAAGAGTGATTACTTATTGAGAGCTCGGTTCATCTCTCCTGGTCATTAGACATTTGTCCTTCTTACAGTGATCAGCAAATGATAACTTATGATCACACAATAGACAGGGCATTTTTATACCTATGTGTTTATTCTTGCTAAAAAAAAATTATATTCAAGACTGTGCAAATTAGTAAAAATATTCCAAAATAAAATTTTATTTCTCACAAGTAAGACTCATAAACAGCAGACTTTTTCTTTTTTTTATTCACAAAATTCACCACAGCATTTTTTAAATATATTGAGGATTTAAAATTAAAAAGTATAAACTAGCATGGTAAGTGGCATAGTAGGTAACTGCTTCTTACCGACTATGGTTGCCAAAGTTGCAATTCACGTTTTTATTTTGTGAAGGAAGTTATAAATCCACATTATTTCCAATGGAATTAATATTGATTGTACTTGGCCATATTAGTGCATTCCTGTAATAACAGTCACAGCTCATACAGTATAAGTAATTGGTCTAGTAAGGCTTCCAAAATACATCCTAGAAAGAAAAAGGAGTTAGATTTTTGTGAAACATTGTCAAGCTCCTAATGCGCTAAGCTGAAACTAGAGCCAGCTCTTAGCAGCAGCCAGCGGAATGATTTGCATTTTCAGATAGGTCAAAATTTGAAAAGCACTCCATGCCAATGAGGCTAAAGACAAAAAACTTTCATGTTTTCTATGAATCAAAATCCCTACAGAAGCAGAAAAATACATTCCTTGTAAGATCAGACAGATGCTGTCCAAAACTGACCTTATTTTTTCCGTTTGTTGTTGGTCAGCATTAAGCAGCAGTAAAGAACCTAGTAAAAATCATGCTGTTTTTAGCATGAGAGGATCACAGGTCAAATCCATCCCTGGAGGTCACAAAAACACTGAGTAAGAAGATATTTCCTGAGCAGTCCTGAATGGAAGCTTTTCTTGAAATAAGGGAATGGTGATAACATGACTTCAAAAACCTTAGATAAGGTTTTCAGAATTTGCCTGCCAAACTCTGTGGTAGATAGTTCCATCAAATTTTTTCATCAAAATTATAATTCTATAATGACATGTTCCATAACTGAAAAGCTGTTGTCTAAATGAGGGACAGGAATTTCCATTTTCTCCACAGATTAGAATTGTCTACACTTAAAAAAAGAATATATATAAAAGGATATGAAGTATTGACTCTTTACTAATGTATCTGAGCATTTCAGAACCCCCAGACATCTTTATAAGATTTCTTATGTAGAGAAAAAAAAAAAAAAAAGGGGGCAGAATTAGGAAAAGGAATACTGTGGTACTGATTGACATAGAAGCAAGCAAATCTGCCTGTGGTTTTCCTGAGTCATTGCCTTAGAGAAACCTAGGAACAAGGCTATGAAAAACAGCAGTCCATTACTGTGTCCAACTATTTTAACATTTTTCTTCTAACAATTTAATTTTAAGATTTGCAAAATGTATAAACAATCAATCTGTGAGTCTTCTTAATTATTTAGAGTGATCCATATGTTTCCTGCGTTTTTCATATAGAACAGAAAGTGCCTGCATAGCAGAGCCTGTGTTGAACAACTTAAAAAAAAAAATTCCAAAGCCTTTTAGAGTCATGCTGAAAGAATAAACCTATGTAACACTGGAGAAGTTAACTTTGCACTTTAGTGTACTCAGAAAATTGATACTGAGGCTATCTGTTCTTCCATTTAAAATTAAGAGCCTCAAGCTGTAGATCATCAAAACTCATTTTCCAGAAAACTAACCAAATGCAGTTTGACAGATTGATTCTTGTTAACAGTGAAAAAGTATTGCACATACTGACCTGAATTGATTTCAGTTTGTTTCTTTTTTCCTTATAATAAGAACTAGATCATCACTTTTTGCCTCCTGACATATGGATATCAGAAGATTTATGCTATTTGAAAATGTCAGAGTTTGACCAGCAGAATGCATAATTTCTGGCTCAGTCTGAATTTTTTTTTAAATGAATATGCAAATAACAATAAGAAACAAAAGAAATTAGCAGGAAATGAGAACTACTTCTGGAGGAAAAAAATAGCATGTGAATATGATCACAAAATTCTTCCCTGTTTAGCCCTGATCACCTACACTTCACCCCTCCCAGGGAGGAACCAAGGGTTGTGCAGTGGTTTAGAACAAATGAGGCATTTTTTTAGGGCATAGTGACATTTTTCAAAAATGTGTTTTTTACCAAATACTGATATATTTTTTATAGGTTCAAGATCAGAACTTTTTCTTATTTAAGAATAAGAGTCATTAAGAGAATTATGAAGAATTCCACCACTGTTTGAATTCCGCCAATTTTTGAAATCAAATTTTTTCAGGGAGATCAGGTCCTGAGCCACAGCGTTTCTCAGTTGTGACAGACGATGGTGAGACTGAATTTTTTGCATGTCATACAGTATATAGAACAAAAATATACAAATCTTGAAAGTCTGTGGTTTATGAAAAAATATAGATAGTAAAAAAACTCCTGATCACCACTTCTCCCTGAGGACAAACACTTTCACGGTTCAAGTTAATATTTAATCATGAATCTAGTTGAAAAACTTTAAAGTAATTACATAAATTAAAGCATCTTTCTTTATTTGTGTATTTAGACCAGAAAAACCTTTAAGGTCCTTGAATCCACTCAGCCTAATGTTACAAAGTCCCCCAGTAAAGCCTGTTCCATCCTTTAAATATCACTATGGATGATGAGTCAAATACTTCCCTGGGCAGTCTGTTCCAAAGCTTGATAACCTTGTCAGTGAAGACAGGTGCCTTTCCAACCGTGCTATTCCCCTCCTGTAGTGCTTCGTGGGGTTGTTGTGACCTAAGTGCAGGATCCAGCTTGTGGCCTTGTTGAGCCTCACACCACTGGCCTCGGTCCATTTATCCAGCCTGTCCAGATCCCTCTGATGAACCTGCTTACCCTCTGCCCTCGGTTACACCAAGTATCACTACTACCTGTCTGTGCTCTGCCTCAGCTGGCTAGTTTGCAGGTTTTTTTCTCATCTCTTCTAGTCACTAGAAGAACAGTAGGTCAATGAAAATAATTGCTATTATCAGTGTTGCTGCAGTTCAAACCATTGTGCCCCTCAATAAATCCTGCAATGCAGTGACTGAAAGGATTGTATTGTTGCCTTAAAAGGGTACAATGGGGGTGATTCATGGGGATTGATTACATCTCCCACTATACTTTCTCCAGAGGCAAACCATTGTACAAGTCAATCTTCATTCTTTAAAATGTCACCACAAAACATTAAATGCGTTTATCATATTAGTACATCTATCAGGCTACTAACATGCATGTTGAAGTCTGCATAGTGTGCATGAATAGTGTTAAGTTCAAACTGATTCTAGTTAGTTAAACATAACATTTGATGGAAGCAATTAAAAAAAAAAGACTTGTTAAAAAACCCAACAAATTTAATATTCACTTTGTTACCACTGTGAAAACATTCACTGCAGAAAATTGTTATGAAGGAACTAAGTATAGGAAAATGGTTTCTTAAAAAAGAGTCATTAGCTGATCAACTACACTTGATTACAATCTCAGTTGTATCTTATGGTCATAGAGACTTTATGTACTTCTTGTAAAATTTAAATCCAAATAGTTAAATTCAGGTAAATACTTGTGCAGGAGTTCAAGTATAAAAATACTCCATCTGGATTTATGTTTTTATCTAAAGTTAATTCAGTATATTTTGAATAGAAACAGCAACATGTAGGTTTAATGTAGTTTAACTAATTTGTTCTAATTAAATTCACATAGATTTAATTTTCCTGAATGTTACAATTTATAAAATTATTGAAGGAAGGAAGGAAGGCAATCTTAATGATAAGAAAGTTATTGTTCAAGGTTCTAACATAGGGAAAACATCCCATAGAAGGAAGCATTACTTCTAGAAACTATCATTATCATTTTAAGTTATCTTCTCTGGTCTGTAAGAGTCTGCTTCAAAAATAGAAACACATTAAAGTAAATAACATTTCCCAACATTTAAGTAAGATTAATTCAGCTAAATAAAACATGTATCCTTGCCTGGAAAATTCCAATATTGCTCACATAAAATCTCTTATATATTTACTTATGCACAATAACATGTACACAGCAATGGCTCCCTTAAAGTCATTAGCCTCCCACTGACTTTCTGTGCAGCAATATAATCAAAGCTTAAGGGAAAACTAATTCGCTGCAGTTACTTTGTGTAAACCAGAATGATCTCAAGCTATGGCAATACAAAATTTCTGCTCTGCAAAAGGATAGATGGGGAAAAAATATGAAGGAATTCTAATTAATTAGTCTATGTAAAGGTTAGGTACACTGCTTAGAGCAATGATAAAATTGTGGCTCTTAGGTTAGCCAGAAGGATTGTCATAGCTCTTTAATAATTGTTCTCTTTCTTGCTCTGAAAAATGAGAACAATAAATACTGAACTGCCAAATTGGCAGAGATAAGACAATAAACATCTCTCAGCAATATCCACTTATTATTACAAAAAGAGAAAGAGAAAAAACGTTGTTCTAACCTTATAAAATGTTGTAATGCAACTACAAACTCTATTCTCAGTGTACTAGGTATTCAAATTCCCAAAGAGGAAATATTTTGTAAAGTGAGCTCACTGCCCTCCACTGAGAGAACAAAGGATTTCTATTGTGGAGATACCACTGACCCAGCTTTTGGCCAGAGACATGTTGCACACCTTGATTACAACCGTACTTCATTAATTCCATCAGCTACCTGTGGACACAATAATAGGAGAGTTTCTTACTTGTCCATATCTCAGATGATTTCAATGTTTTGAATGTGATTATGTCAGGGAGAATTCATCAGCTATTTAGGAATACGGAAGTAAAAACAAACAAACAAAAATGTGGCAGAGTCTAAGGTATCTGTTAAATAGAGACTTAGTTCTGAAAAGCCATTGAAATACTTTTTAAAATCTTCTCCAAATACATGAGAATATCTTTCCATCAAATGAAGTCAGCAGTCACAATTATAATCTGACTAAAAAAGGCAGAAAACCCTGAGGATATTGTCAACATCCAAAGGAACTTAAATCAGCAAGAAGTATGTTGAATAAAATCTGTATACTTATACACAAATTTAAAGGGAAAAACAAAGCAATAATACTATATGGTATTAAAGCTGGTATTTAAGTTGATGCTGCTGCATGTATTTAAACACTAGAGAAGAGTAAAATTAAGACTAAATACTTACAACAGAAGTGTTTTCTGTTTGCTGCACCAGACAGGAAACCTCACCCTTACAACTTGATGGATTATAACCAAAACATTTTGCCTTTGCGTTCTTGTGCCATTTCTGTCACAGCTCTTAGTGAGACTTAAAACTTGAGAATTTTAGTCTCTAAACACTCTAGATATACACTATTTCTAGTAGATTAAATACTTCTTTCATTCTATATGCTAAACAATAAATGATACAGAATTCAGTTAAGCATTCAATATTATTAAAAAGATATTTCTTTGCAAATGTAGATTCTTGTAAAAACAAAAATTACTCACACAACAGCACTGGAAAGTACTAAATAATATCTCCTCCCTGCCTCTACCAGCAAGTCCCATCCCCTGCTGCTCTACTTCTTTCTAAATCCGTTAAGATTTTGACTGGGTCTTCTGGACAGTCTCATCAGAATACAATACTTAGTAGGAACAAGGAGACTTTTTCCAAGTGAGAGAAAGACTATTCACTCCCAGAATTTAAGAACTGTACTAGACACTGCCACCAAGAACAAGTCACTTGAATAATGAACCTATTAACAACTCTTTGGTTCTCTTCCTGATTTTAGAACATTTCTAAATTCAGTGTATTTCTGCTCCTACCGGACTGATTAATGACACTGTTTTATTATCTGGACTAATCCTTTCCCAAGGTCCCTAACTTTTTAGCACCACTACTTGCAAATTTAGAGGTAAGAAACAATCTCATTGAGGACTTTTTCTACAAAGAAGCCTTTCAACTATTATCCAAAGACTAAAAATCTAAGCCAAAGAATTCATTTCTTAGCAGAATTTTCATATCATTTATCTAGGTCTGTATAACCTTAATATTTCCTGATCACTTAGAATTTGCATCCCTTTCAGATCACTTTTTTCTTTGTGTAGATAGTGCTAACTTTAGTAATTAATATTGGATAAATCTCAGCTGTTTTCTGATGATTAACTGAGATCAGGAGGCCTGTGATTGTCACGTATAAAAAACTACATACACAGAATTTGGAGTTTAAGTCCATGAAATTTAGCAGCCTATTTTCAATTTGAAAAACAAACAAACAAACAAACAAAAAAAAACCAAAAAAAACCACAACAAACTAAAACAAAACCAAACAAACAACACAAAAAACCGAAACAGCAAAACAAAACAAAAAGAAAAAAAAGAAAAAAGAAACCAAAACAAACCCAATCAACCAACAAAAACAGAACCCCAAACCTAAACAGAAAACTATAGAAGAAGTCTGGGAGCCTTATATGTATTTTAAACTTCACATTTATCATTGGCTATGCCAAAGCTATGTCCTGCTCAGTACAAGGACTATTTCAGATTCCTAGTGGAGAACGCTGTACAGCCTTGTGCTGTACAGGGATCAAAGCAGCCCCACTAATATAAACTTCTCTTGTTGGAATATATACTGCAGCTCCTCATTTGCAGTTGCCAATGACCTTAAGCATACACAGGCCTTATTACTCTTATTCTGGAAAGCTCTAGAAGCCAACTCTAGCAACAAAAATACAGCCACTCGGTTGGGGTGAAGTAGGAATCTTTCCTCTAAAATGTTGTCATTCTTTGGTATGATGAGAATAAATAATCCAGCTCTCTGTTTTGCATGTGCCCAAGAAGAAAGTATCCCATTCACCTTCCTCTCTGTACAATACCCAGAGCTAAGCTGAACAGAATTCTTAAGAAACCATATACTATTAAACAGCAAAAGCAGAGACAAGATCATGAAATAATGCATTGAAAAGAAATGAAAAAAACCCAGACAGAACTATTATAAGGTATAATAAGGCATCCACAAAGACATTTTGACTCTTTATATTCCTCAAGTAATATACACTTCCCAAAGTATTGAGGAAATAAATGCTTGTTAATTGATGACCTAAACCATATATGCTCAGAATGTTGCAACCCTTGAGTAGTGAAATTTGTTTTCATTAGGATGCAAACCTCAATGCAAAAAGGAATAGAAATGACAGTATATTTTCTTGTCATACTGAAAAAGTACCATTTCTGTTTCAAAAATGGTAAAATGGAAAATTTGTGCAGAAGGGAGCCCTGGGATTACACTACATTGTATTTTTATTTTTATTGTATAAGTAAATGAACTCACCTTAGAACATAGTTATTCAAGAGCAAGATACACTTAAAAATTAAACCTTTTATTAAGATACCTTTATGACAAAGGCTTCTATAAATCAGAAAAATATATTTAAGAAGCAGTATTTTCTTGTTAATTATAAATATAAGTGGGCAAATCTTCATGCCATCTGTTCCAACAAGAGCTGTATTTCAATGGGGGGAAAAGGAAAAAAAAAAAGGGGAAAACCATCTTTAGGAAGTGTTTTGTTTTGAATCTGTTCAAATTTTGTTGTAAACTGCATGAAGAATCTTCATTAGTCTGCAATTAGCAGCATGCCCTGGCAGCCAGGAGGGCCATCCCTGACCTGGGGGGCATCAGGCACAGCATGGCCAGCTGGGCAAGGGAGGGGATTGTCCTGCTCTGCTCTGAGCTGGGGCAGCCTCACCTCCTATGTCACTATGAAGATTTGGGTGCCACAATACAAAAAATATATTTAGCTGTTGGAGAGCATCCAAAGGAGGTCTGTGACAATGCTGAAGGACCTGGAGGGGAGGTCGTATGAGGAGCAGCTGAGGTCACTTGGTCTGTTCAGCCTGGAGAAGAGGAGACTGAGGGGAGACCTCATTGGAGTCTACAACTTCCTCATGAGGTGAAGAGGAGGAGCCAGCACTGATCTCTTATCTGTGGTGACCAGTGACAGGACCTGAGGGAATGGCCTGAATCAGGGGAGGTTTAGGTTGGGTATTAGAAAAAGGTTCACCATCCAGAGGTGGCTGGGTACTGGAATAGACTCCCCAGAGAATTGGTCACAGCCCCAAGATTGACAGAGCTCAAGACGGGTTTGGACAATGCTCTCATGCTCATGGTGTAATTCTCAGGGATGGTCCTGGTTCAGGTTATTCACTAAAAATAATGACATGGATGGTCTCTGGGTGGAGATTATAAGCAAGCCATCTATGTATACTAAGGAGGACCATTTCCTTCTGGGAGAAGCATTTTTGCTGCCAAAACAGTACTGAGGGGATACCTCAGAACAGTTCACACACAACTCATCTTTCTTTAATCCATCAAGTTCCTGCTGCAAGGTACTCTAAGCCAACAAATTGTTTCACTCCCTGTATAGCAATGTCTTTGCACCTGATATATGAAGGGAATTATTATTAATGAGATTATTATGCTTAGCAGTACTCACACAACACACTGATCATTTAATTCACTCTGAAAAGAGAAAGAGTAAGCTATAGAACTGTCAAAATATGTGCCATGCCTGCTGAATTGATGAAGTACTGAATAAAGAAGGAACCTGCCTCTGAATCTTTATCAGGTTGTATTTTCTAATGAACTGTGATGCGGGATAAGACCCTTGTCTGTGCTGTTTCTCTGAATCAGTTACAGCACTACAAAATGGCTCAAACACGGTGAACACTGTTCATGAGTAGTAATGGACTAGACCCAGAAGAGAGAATAGAGAGTAATGCCAGATATGCCATTGCTTGATGTTTGTATCTCAGACCCGTGGTAAGAGGGCAAAAGAGAGAAGTTAGGGATTTAATAATCCTGATTCACCTGGCTTTCACATTTCCTTCTCTTCCTAGGCAAGAAAATATCAAAGAAGCACACTGGAGGGAATATGTTGCGGGCAAGTCCACCTTGGTTTTACAAGGGAGAGTAGCTACTTGACTATTGGTTGGAAGTCTCACTGCATGACAACACTGCAGCAGGTTAAACTCTTTCCAAAAGTCTGAAGACAAAAACAATGTAAAGTGCACCAGAGAGAGGATGGCTAGGATTCAGGTAGGCATATCAGGAGAGTAAGGCTACCTCCAAAAACGGTAGGTGGTAAGACAACTACTTCAGACTCCCTAGCCTCTGACATTCAGCTGGAAATCACAGTAAATTTAATCCTAGTGTTTGATTTCATTTTAGAGTGACATAAAAGCCTGTAAATCTAATGTGGCTGTGAAAAATATGATACTTAAATATCTTGAGTGTCTCAGAAGATTGCAGACTAGATTTGTGTGACTTAAAAGGGAAAACATCGAAGAGCATCACCAGAAATGTGAGCAGAAAAAAATGTACCAATAGCAGCCCAATCTGGTTTCTAAACCACTCCATGGTATTATTTACATAAATTTCAATTGATTTTTAGAAAAAACCATATGAGAGCACAAAGAAATGCCCAGTCTCATATACACTGACATTGGTGAGATCTACTGTGGACCAGTGACTCATCTTCAGACTACTACATTTTCCATACGGTAGCCTACATAATAGATACAGAGCACTCCATTTAACTTTTAAAATGTATAAACTCTGAGGGGGAAAAATAAAGATGATAATGTAAAATATTCTCACTCTTTCATCTCAAGTTGTTCTGTGTTATTTAGACAACAGATTATTTGTAAGGTTTGTAAAGCAAAGTTTTGAGATGTGTATATGTATGTATACAAAAAGTCAATTTAAATTTACTGCAGCTTTAACAACTCCCAAACAGCAATCTGTGTGAGTGTCTAATATTATGTTCTCTCTTTTCTTTTAGACAATTATTCTTCCTTAAAGTACCCACAGTGTGTGTTTATCAATGGTATATATAGCCATAAAATTTGCTGAATTTAGTACTTTATGCTTTTGCACACTTCAGTAGCTTTAATGTATTCCATATTTACAGAGCTGTGTTGCTTTTTAAATGTATTTTTTCTTTTTTCAAAACTATAAAATCTTTTAATAGATCTTAGAGTATTTATGTATCAATAGCTACAGCTTAAAATATTTTTCTAAGCATTCTATTTCAAAGAGACCTTCAAGATCAGTCAATTTTTTCCCAGATAGGTCTTTTAAAATTATTTTATTTATACATTATTTTATATCTCATTCAGCCAAGTTCAAACTAGTATAGTGCTTTGTTTCGCATTGCACCACGTTTATTTATCATGACTTTATATTTTGTTAACACTTCACTTATCACTGATATCTTTAAATACTGTATTCTTTGTGTACCTTTTGCTGGCCTTTGTAGTTTTACTACAAATATTTGGTTTATCTGTCCTTAATCCTAAAATACTTATTTAAGCATTTTACCTGAACATGGGTACTGAAACTGTATTTAATATATTCCTGTATGCTTGCCAGTTTGCTAAAGCTACCTATAACCTTTAACTATGTTAAAAAGTTCTTTAAATCCATAAAGCAGAAGACTGTGTCTGAAAGTGTTTGTATAGTTTCTCTGCTCCTAAGGAAGTCTACAGGAAAGTGTGATGTAAAGTAGAAGCTCCAGACTGCTGGCTTTAACCACATACCATGTACAGCAACACTCCGAGTTGATCCATATGCCTCCTTACAGATACAACCACCTCAAGAGATTAGAGCAGGTGAAGAGTATTCATAATTTCAGGATAAATACTTTGAATTTTAGGAGAGTTTTTTTAGTACTTCTAAATGATTGTTAGTGTCCTGTAAAGCTGTCCCTGATGCCAGGAACCTATAGAAGATTAACATTGGGCTCAGGAGCTGTCAACTCACTGCAGTGTCCTGGAAACTGCTTACAAGAGGCTAAGTAAGCATCAGTGCCCTGATGACACCGAGGCTACCTCCTATGCAACCTTCTGACCTGTAAAGCAATGTATCTGGGCCACAGTGCATTTCAAAATATGTTTTTCAAATTGATGGCTCCCCATACCAAGAGAATGGTGAAAAAATGACTTTTTAAATCTACAAAAATCCACTTTATGTCCTCATGTAAATATAGCTGAATAAACCATATTATTCCCTTTTAAAGCAGATTTATTTCTCAAACTTTTTCTCTGGATGTTAACCTGACAGGACCAATTTATTACTGACCTGATCTAATAAGTTGTAAGCATTTAAAGGACTACTTTTGAAGCAGTCTACTACATCTGTATTGTCAACTTATATTTATAGAGTTTATATAACAAAATTGTACACCTGGAAACAGTTACATTGACAGAATCATGGCACATGAACACAGTGTCATAATCTGAGTAACTGTAGCACAACAGAATCCCTCTGGCTGTGAGAAGAAACAAGCCATGTACTTATATATTCATATTGTGTACACAGAGAAGATTCAGGACCATGTCCAGCAGTGCATCCACTGTAGCCAACCAGCTCCTCAGAGTAAGTCAGGAATCACACTTCCAGGAAGAAAGTTGGAAACTACTCTTCTAATAACATCCAGATATCAGAAAAATCCTGTAAGACATAAAAATTTATTACAATTTGACATAACTATAAAGATCCTATATGGGACATGATAAATTTGTTGCTCAGCCAAAAGGATATTTCTTCATTTCTGCCAGCTTGATTTAGAATAAATAGAATCATTATTATTATTAAACCACTACTCAGTGTATAATAAATTGAGAGAGGCAGAAGGAAGGAGAGGACTGTGTGATTGTTAATATCTTTCCTTAGGATCTGTATTTCCTAAACTTAAATAAAAACCATATTTTGCAAGCATGAAAAGACCCCTATTGAGCTAAAGTTATGCAGCAAAAGAAAAGCAGTAGGTTGTTTTTGTTAAGTGTGAAAATCTACTAAAAGGAATTTTTTTATAGAGTCAAATTTTAGAAAAAATATAAAATATGCTTATAAACCTTTTCAAGGTTTTAAAAGTATTGCTGAAACATGGCAAATTAAAGATATGAGGCATGCTTTGTGAATACCTACAACCCATGCTTAGAGATGGTATTTGAATATTATTCCTCAAGCAAATTCTTCCAGCTACAGCATCTCAAGTGCTTCTTGAAGTAATATCTTTAGTGTCTGGTGACCTAAATAAATGGTAGTTGCATGTGTTGCATTTACACATAATTGCTGGAAAAAAGTTTCAAAAAGGGAATTTAAGTGCATACCAGATTAATTTCTGTGGATATTAAAAAAAAAAAAAAAAGGTATTTTGTCTACATAATATAAGAATTCTTGGGATATTTTACTCTATAAAATTGAAGGGTCTAAGTAGTATCTGAATGTATAAATTATTTTTATTGAAATTTCTATCTAAAATTGGAATTGATGATGCCTTAAGTTTTAGCTTTTATGTTTTTCAGATGCTGTACTGCATTAGTGTGTAACTCTGAACTTCATATGGGGTGTTAATAATTTCTTTTCACAGTTTGGTTAGACAAAGCAATCTTTTCTCAGGTGGGAACCAAGGTCATCTCAGCCTCAGGCCTGGAAACTATAAACAAGTGAATGGTGGGGGGCAAACCAGGGGAATGTGACTTCATTAGCTGGAGCTGTAACTGGACAATTAACCCTTGATATGCAAATAGACCAAACTCATATCTGTCTGAAAACCTCATGGCTGCCATCCCTCTTGGGTGTAGCCTCTGCGAGGCTCCTGCATTGCCCAAGCTGTACCCTTTGAAGGCCTTTGAATAAATACCCACTTTATTTTCTAACTCAGTCTAGCCTCTGTTCTATGCAGCCTCTCCAATGCATCAATATAAATGAAGAATTATAATTCCCAAAGCCAGAAGCATGTAGAATTAATTTCTATTATCTGGTTTTGTTTTCTGAAAATAATGTTCACAATGTATGGTGAGCCATTAACTACTTTGTCACAGCTCTGTTTGCATTTTTTTGTTCTCATAAGTTTCGTGAAAATATTGTTTCTCATACCACTTTTTGTCTGACTTAAAGGTTTCTTTTAACTTAGCTTTGCTATATATGTGATGAAATTGAATTTAAAAGCACGAAGCACCTAGGTGAAACTATGGAAAATAAGCAGGAAAGTTGGTAGAATTTTATTTCAATGGATTTTCTGCTAGCTAATCATGAAAACAAAAGTTATCAAGGCCAGAGAGAAAGTTTCAGTTTATCTTTTTTTTTTTCTGCAAGAAAAAAATTGATATATTAGTTCTATCAACTGCTTTTTCATCTATTCGTTGTTTCATCTACTCACATTTATTAACACAGGTATTTGGATGAATTCCATGAATGAACCATCTTTATTGCTATTTTTATTATGAGTCCTATGCTCAAATTCCTATTTCCTTCTGTAGTGATTATTACTGATAAGCTCGTACTGCTGATTCTTTTCTCATCATAAATTCAGTGGATCTTTAGGGTTCTTTTTATGCTACATACCTTATTCCAATGTTCACAACCCTCAGAGCTTGCTGAGCTACAAGTTATATCTTCCAATATTTAAATTTCATCTAGTACATTGGTGTCATTAAACAGAAAGATTTGAACTTTAATTGATGTGACTCAACAGAGAAGAGAAAAGATTGCTATGATTGTCAAAGAATTTTGGAAGGTTACGTGATGTACAGGAATATGATTAAGAGCAATATAGAGAGTAACAATATAAATTAATATACACACATTCATTGATATGGGTTAGATATAGATATAGATACAAATGATAGATAGAAATAGAGATAGAGATAGAGATAGAGAGATATAAATATAGATATGTGCTACGTATATAGATTAGCCTTTATAGATATAGATAAATAAAGGAGAAGAGTCCCAAGGATCAGGTGATTAGAATTGCACCTTCATCCTCAAGATAATAAATATCCCTAAACAGCTTCACCCAGTAACAATAGCTTTATAATCCTTTGCAAAGTGAAAGATCACCATGAGATGGTAAATCTGTAGACGGACTAAGTTCTTGCGACAATGGGTAAGAATGCTATTTCCTTATGATAGGTACTAGTTTTGAGCAGCCCTTTTAGTGCTTGGCATCCCCCTTCACTTTGTGGTGAGAAGAGCTGTTGGAATGGTGTCACTACAGAGTGATAGTGATCTTGCTGCAGTATATCACTACTGGTTTTTCCAGTCAAGGTGAGGTGTTGGGCCAGGTGTTGTCAGACTACCATTTGTCCACACATAGTTAAAATGAATTTAAAATATTTTCCTAAAAAAAGCCACTGAACTTCATCTTTGCTAAATCACATGAAGGGATAAAAAATTCCTCTTTCACTTTTCTCAGCCAAAAAAGAAAGAATGGTTTCTGCTCCAATGTTATATGATTTCAGAAATTCATTTTTGTTATAAAAATACACAATAACACAATTATTACTTTATCCTGAAGTGATGTCAGGGAAATATTGTTACAGTATTTGCACAGGTCTTTACTAGACAGAACAGTTCCTTTTTATGGCTTCTTTCCCTTTTGAACCTTCAAAAAAAACCAAAATTACTTTCAAAAAGAATCATGCTAAGTGACTTTCAAGTTAGTACAACTTTTGCAAGGCAGCCATGTCATGACAATAAATTTGCATAAAAGCAGTAGCAACAACTTAAAGCTTGTTTTACATACAGCTGGCTTTTGTGAAAGGAGGTATTTCAAATTGGTGGGTACTTTAGCTTCTAATACTCATACAAATTATCCACTTTTAGGAAGAGATATAATCCAAAGATTCTTTTTTAAACCTCTTAATGTGAATATTTTGCAAGTTTTAAGACTTTTTTTGCCATGTTATAAGTGTGATACCCAACCCAAAAGGCTACCTAGTCACTTCATCACTGAGGATACAGCTATGCCCTGTACATTTACAATCTCTGACCTGTACATTGTTACTGATGCTGTCTGGGAGCTGCTCCTTGGGCACTCCCACAGTCCTGCTTTCTCAAGAGCACAGGCTTCTCCCCCACCAAGCCTCCTCAAATCCTGAATATTGCCAAGACCTCTGAGCACTATGGCTCTGGGCTCCCTGAGCCTCCTTTGATGCCACAGGTCCTCACGCAGCCTGGCCAGACCTGTTACAGCAGTAAAGGGAAAGATACAGATTCTCCTAAGACAAGAATCAAATGGGTGCCATTTGCCAGAGGACCAGAACTACGGGGCTGTCTGTAGTACTTGAGGGATGAAAACTGGGAATAGGATCAGGTAGCTTTTGCTTTATCTGCTCATCCTTTTGCATTAATGCCACTGTGCCACTGGTGTGATTTATAAGTAATAGTGCTTGTCAAAATTGCTCATGTTTCTGACCATGCATAACTTGTCAAAATTAAATACACACTTTGCACTAGGGATGCTGTCACCTCTGCTGCACCTCATTAGGCAAATTGAATTCATAAAATGTTAAATACTGTTGGGCCTAAGCTTCCCTCAACCACAAAATTCAAGTCACCAAATTACTCTAATTATCCTCTTGCAGTTGAGATATTTTTTGTTGGGAGTTTATTTCAGAACTCATCCAGTGTCGCTGTGTTATAGACACTCATGACTGCCTTGCGGTGTAGGTGTGGGATGTAGTTCTGCCTTTGCTCTCACCCCATGAGAGCTGCAGGCCTGGCCTGGCTTTGAACATGCCAAGGCTCTGCACATGCACAGCTTTGCCCCTGGACCTGACAGTTTGTTTGAACTTAAGCCAGAGTTGCACAAAAAGTTAAGGTGCCAAATCAGCTACATACACTGATCTGGTGGAGTGAGGGTAGCAATGGTGCCCATGGAGAATTCTCCATGCTTAAGGAAAAAACTGTTTATGTGCAATATATTTAGATACAGGTATAGATGATATCGATATAGACATAGATAGATAGATATAGGATACAGATATAGATATGTGCAGATAAGTATCCTTAGTCTCTCCTAAAAAATACTATTTCAATTTACAAACCTTATTTATAAAAAGGTAGTCTTTCATATGTGTTGACCTTCCAACATGAAACTGTCAGGGCAGGATCACTAGACTAGTATGGTTAGAAAATTAGGATAATTTAGAACAAGAAAAAAAGCATGGAAGCATTCACACATATAAAATCAGCTAGTGGGAATTCTCATACTGAATATGTTAAAGACATTAGTTATGATGCTGGTTTGTGTAGATATTAAACAACATGTTTATCATGGTCACCTTTTTCTTTCATAAAGCGGTTGCAATAGAAAATAAAGGTAGGAAAAATTATCTCTACTCAAACCAAAACCAGAACAAATGGCCACAAATAGAAATATAAGAAATTACACATAAAAAAAAAAAGAAAAAATCTTTTTATACTGTGGGAATGATCAAATACTGGGACGGGTTGCTCGGCTAGGTTCTACAGTTCTCACTAACTCTTGGAAATATTCAACACTTGATTAGATATTGTCTGGGACAAATGTTCTAGTTGATGCTGCTTGAGGAGAGTGATTGGACAAGATTGATAACAACTAATTGGGAGGACAAATGGAAAGCTTTCAGGAGGCCCAAAATGAGCTCCCAAGATACTATGATTTAGGTTTTAATTTTTTATATAAATTTTTGATAAAAATGGTGGTGTTTCACCTAAGTTTAATCTTATTTCCCTCTATTCTCATATTCTTTCTCAACTGGAAACTTAAAAGATCTTCTTCTAGAAATTTGTTTTAGAAAAAAAATTCATAAGGTACCAGTGTCACACTCTGAGCAATGTTCTCCCTCACTTCCAAATGATGAAATCCTATCTCTAAGAACTAGGTCAAAGTGCTTCAATATTTTCTGTATTAAGACCATTGGATTTGACTTCCTAAGTACAATGCTGCAGGCACTGAGTAGACAAATTACTAGACTAGAGTAAATTTATAGACTTGCCTGTGAGAAAGTTTAATAACTTGAAATATTAATAATTACCAGTAGTAGTCGGCCAGGTCACCTTTATGCATTTCCCATGGTCATTTCCACAGTCAGCATTTGATTAATGTGAATTCATTGACCCTAAGGTAATTACACAATCATTATCAGACAACAAAATTAACTTCAATAATAACTACCAATCAATACAATCACTAATGCAGTATGGCTCATATTAATGATCCAACATTCAGAGTTGAGTTTGCTTAATATCCAGGTTCAATAATCCTTGTCTGTGTGCTTCAGAATACTATATTCATAAAGGAACCCTTAGATTAAGCATCTATTCCTTCAAATGCAGGCCTTTGTACATGATATGTTAGATTTTCCCACTTTGCATTTCCATCTCAAAATGTGTTTTGGCAAGTGTCCAACAATGGAAGTAAAGAGAGCATGAGCAAGCAGGTTTAAAATTCAGTATACATTCACACATACTCTCAGGTTCCCTTCTGACATCATTCTGTGGCTAGAGAGTATAATTAATGATATTTCAGACTTTATCAAATCAATAGAACTACTGACTAATGCATAAAGACAACTAACCATTTCATACAAGTCTTCTTGAACACCCTGTTTTTACAAGTTGGATAAAACCTTCTCATGCAGAACATTTGCTGGCTTATCACTAAGATGTGCTTCATATGACTTGACATTCTTGAAGGAAGCTGAGCTTTCCTCCCCAATGAAACTGAGATACAATTAGCACCATGCTTCTTCCACCTTATTGCTCCAGGAGCTGCAAAGATATCCCTCTTGCCTCTAGAAAATGTTAAACTGTTTTAGATACATGGACTTTATGAGATTTTATATTTATATGGTCAAAATGCTGTAAATATCTAATGGAATTTTACTTAATAAGTTTGAGGGTAATTGGCAATAAATTTTAAAGACTTTGTTATCTAAAATATTTCTAATAGACTTTGAATTATGTTAAAGATACATACCACACTTTGTATAAATGTAGCTTATATAATGAAACTGTTGATTATGAAAAGTTATTTACTTATGCATACATTTTCTATTTAATGTTCTTTATATTCTTTATATTTATATTTTCTAGTTTAAATATTTTAAAGTAATTTTATATAGGGAATGGTCTTATAACATTGGTTATATTTTCTCTTGTCTTATAACAATGTTCATACTGACTCTGACAAAAAAGCTTAACATTTTCTCTGGCTTCTCATTTTTTAACCAGTTTTAACTCTTTTTCATATATTAAGTAAATATTTTCAACTGATAGTTAATGAAGTCATTACACATAAAAAATACTTATAAAATGTATAAAGTAATGAGCAATTATTTGAATACAAAAGTTTATTTTTTTACATTTTAATTTCATTTTAAATTATTGCACCTAACACAAATATATCTGAAAATACTACTAAAGGAGCTCTCACTTTATGCTTCAGAAACCTATGTTCTTTAAATGTAATTAATTAAGATTTGGGTTTTAATCTTATATTTAAAACCACCAAGCAGTATTTCTCTATTTCTCTTAAACGTATAACCTTAATATTACTATTCCATGATGTTAAAAGGTTTCAGAATAACCGCGACTGTGTAGATGCTTTCAGAATGAGGGATTTCTATTTGAATGGAAGATCTTTGATATTAAACATGTGAAAATTGAAAAACTTGAAAAATAGGAAGTATTAATTATACTTGCCAGAAAACACACACATAAAAAATGCATTTGTTTCATTTACCCAGTCGTGGAGTAAAAACACTAAGAAAATTAACAATCTTTAATAAAAAAAAACCAAACAACAAAACACTAAGTTAAAAAATATATATTTGAAGGAGAAAAATATGAGTTTTTAAATTTTTTGGAAGATCTATTAAATTATTTCTATTTTAATTAACTGTGTTAATTAAAATGATGAGTTAAATTTAATTCTCTGTTTCAAGTATTCTCTAAAATTGCATTCTGAATCATAGTTCAATTACCTTAGAAAATATATTTTAATATAAGTTATGGCAACAACACTTTTAAGGTAATTTCTATATTCCTTTAATAACTTTTCAGGCCTCATTTATGCTATTTATTTATTACATTTTATCTGTCAGGTCTACCTGAAGTAATAATTGCCTTCCAAATCTATGAAAACAGCCATTTGAGGAAAATGATTTCTACTATTTTCTAGACAGATGTCCCTCTGCTAGTGAAAATTCACAACCAACCAGATGCTGAACTAGAAATAAAGAATCTATTACCCATTTGCATTGTCCTGAAGATAAATTGCTATTCCAGGGCCCTGTGTTCCTTTGTCAGGTAGCTGCGGGGCTGGGAGTCAGCATGCCAAGGACAGGTGTAGGTGGCCTCAGGGTCAAAAGTGCCACAGGAAACACCTGCAGGCCAGCAGCACGTACCAGCAGCACCACAGCATGATCCCTGGTGGACCTTGGGGGGATGTCTGGGAAGGTTCCTTCATGCAGGGACAACATTGTGCTACTCTCAAACCCAGAAACTCATGGATTCCCCAGAAGTGGCTCCTCAGCAAAGCGAGGAAGAGCTCACCACCTGGAGAAGGCGATGCCATGGCTGCAGGTGCTGGATCACCACTGCCAGCTCACTGATGGCTGCTGGGACACTGCAGCCTGGGCTGTGTTAGGAAACCACCTCTCTTCTCAACAGGAGACATGAGTTAGCAATTCTCATGCCCCTAGAGAGACAGAATTTTAGTAATCAGCAAGGACAGTGAGAAAGTGATTCAGAAATAGCTTGCAGCCGGAGAAGCTACAGGCATGGGGAACATGACGCTTGGACGAGCTTCCATGGCCATTCTGAAGGACATTCTTTGTCCCCAGTATTGTCAGAATAAGATGGGAATGCGATTGAGATTAGAAACATCAGAGATTTTGAGTTAAACTGCTATGATTTCAAGTAAGACTCATTATTTTTGCATTATATTGTTTTTGCAAAGGAAATGCTTTAATAGAAATTAATAACAAGGAAGGTGTTTTAATGGTTTGATAAAATATGAAATATAAAATATATCTTCATTAACAAAAATATTTTCTCAGTACTGATATGTCTTTGTCATTTGTAATCAGTTCCTTTCCAGACACAATACAGTGAAAAGTCTCGTTTCAATAATGATCTGTGGAACTAAAAGAATGATTCTTTTTAATTGTGAAGAATATTACAGAATTTCCACTATTTTTAAATACTGTTGGTTTTAATCCTTTTTACTTGGATGAAAATAATACGTTATACTACAAAAATCTACTAACCACTGTTAAAGACATGGTGAAAACATCTTACAAGAACGTGCACATAAACATTTTGAAAGAGTGATTTTTAAGTCGGAAACAGAAGCTGTACTCATAATTTCCAATGTATTTTTAATTGTATTTTTATACAGTAAATCTCACTCTAAACAGCAATGTGGTATGTTATCCCCGTTATCCCCAAAATGAATCAGTTGTGAACTGCAGCAAAGTTAAAATAGGAGCAGCATAGCTTGTGGTAATGTTAAAAAGTGCCCTTGCGTTTTTTGAAAGATGTGTTGTTCAGGTGGGGTCTTCCCATTGCTAGAATAAGTGATATGATCATTCTGGAGGCAGAAATTAACTTCTCCCCGTGAAGCGCTTGGTTAACTTGCACTAATGCCCTAATTTCTGCCACCGATGTGCATGAGGTAAATAAAATATCTCATTTGGATTATGCTCACTAGAAGTAACACTGTTTCTTTCTCAGCACAGATGATTTTGTTTTTAAATTCATCTCCCACCTTTCATTTTCAAGTTGCAAAATCCTCAAACACAGCTCCCAACCCCCCACAGTTTTATTTAGCAAACTGCTACGACGATTAAAAGGCATCATTAAGATATCTTTGTACACCCAGATCAGCCTCAGATACAATTTAACATAAATTTTCTCCCTATTCACTAGCACGTCAGACTATTTGTTAACAAAGATGATCTTCTTATTGCTGCTTGGTTCTTCTGATGTGTCTCAACAGGCTTAAAAGAGCCTATATCCATTATGTTTACTTGAGATCTATTTTATCTGATTAGTACAATTACTTGCCCTCAGTCAGAAACAGAAAATAAACTGACTCTGGTACAAATGCTGAAGGACAGTACAGACAAAAAGAAAAATAGACCTGTCTGGTGGAATCTGAAATCCTGCCATCAGCACAGAGCTAAAGAGCCAGAATGCATGTACAGAGGCCAAGATTTTTCTATGAAAACAGCCATAAAAGAAATTAATTTAAGGTCATGGTATTGGATTCATGATAAGGATGCAATAATCCATTTCCTAAGGCTACAACAGGCTTCCTGTGAGATTGTGATAAAGCCATATATTTCATAGATTTGGGAATGTATTCCCAGACTTTTAGCCACAAAATTTTTCTTAACAATAACACATACAGTGAAGCAAATTGCTTAATGATAGACCTAAAGTACTAAAATACTTGAGTGAATCAAGATTTTTAACCTGCAGTTTCCCAAATGAAGACAGCATTACTCTTTTACTCCCTCTACCAGGTCTCAACAGACTTGTTATCTATATTATCAGTTTTACTTCTGTGAAAAAATCTCCATTAGGGCAGATAAATTATTTAGCACAATTAATCCTGGCCTTATTTGGGTTGTACTTGTCTTTCAGAACAAAAAATAATGGTTTATCTTTTTCAGTCTTTATAGTACAGTGAACTTGATCTCATGAAAAAAGGGCAGATTTACCATTAAATTTTGTTAGAGGACTCTCTCCCAAAGTCTTATGCAGCCTGTGAGATAGGAGGGAACCAGTGAGGAGTAGGTTAGAGGATAAAGAAGTAATAATATCATTGTCCCTGACAGAGAAGAGTCTGAATTCAATGTGGGAACAGACACAGGCAAAAATCTATTTTATAGCATCCCTTGCAGTAATAAAACTTGCTGTTTGAGGCCACCTTCTGAGATATTGCTAAAATAATTTTCTGTGATCTTTGAAGGTTGTTTCTGTACATATATATATATACACTCACACATACAAAATGGTCTGGTATTGGAGGACAAAGCAATAAAAGAACAAAAAAAGACTTTGAAGTTTAAATCCTATATCTAGAATTCAAAAACACTGTTCACTTTTCCAGCAAAGAACTGTCCTAAAAAACCCCCAATCATACCAGACACCGATCTTTTTTCAGGAATATAAAAAGAATAATGAATTGCACAGATATTTTATACTCAGTAAGTACTTCAGACAAATAAGAAATGACATAAAGCTTAAAAATACTTTGATTAAGCCATTAAGATAGATGGAAATCATCACACTGAAATATCTCATCCGTGAAACTGAGCATAAAATATATTTTGAAATTATTCTAGGAAGAAAATTATTTTTTTCCAGTGACTTGTGGTTAAATTACCTCATGTGTGGTTTTGGCACTTAAGGTAGCATTGTGGCAAGACTGCAAAAGATACACAAGGAGTTTTTTGTAGTTTTTAATTACTTTAAAATACTCAAAAGTATTTCTTTCCTGGGAATGTCAGAAAGAACAGTCTGAGTCTGCCCACAACAGCAATTTTTCTTTCTGATCTGCCAACAGTTTCCAGTCCTGCCAGACCATCCCATGTGTAGGGGAGATTTCAATACTTTTGTCTGCTGTTGGTTTGCCAAGCAAATCTGGGCAGGCTGCCTGCAAGGTAGGTTGTGCAGATGGTTTGTAGTCAGAGACAAAGTGTTGAGTGCCAGCATTCATGGCTACTTCAAAACTATGATGTAGAAAGTAGAAAAAGCAAAAATACAGAAAAATCATGAAGCACAGATATAGGTGCACTAGTGAAGTGACTGATGTCATAACAGAAACATGGTAAGAAATAGACTCTACACTGCATAATTACTGCTGCAGTGATCCCTCTGGAAACACAGATCCCCAAGAGGACTTGGGAGAATTAAGTGTATGCCAAGTGCTCTAAAGCTCTAAACATTGCCTTCCTGTGGGAAATCCATTTGTTATCTCCTTGGCATGTTTGTCAGCACAGAGAACAGAGCTGCCACCACACTGGCTGGTCTGAGCACTCAGCACTCCATTCCTCAGCCTGATAAGGCTCTTCTACCTGCTTCTTCCGGCCCTTCTTGGTGCACACAACATGCCTCATTCACTCCTGACAAAAATATAGTAACTCTGTCCCCATTTCCTGCATTTTCCAGAGATCAGAAAGAGTTAGACTATCCCAGATGGAGGAGCAGCCAGGAGATAAAGGTGACCAGACAAAGGCATCATCCCTCACCAATGCATGATGTCCCTAATCATGTAAGGGACTCAGGTACAAGTATTGGAAGGCTTCAAGAGCACAGCCAGCAACAAAAAAGGGCTGAGGTCATCCAGAGGGGCCAGTCAGGAGCAAGATAAGATGGGGCTCAGAGGCAGGGTTGGAGTTACAACACAAGTCTGAGAGATCAACCAGAAAACAAGCCTGGAGTCAGGCTGCTAACAGTATGGATCCAGGGCCATGCCAAGAAGTAGAGCCAACCACCAGGCTGGAGACAGACACGCCTGCAGTTCAGCCCAGGGAAGAGCTGGAGGCCCTGGTCTCACGGGCAGACAGTGTGGGTGGTGGTCCCAACTGAGGCTGGGCTGGGTTATTATGACCTGTAAGTGTCCTCAGGGCACTGGCAACAACACCGAAGTGCCTAGGAAAATCATCCAAGATGAAAGGCTTCTCAACAACTCAGGTAATACCTTAAGCATTGTTACATATTTCTTCAGAGTTTTAGATCAGATTGAGTTTTGTTGTTCCTGCTTAAGTCTGTGATCTTTGAAAAAATAGAAAGCACTCCTCAGTAATAAAGACATTTGCTAGGGCTGAAGGGAGATAAATTCTTTTTTCCAAATCCAGTCACAGTTTCAATCAATTAACGTAAAGCCTCGTGTATTTCAGTCTGAACCAAGATACAGCTTAGATAGACCTCACCTGGGCTGAAAAGAGCCTGTTTAGTCTTGACCTTGCCCACTCTCAATTCACACCGCAGACAAGGGCATTTTGTGCCATGTGGCCCTTCCACCCATACAAGTTCACATGGACCTGTGTGAACTGTAGCCCATGGAGACCAAACTTCAGAGCTGAATTACTCCTACAGCCTGCTCCTAGTTTTGGGAGCAGTGCCCTGGAATGGAGGCTATGTGTGACAATCTACAGAGTGTAACTAAGGAGTTTGTCTCACCCCACTGTATAATTTATGTAGAGAGAGAGAGATGAAGAAGGGAACTTCATTCATATTGTGGTTTGCTCCACTGTGAGTACCCAGTATTTTTTAAAACTAAGGAAAATTTATCAAAGGAAATTTAATAAAATCTGTCATTCTATAACATGCTTTGCAAATCTGTAAAGGATTCATTTCATGACCACAAATTTAAATAAATGTGCATTCATATGTTATTAAATGGTATTCATTTCAATTTACTTGGTGTTTTCCATACATCTCAGTGTGTTACAAAATCACATAGAAACTGTTAATCTGCCCTCCTGACTAGCTCTAAGCTACAGTTTTTTGCATTTGGACAGTAGCCCATGGTACATTTGTCTGCATTCAGTAACATGACAGTATCTAGAGTCTGAGTTAGTACCTTGGCTTTATGATCTGAATTGCAGAAGCAGTAGTAAATTTTTTATGGTTTTCTTGATTACATCTTGCCATTTCATACTTAATATACCATTGCCATAAAGGGTCACATTACACCTTCCAGAGCCATTTTTTTCAAACTATTTGCAGAATAGAGCACTGCATCTGTTCCTATGCAGTTGGCATTTGGATGTTCTGGCAATAGAAGAGAGTATCTTTTGCTGTTTGCATCTGTATTGCTTAAGAGAAAAAAGCCTACTAACGCAGGTGAAATCTCTAGGCATGTAGGTATCCAAATAAAATAAATAACAACATTTTTGATTTAAATAAAGACTAGATTCTGGCAAAAAAAAAAATCATGGAAACAGCAGGTTGCCATGACAAAACAACAATCATAAAATATATCAAACTCTAATGTCAGGTAGCATTTCAGCAAACATAAAAAAAATAACACTAGATTTTGTCTCTGAAATTCAAACTTCTCTGGGTATAATATGCACAGAATTAAAATTTTATTTCCATTTCAGCTCTAAGTCTGTTTTGGCTTAACTGTCCTGTATTATTGATTACTCAGACCATCAAATGTAGCTTCTACACGTCGACTGGATGACTCGAGCTTTTGAAGCAGGACAGCAATAAAATAGGAGTTCTGAATACTAATAAAAGCTTTTACAAAGTAAGTGTTCAGATTAAAAATTATTTTTTACAGTATTCAGGCAAATTTTGGTACTCAGATGCATTTTGGCAGTAAGTATGAAGGGGCCAGCATGCACCATGTGCCATAGCCCAATAGCTGCCTATAGGACAGGCAGGTCCATGCCTTTAAGCTGCCCTCAAAGATTTTTTTGCAGCTTCTGAACCACTATCACTCATCCAAGATATATCTTGTCTCTTTTTTGAGCTACCTGGTACATTTTAGTTTTTGTCCTCAAGTTTTTGTGGTTTCTGGTGTTTCTAGACTGTGTTCTTTGTGTTTATAAAAGAGAGGAAGCTTATATCCTACCAGCTTGGCCAACCATTCCCAGTACCCACCAGAGCAGACAGTGTTGTTGTTCAGCATGCATTGCTCTCACATCTTGGATTTTGAAGGAGTATACCCTTCTTTTGTGTAACGATGGTCTCAAATTAGAAATACAGAAACATCTGTAAAAAATAATAATCAAGATCTTCAGACTGCCTACTGTCCTCTCCCTTTTGCATGTTTGTGTGGAATGTGTGTGAATGGGCAATAGAAGCAGATAATCAACAAAACTTACACTGATGTGTTTTTAGGTCTTACTGGAAATAGTTTTGTATGAAGTTGACATGAAGCTTTGAAGTCTTATGAAGCAAGTCATGGCTGCACACCAAATTAAAAACATTTTCTTTTGACACTTCAGTCCCTTCCATATCATGTTGTGGCGGGTATGAGCTTTAAAATTTGGCATCTGTTGTGTTCCCTAATGACTTCAGCAAAAAACAAATTCTTCACTATATTTTCCATAAACACAGGTGGACAAAACTTATAAAAGACAAATAATTCTGTTTTTTCAAGTGTAATAGAAGGGAATTTCTTATAGTGGACACATGGAAAATTGCAGATAAACTATAAAGTTCTGCTGCATTACAGTGGTATACAGCAAAAAGGGAAAACAAAGTAAAATACCCTAGGATCTTTTAAAAATAGATGTATAAAGAAAGAAAAATATAAAACTGCCAGGGGCTATAAATATGGTTTTCCTAAACTTTGGTCTTAGATTTAAACAGATTTTTTGCCATTAGATTTTTATGTAAGTTGAGTAAGTAACCTTATTTCTCATAACCACCAGCTGTCGTTTAGATATTTACATCCCATTTCTGGAGTTTGCAGTTTTAAGCTCCTACTGAGGCCAGTAAATATAGAAGAACTGTGATGCCTTTTAACTGGTTTAGAGCCTATATCTATGAAAGTGACACATAGGGACAGACTGTGAGGGACTAAACTAACTCTCAGAAATGTGTCCAGTGGGTGTCATTGCACTGAATTCACCAGAATTGGTGGGTATACAGTCACTATGAGGTGGCGATCGGCTCCTTAAAAGATGTGACTTAAACTTTGTTCCAAGTGCTCAGATTTGTGTATGCTTTTCTAAGGTCAGATCTGAGTTAAGCCTGAAGACAAAACTGAGGCAAAATTTTCCTCTTGGTACAAATCTGTTTCATGTACTAAATGCATTTCATGCTTGACATTTCCACTGACATAGATAAGAGACTTGCACACAGTGCAAGTACAGAATTAGCAACATGGATCCCTGCTGTTGAAAGAAGAGATGAACAACAACAGCCAAAACCAAGGCTCCAGTAGCAGATGTGAAGGGTAAGATTCTGTCTGCCAGGAACTTTTGATCTTCTTTTCGCAAAACTTATATTTCACTGAACTTTCTCTAACCTGTGCAGACGTGCTGTTTGTTCATCTTTTATCTCTTTTAATTCTCTTTTTATTCTCTCCATGGTTTTAACTCATGTGTAATCTTGCTGTAGCTTACCCTGTTTTTCCCCATTTAGTTGTTTACCTACCAATTAATGTTAGAATGAGAATATATCAACCCATTTTCTGCTGCTAGATTAGTCATTCTGTCTTCAAATTTGGATTAAAAGCCCACTGATGAGTAGAGTAACATCGTTTGAGTTTAAACAGTGTCTATTATTATTCTAGTCTTGATCCATTAGTTATTCATGTTGATGTCTTTTGATATAATAACAAAAGATTTAATTGCAGCCTAAATCAAGTGTTATTAATTTTTTCCTGACTGAAATTTGAAGAATTCTAGTAATTTTCAAGTTTATTCTTCTGAATAATATACGCACAAAGCATGTGAATAGGCATACATACCTTATATGTTTCACAAATGTCAGTACAAAAATTTCTTTTTTGGCTAAAGTAAGGATGGAACATATCTAGATGGAAAAGAATGTACACAACTCTTCCTCTTTGCTGAGAAAACTAATTTGCAAGCACGGTATAAATACATTTATATGGCAAGCATATTTGTTCAGTAAATCATAAACATTCACAATCTATTAAATAAGAAAAGACTGTGAAACTTGTCCTTCCAATCCATTTTACATTATATTTTTCAGACTCTCCTGTTTCCTCAACCATAAATCTTCTCAAGCAATTAAAAGCATATTAAAACCATAATCAAATAAATGGCATGGTTATGTTTACAGGTGACTCAGAATAAGAGTGGCAAAAAGACATGCTGTAATGCAATTCTCCTAGCATAACACCTGTTTACAGTTCAAATCAATGTCTTCCACTAGCCAATCAATACCGCCTCATTCTGTTTATCACTACTTGTAAGCCTTTTCAATAATTCTAATTTTAAAGAGTCATTGTTGAAATTGTATATCCATTGATTGCTTAAAGGTTGCAGATAGCATGAACAAATTGAATTTTGGATTCAATTAAACCTGTTGAAAAATTGCAAATCACCTTTTCTTAAGAAAGTTTTGTATCAGTCTCTAGGATGAAATCAACTCACATAGATCCACTGTAACCACAGTATGTCTGTTCATACAGATCAGTGTTGGATCAGTGTAGGGCAAGCTGCAAGCTACAGAGGGGGTTGTACCCTAACTCAGGGTTGAAACAGTTTTCTCTTCTCATTTTCTCTTGACCTGAACAGGGGCTATAATACACAAACCTGGATACCATTATATTCTCTATTTCTTATATCAGGTATCTTATCTGGTAGAAGCACACACATACACTCCAGTCTGATCAGACACAAGACAGCTTGCATCTGTAAGCTTCAGACCCATAGTAAAAGAATCTTAGGTGAATTTAAAAAGTCTAGTTATTTCAAGAGAATGGCTTAGTGTCAGGTGCGATCATGCTGCAGCCTCTCAGTAAAATGCTCATGGTGAGATATTTTTCAAAGAAAACTGGTCACCTACATCGGTGTCTCCGTAACAGAGACCTGCTAAAGTGCTGTGCTTTTCATTGAAAATGTGGCCCATACATTAACTCTAATAGATGGCACAGTTCAGGTTCACAATGTCACAGCAAAAAAGAATTAGATGAGAAATTGTCACTGTGTCTTCTCTAAGGCCATCTACAAGTAACTTATCACTGTCTCTTTTTTCTGGACCAGAAAGATGAACTTCAAATGTATGCTGAAGAGAAAAGGAAATGCTTAAAATGGCAGCTGTTCACCATCTGAGCAATTACAGTAATTCATTCTATAATAACTTTAGTTCTCTGAGTGCATTTGTTTCTGGAACTTTGGTTCAGACTTTTTTTCTGGAAAAATGATAGAAATAGTGATAAAAGTCATATAGTTTATTTGTATCTCCTAAAATAATTAATCTTAATGATTTCAAACATCTTCCTTTTTCTCATTTGTTCCCTTCTCATTTGGGAAGTACAGATATCTATTGTTTGTTGATTTGCATTTATTCTCACTTAACGTTCTGCATTGCAGATAGAGGACTCACTGGTCCAGCATGCAGCTAAAGATAGAAGGCAATCAATAAAAAAACTATGTTAGCTTTCCCAAATTGAAGTAAGCAGCCCAGTTTTTATGTGCATACTTATAAGTAAACCTCTGGTAAATCCATCCACTTGAGTTTTGTTGATTTTTAGATATTCTTGCAAGTCAGTAACATTTTAAACAAAGCTATGTTAGCTTATAAGCAATAGTCCTTTTTGGCAACTTAAATGCCCAAAATACAGACTCTTAAACCTTGTGAGTTTTAATGATAAGCACTTTGCCTGTTTGCAACTAAAATTTGTAAAGATAGAATGACAGTGAATATCCATACATGCAATAGCTTTTGATCAGTACTGTCAAGTGTTTTCCTAACAGTGAAATTAGAATTGGTCCTGTCTTATGTGCAAGTAAAAGCTGTGCTCTATTGCAATTTTTCTGACAATCTAGCTTACACTATCTGTAAATTAGTAATATTTTTTGAATGTCTTGAATAATTCTAAAGGCAGTCATGGAGTTAGGAAAACCCAGCCAACTGTTCTCAGTATTCCTTTCATGGTAAAAGCTTCTGCTGAAAAGAAGAAGAAAAGCAAAAGCCACATCTGAGATTCCTATAATGGCTGAAACACAGAGATAAGAATGGACTACAATTCCACTTGATTCTGTCAAAGCAGCTAAATGTCTCTTACTACAGTAACTCATTCTGTTTGCAAAAATTGCATTGGAGACACTGAATAATCTCTGTTCTATCAACAGGTTAACTTGGACACAGTTATTCTGCATCTTTTCACCTTACAGGATCTTTATTCCACCTATGAGAATAACCCCTCATACAAGCAAGGATTAAAGCAAATATCTGGATGCTATGTTGCTGAAGACATTAGAAGGCTTACATTTTAGAGAAGAATTTGTTAGAACTGAAATCTGAATATATGAAGATATTGATACCTCCTTCCTTGGAAAGCACCTCACTATTGAAAGACATAAAGCATCATACAAGTCCTTTAATAACAAGTGTTTTTTCATAATCACAACCCTAGTAGAAATAAGAACTAATAGTAAACCTCATGCCCGGAGCATCTCCAAATTTGTGCTTTACAGCATCTGAATTTTCTGTGTGGACATCCTGTGCAAAATGTAAAAAAGTTTTAATACAGAAATATTTCAAACCACTGAAAACTACAGGGTCTGAAATTCAATGAAAAACTAAGATAATATGCTGTCTATATAATACGTGGCCTATGCAAATCTTCATGTTTAGCTCAGTATGTTTATCAACCTTTTATGAATTTCTACAAAGTGTCATACATGGGAACTCACAGTGAATTTGGATGTAGTAGGAATAGCAGCTTTAGTGAGAAAATACATAAAAAATTAAAGCACTCAGATGGCTTTAAATAGCCAAGTATCAATTCCATTTAAGTTTAATTAAAAATACATCATTTTTCCTGTAGAGAGCAAAAGTCTTCAAGTGCATAACATTTCCTAGAACAAATACAACTTCCACCTTTCATTATATTCAGCAAGTCTGAAATGTATTTTAGCCCTGTTCCTTGGCAATACTTTCTAGTATATCAACTCAACAAAACTGATTTAAGCTGAGTTATACTTGGTTTCATGTCATTCTCTGTCCACTTTAAGGCTTCTGTGTGAGCATGTCTCTATCTGCTTGCAGTGGTAGAACTGGGTCTCACAACTTTACAGGAATATTTAGTCATCTAGGAAAAAAAAAAAAAAGAAAAGGAAAAAGAGAAGGGAACATTAATTTTTAAACTCCTGAAAAATTAGTTCAGACCTCTAAGTACTTCTTTCCTAATTGTTGATGTCCACCAATATTGATGGCAATTGATGTGTTTATCTGTATTTCTGAAGCAGCACCTCTTTTTTTACCTGTTTGGTATGAGATTTTTCACTGAAATCTGAATCTCAATATTTTACTGAGATCAGAAGCTTAATATTTTACTCAATTTTTATACATGCATTCAAGCATTTTATTATATCCTTCTAACATAACAAAATAATTTGTTGCTAAATAAAACCTCATTTCACTTGGTAGCCTTGCTATGAAAGAAATGTCTAAGTTCATTCAACTCTGCTTGTCAAACGTATTGGCAAGTAACAACATCTGGTCTTCAGTATTTTCATACAAAATGTATCTTTGTATACAGAGCTTAGGACCTTATTTTGTTTAAAATTTAAGCTAAATATGAATAGGAAATTACTAAGCACACAGGAGCTCTAGATCAATGAGTAGAATTTAAGATTATAAGCTCTGCTGTCAAGTTCCACAGTGCAAATTTAGATGCCATCCCCAGTGAGAAATGTTTATGCAAATATACATTTCATCAAGTAAAATATCTCAAACTGAATTTGAAGACAAGGAGACATTTACTCTCTTTTCTTTTTGTGTGTGGAAAAGAAAATGCAATGGAAGGAATTAGAATGATTTATAAAGCACTGTTTTGCACAATGGGCTGAGATTTCCCATTAACTGCAAGCAAGGCACATAAAAATGTTTAAAGACTCAGCACAACTAAATTTCTTCTTCTCTTTTTCTTTTTATTTTTCTTTTGAATTAATCCGGTCAATACGTAATTGGCCAAGGAAGGGAAGATAATTTAAGTCATAATCAAAGAAAAGTAAGACCACAGCCATAAAATTTCCTGTTATTACTGTTTTTTTAAAAAAGAAGCTATTTATTTCCAAAGAATGTAAATCGAGGCATATAAAGTATTTGAACGAATTTTCAATAAAATCACTTCCAACAGAAACAATTTACACAAATCTTACCTTTATTAGGATAATACGTTTGCAAATACCAACTGAAATGGAGTTGAGTACATTCTGAGTTGTTGCCTGCTGTTTGCAGCTGCTTGCCCACTAGGAGACACCATTGCTCCATAGAGTTGAAAGATGAGGTGGTGGCCGTAAATTATCGGAGGTAATACTTGTTAACAGTCGCTCTTATCTTCCAGGTCATTTTCTACTGTTCATAAAATTTATATTGACCCAGATGAAGTTTCCTTTTCTTTTCCAGGCATGCAGAAAATGCCTGAGCTAGCACTTTTCACTGTCTAAACTTAGAAAAAAAAAAGACAAAAAAAAGGACAAAAAATTGGAATCAGGAATACTTGGTGCAAGAGTAGAAGGGGAATTAGGGAAATTGTTTTGTAAATTTAAGATACATTAACATTTTCATGTATTGTATTTCAAGACACAAACCTTCAGGATAAAAGTGAAGAGAAGATTACAGCTTGAAGATGATGAGATTTTTCTCCTTTGTGCAATAATCTTCTCATTTGAGAATTTACCACATCAAGGAGTTCAGTTCAACATTTTCTCTTCCATTAGAAAGATAATATATGTACATGTACATAAAATGCGTGTATCTATGCTACATGTACACATTCATACCCTATATAAACATTAAAATATTTCCTAAAAGTTTATTTGCACTAAGAAAAGCCTTTAGAAAGACATAAAAAAGGGAAGGGTCTTCTTACATTCTCAGCTAACCCAAGACAAGAATTGGTAATTTTGGAAAACAGATGCATTTTTTTAATTCAAAATTTCATAATAATATGTGTACAAGTACACAATTTTTAAATTTTTTTGTTAATAAACGATACATAAAAGCTTTCTCCTGATTTAATTTGTTAAGATTTTTCTTATTTTTCGTAAGTAAGGGTTACTTTTGGTTATATTTTATTTGTTGCTATTTTAAGATGGATTCTATAGTTGTATTATCATATCCTATGCATTTAATTATCCGTGATCTAGATAGTGATTTTAATCTCAAAACTGCAAATAGCGAAAGTAATTAATAGCTTTGAGGTCGATAAAACAAATAGGCTCTTATTTCAAACAAAAATTCTATTTAAAATGTTAAAAAATCTGCTCTTCATTAAATTTGGGAAAATCCAATAACTGTGAAAAAAGTGAGTTTGAACATAGCTACTTTGTCACTGAGATCAAAAACTCTAGGTCACACCATTAGCTGGTGTAAAGCAGTGCAGTTTGTCAGAATTTCATAGAGTTAAGCTTCTTTGTAGTAGATAAATATCTATATCTTTTGATGCTGTTTGGTAGACCCTGTTTATTAAAAAAGTCATTGTCTTTGCTACTCCTTAAGGCAGTTCTAAAATGAAGAAACTCTTAGTGGAATTTTCGGCATTACAAAAGAAAAGCATGAAATTCTTTTTGACACTTGAAATTTCTTGAAATATCTTGAAATATCTTGAAATATCTTGAAATATTAGTGGGCAGCTACCAAGAAAAAAAAAAAAGTTAGTAATAGTTATTCTTTTTAGTAGAACTGAGTATACAGAAGTAAAATAAGTAATTCTTTGAGATAGTTATGATCAAATTTTGAAAAATGTCCAGCCATCTCTGGGGATTTATTTACAACAACTATAATGCTATTAAAAATGAGTCTGTTTTTTAGAATACTGCAGTAAAAAGTCCCAAGAGGAAGAAGCTGACTACATAGAAAATTGACCTCACACAAAACCGATCTATTTTATCCAATAAGTGTTTAAGATTTGCTTTCCCATCATCTATGAGAACCTACAAGTTTAGGATAAAAGATTTGAAACTTTAACAGGGAAAAAACTGACAAAATACAGGAAATTACTCTAGACAATTTCAAATGAGAAATAAGTGTGAATTACTAGCAGGTGGAGTAATTTACCATGAGTGTGAGTGATATTCTGCCATTTGAAATGTTTGAACCTGTGTTAAGGGTCTGCTGAATAGTGTATAGTCTTACTGTGGCAGGAGTTACAGGTCTGGTGTAGAAATTGGTTAAGGAAATTCCACAGCCTACTGGATGAAATGGTCACAACAGTCCTCTTAGGTTTCAGAATTCTGTGAAAAAAATAGTATTAACCCAAGGATAGAACAAAACAGAGGCAAAAAGATTTATGATTTATCAACTTTCTGCTGTTATACCATGCACTTGAAATGATTGTGTCCAGAATGGAACCATTTCAGAACAATCTACAGTTGCTGTTTCTAATTATTTTTCATCTAAGTCACGTAGTGAAGAAATGTGGGAATCCAGGACACAGGAATATCTCCTGTGCCTGTCCTGAGAGGTTTTGTTTCTCAGGAGAGCACAGCTTTTAGTCTTTGGCCATGGAAAAAGCTTCCAGGACTTTGTGAGAAGTTGAGTTTTTGTTAATGTGTATAGTAGATGATATTGTAGTTTATCACAGGGTGAAAAAGTAGATTTTGGGTTTTAGCATGGATGTAGGTGACAGACAAGATGGAGGACTTTGGGTGTTGACTCAACTTCTTCCTTCTTCTTCATCTACTCTATTTTCTGTAGTTTTGGGTAGTACAAGTGATTGGTTAGACAAAGTCACAATGCAGATGTAACGTGACTGAAGAATAATTAGGAATTGGTAGAAAAATAAAAATATACTATGTGTTAGGTACGTTGTGGAACTCAGTTGGATACAGTATCTGTATAAAAATCCTTGGAATCGTCCATTTTGTCTCTTTCTGGCACATGTCATTGAAATGTGCTGAGCCTGTTGTCATCGAAGGCTCTGAACTGTGATAAAGAAATAATAAACAACTGAAGACCGAAGCCAGTGACTCCTGTTTATCTCATTCCTGGTTCCTGACCCTGGCACAGACTTTTCTCAGGGGATTCCCAGTAAAGGGGATCCCTGTGGTCGGCAGCAAAGACTCCCACATCAAGTGCCCACTGTGCGGGCAGTCGGTGATTCCGACAGAGAAAGTCAAATTCTTTGTTCAGTTGATTCAGTTCACCTAACCTTTTTTAGAAGTGTGTTTTCTGAGAAAAGGCCATTTTGAAGGGATAGTGTCTCATTCAGAGTCTTGGTCTTAAATAAAATTGATCAGATAATAAATAAGATAAATAGTGGTAATAAAGGAGCATGACTTTAAGGTTTGGAAGCTGAAGTGCTGTTCCATATTTATCTTTGCTAGTGACTGCAGTCTATTCTTTTAGGTACCTCGTGATAGGCAAATCAAGCAATTTTAGAGGACAGAATAACCTTCTGCTGACTTTGGCTAGGACATAAATATTGAACAAACAATTACCATTAGGGCTAGAGCACATCCCTCAAATATTGTACCCAGTCTCATGGTACCTGAATATGGTCTTTGTTGTGCAGCAATAAAAGTTGTAAAGCCAGGAGAGTAAGTCAGATGCTATTGTGATTTCTCAGAATGCTGTTAAAGCAATTAAAGACCACCTCTTTTCTGCTTTCTTTGCCTCCTATTTTTTTCTGGCAGTTGCCTTGACTGTGCTTGGATATGCAAGATGAATTATCTGACTCCTCCATTTGTAAATGTTTGGATCCAAAAGATCTGAGCTCCTGAATGACTAAAGAGAGTCCCTGCAGTTTCTCACATTTGATCCAGCTCTTTCCTAGCTTATCTTCTATGATCCTTAGCTCCCACAACTAGATGATGTTCAAAACACTGTACAATGTCATTACCTATCTTGCCTTCTGACAAAATAAAAGACTTTAAGTACATGAATTTGCTTTATGTGCTACTGTCTTTTACTCCTAAACCACATGAATGGAAGAAATGCGTTGTCCTGTCCTTTTTGCCTGTTTGTACTCTCTTTTTACTTTTCTATGTGTTGATACATATAATAAAATGCAAATAAACTAATTTTGCTGAAGGGAGAATTTTTATAAAAGCAAAGTGCATTTCATTCCTAAATTAACCTGCATAACTTTTTTTATCACTTCTCAAAGGAAAGTTACATGCCATGGAGGAAGAGGATTAATAGGATATATAAGCAATACAATGAGTCATGTGAAAAAGAGGTTGGAGAATGTTTTGCCCAAAGACAGTTAAAGGTCTGAGATGGGGCATGTTACAAAAATGAAGAGAGGCTGTTAAGCAAAACAGTCTAGAGAAACTAGACTGGGAATATCTCTTAACTGATGCATTAAATCAGACTGGGTAATTTATTTGCAAAGTTGACTATAAACCTTGACAAGACTTCTAAAGTAATTAGATACTAATAAAGCCCTCAATGTCCAAAAAATTGCTGGATTCTTTGCTCTTAGAATAAAATGAAGCTCCAGATATTTGGGAATAGATTAAGAAGTACATGAAAACAGATAGAGTCCTATTAGTCCTTTTTAGTCTATTACATTTCCTTTGATCTCCATTGTTTGGCAGTGAAGCATGATAAATTTTATCATCTATCGATACATATAAAATACATAATTTTTTGTGGTGACCAAATTTACCTACTTTTATCAATAAGTTTGAGAAAGCTGTCATTTTGTGAAAAAACTATTCACCATTTCTCAAAACCCAAATTATTCCCACTGTAAATACAGTTACAGTTAATATCCAAGAGATTTATCTGCCCCTACCTCCCCTTTCCTGATTTGCCTACAGGACAGTATGCCTCACACACACAAAAGTGACCCCAAAAAATCTTAGTTATCTAACCAGTCTAATACCACATCTATGTCTTTGTGTGCAAACCTTTTGATATAAGGACAAGACCTTCCGTATTCCCTAGATACGTTTTTTTATTAAATAGGTGATGGCAGAAGCAGTAGATTGTGTTATTCTGAACAGAATATATCTACAAACTTCTGTGTATTAATTCTCTCTTTGCCTTTGTTTGGGTGTCTCAATACTGTTGGAAGCCATTGTCAGAGACTGTGTGTGCATTTCCTTGCTTCCCTAGTATCTGCAGCAAAAGCACATCACAATGCTTAGTTAAATTTGCCATCTGTAATTCCAGAACCTCAGGTATATCTGAGCCAGCTAACTGCAATTCAAAATAATGATTTAATATGTCATAATTTTCAGCATTCAAGCATTCGTTTTCGCTTGGAAATGCAGAGGGTGAGATTCATAATGGCACTGAAATTTCCTGCTAAATTACCCATCTGGTGATCCTCTCTCACTACCACTACAAAATTCTGTATTTCCATCCATTTGCAGCTGTGGCTCCTTCCCCCGTGGTATCAAAGTTGCACCTGGCTAAGCAGCCTTTTAGAAAATGTTACAAATAGTGCAATATGTCATTTTAAGTGGTGACGACTCCTTTTGGATTTGGAGTTAACAGTGGGCAGCCGATAACTTGCTGGCAAACCCTACACAAGACACCAAATCAGAGTATTTCCATTCAATTTAAGTAGATTTATTGATTTGCTAGAGGCCACAGAACAGATCCATTTTGAAGGGGAGAAATCATCTTTAGTGGCATCCATAGGCCAATAATGCAACTTAAAGCAGCTGTTGTTAGGCTGTATTAAAGCCAGGACAAGCCCTCCTAATTAGGCAACTCCTTCTCTGTCTAATGCCTGTGCAGTGCAGATATGCACTTCAGGAATGAAAATAGCTGCTGTTCTTCATGCTTCATGTTTTAAGGGATGACTGAATCAACAGCTCGACAATTGCTGGAAGCATTTGAATACATCTTGCTTCTTGGTTTATGATGAAGGCATTTTTCTGACTGCTTTTTCATGACTTTTACTTATAAAAATCAGCTGTGGAGGCTGCTGGACAGAACAGCAGGCACAGCCCCAGGAGACCAAGATTCTACTTGTCCTTGCCAGTAGCTTGCTGGGAAACCCTGGAGAAGTCATTCCCCGCCCCTAGCAGAATTCTCCCTTCTCTACAGCTTAGTTCTTCTAAAAATACACCATTAAAAATCTTTCCTTCATTCAGCCCACATTTTATCTAAATCCATTAGCCTCAGAATCCAAACACTGAAGAGTGCTGAAAAGGACAAAACAGAATTAAATCACAGTCGAAGATAAAACTGAAAAAAGGAAGCTGTAATTCTCTTTACTGTTACTGAGAGTTGCTGCTTATCATCTTGGGACTATTTCCACTATTTGTACCAGACAGAGAGGTATTTATTTTGTTGTGAATGTTTGGTTTAACATTTTATATCTGAAGTCTCAGAAGAAGAAATTGCTGGAGACAATTTCATCTCTGGAAAAGGCTCATGAGGACTCTTTAGCTGCTTCCAGGCAATAAGCTTGGCAATTAATTACTGAATGCAATACGTCCAGATTTCCCAGGTCACAGTTACAGGTAAAAGCTGCTGAAACCTGCTGCCATACTGCAACACACCAATGATTAAACCAGGAAGAGAAAGGAACGGATAAAGAGTCCATCCTATTTGAAACTGTAGTACCAGAAGGTAACTTAGGTGATAATAGGTCTGCTTAGGGGCATTTTTTCTCCAGTTTTAGTTCTCTTATCTCTTTTTTTTTTTCCTTGAAGACCTGCTGCCAGTAGTAAAAGCTGTCATGCTGCTCCATTTTCATCTTCCCTGAAAATGTTTTAATGCTTCCTCAAAGTAAAACGGACCCAACACATGAGACTTTATCTCCTTACAAGACATGGAAGATGTATTAAAATTTAGCTTAGTTTGATCTACACTGAAATTGTCACAGTTATTAGGATAATTAATTTCTTTAGTTTTACAAGGACTTCCAGTCCTTTACTTGTAGTGCTTATACATAAAAATGCATGGGAGTGGTCACACTTCATGTACATGCATTCAGGAGCTGTTAAAATTCCACAGCTGACTCTGAAAACAAATAGATTATCAACTCTGGCCTTTAACTAAACCAATTTTATCAAAAGAAAAAGGGATCTCATCTGTCAGGGTCCCAGCAGCCCTCACTGCTTGGGGCTCTGAGCCGTGATTCCCCTAATCCAGCCCAGCCAGGCCACACTGTGTGTGTGGTGGGATTCAGGCTGTGGCCGTCAGGCAGGAGCACACCCACAGCACTTCCCATCACCGGATGGCCGATGCCTTCCTTACAGCAAGGGCAAAACACATCCCATCAGGTTAAAGACTGGTTTAGGGGCTGGGACACATGGGGTGTGTGCATCTCCTGTGTCTGCTGGCTGGGCCTGTGAAGGGTCCTTGAGTAAGATGCCTTATGATCTCCACATACCCTTGGCTTGGATCAGGCAGAAAATATGCCTGAGGTCACAAAGAAAGCAAGAGGATTAGCAAATCACTATGACAATTTTGGGTTTGTGTTAAGAGAAATATTTACTGAATGTATCTAGACCTGAGACAAGGGAAAAAAACAGATCCCTTTTGAGTTCAGAACATCCATTGGAAACAACTGCACAAAACAAAAGCTGCTTATAAATTACTATTTTATATAAAATTAAGGAAGAACAGATACTGTGTTACCCTGTGTTTTACAGCCAGATCAGAATTACTCAAACTGTTACAGAATACACAGAAAATCTGTAAGAGCCTGTAAGGCCCCAAAAAAAGTTGCTCAGCAAGACTTAAAAGTTGTTCATGTGCTCTGAGTTAGACACACAGGAGAAAAACTGATGAGATATTCTCAAGAGGTCAAAACAACAAAAAGAACTTTATTGGCAACTTTCGAAAATCAAAGAACTTTGGCAAAAGGTATTAAACAACTTTTAATCAATGTAGAACACTTCTCAAAGTTTTAACTTGGCCCATTCAACTTCACAAAATTTAAGCCAGTCTGATTTAATTTACATAAAAAATTCCAAGAAGAGGGAATTAGAAGAAAGAGAAACAGAAAAGATGTAGAAAAGAGCAAATATAGGTACCACTCCTGCTGTAGAAGTGCTCAAGCTGATAGAAATTCCAAGAGGAGGTAGGGTCACTGCATGTTTGGCTTTAAGTACACCTTGGCCTTCCAGGGTACTTCCCCCAGGTGGGAATTCCAGTCATTTAGCTACTCAGGAGCTGGGTTAGGGGCTCCAGAGGAAGGTGTAGAGCATTGCCTCCGATGTGGTAGGGATTGGCAGCCACAGCATGGTTGAGATTCAGGCTTAATGGTGGGAGGTGTGGAGCGGGGCACTGCCTCACCAGGGCAAGGTCTGGGCTGCTCCTCCTCTCCCCTCAAACTCTCACCCAAAAATGTCTCCAGGCTGTCTTCCCAGTCTCTCACACAACCAAAGCTTGAGTTTTTCCACAGCTTATACACCGGATTTAAATTAATTATTTCTTTTTCAGATGCATTCATATTTTTGTAATAGATTTGAATTCCTGCGATCTAAATATAAAGTTGTGTGATAAAGATTCAAATCCTCTAAAACTGGGGGATGTATCTAGTAAATCTGAGACATTCCACAGACAAGTGCGATTTCAGGGGGCTAGAGATCCGTTGTTTTTTTGAAAACAGATTTTACCACAGCATGTGAAGTCATGAACAGTGTTAACTTGTGACAACAGTGTTTAATAAGACTAATTTATGTGGTAATAATATACATATTCATAGAGTAGGTATCACATGTGATTGTTCTGTCCTTACTCTTTCTTGGATGTTCATGTAAATCCATTGATGGAGGAAATTTCTAGGCTAGGCTGATCCTTTGGCAGAGCAGGTAGGTAGGACTAGTTGTGATTTATTACAATTTTAACACACACAGAGGCTTTATTAGGGTATTTAATGCAGCCTTTTAGTAGTTTTTCTTAGAAGAGTTCGTTCATTGCAGGAAACTTTTGAACAGCTGAAAAAAAAGTGAATGCACAAGAAATAGACAGAAGTTACATATTTTTTCATGTCAGTTTATAATCAGGTTAGAACTGAAAATTTAATTTCAGGTATGAATATTTTTCAAAGATTTTTAACAGAATGCTAATAGTATGAATCACCCAAAAACCTCTTAGTATTTTTTTTTCTTTTCCACCCCTGGAGAAAGAAAAAAACAGCCTTTTCACTCTGACTACTTGGAAAGACTGTAAGAGTCTTGTTAGCACATGCTGGGATTTGTGCACTTAAGCTCTGAAAGGAGAGAAAAATCAATTAGCAGGAGAATGTGTAACTTTTTTGTCACTTTCACATGTAAAAGTTTAAAAAGAATATAACCTCTGACATTGACATATACTGCAAAGGCCGAACTTGTGGATTCTGTAAGATATGGCTGCAAGGATAGAAAGCTCTACTGAATGATTTACTGGCTGTCTGCCATACTCTGAATTGTTGCCTGTCAATGCCACATGTGGCACCTTTCAGATAGCATATTCTTTCAAGCAAGTCTATAAAGGTGGCAGATATCAAGAGTGTAAAACCGTGCTTTTGTTAATGCTCAAGAGTATTTACATTGACAGCTAGAAAATGAGAATACTCTTAGTCGTTGTTTCTGTAGGTAGCAACACAAAATGATCACATTAATTTCATTCACTCATAACCAGCTGTGACTTGTATTTTGAATCTAGGAAATCCATATATTTATGTCCCTCAGTGTTTGAAATAATTTTAGTTTCCTACCATGCAAACTGAATTATGGAGTTGCAAGAATCTCTTCTCATGAAAGAGGTTTTAATTCTTGATTTCTATCTGTGTTAAAAGTTGTGTTTTCAATCCTTTTAACCATAGACCTACATGTTATAAAATTAATTTATGGTCTTGGAAAGAAGGGAAACAGCAGTAGTTCAAAAGAATTAGATGCTGTCTGAAACACAATAATGTCTCTACAACTTCTCTCGCCATGTTATTCCCTACTCGAGGATCACCATTACATTATTTTTTAATAGCATTTTATGACACATATGGTCAGCCTAAAAGATGAATAAGAATTTAAATGTTCTCTTTATTCTAAACATAATAGACGTGTGTATCTCCATTACAGGCCCTTTACCTTACTAAGTTTTAGATGAGAAACTTGACTCAGGAAAAATCATTGTACTGTAGGCCATCACTGTATTTTATTATATCCATCATCTTAGACAATAGTTGAAATTTATGCATATTTATGTAAATTGGGGGCTGAGGGGGGAAGCAGAAGCAAGGATTTGGAAAAAAGAAGCAAAGTAACTTAAATAAAACCTTTACTTATAGAAGTAAAGCCAGAGTCACTACTAAATAGAAATTAAAAAGAGGAAGACAAAACTCTCATCCTAAACCTTTTAAATGAACGTGAAACCAGTAATGCACACATTATTCAGCCAGCATAACTAATCAGGATTACCATGCTTCAGTCATCCTTTGCTGTCTTTTCCCTATTCATAGCAATGCTGTGCATCAGTCCTTCACCTAGGCATCTTTAGAGGCCTCTGCAAGAGTGAGAGGTTAGATTCCTGAATGATCCAGGGCTGAAATTCTCCTGTGCATGGTGTAATGCAGCTCACTCCTGACTGAGGCCACTGGATCCACCATCACTTATATATCTAGCTTGGAAGAAAATGCTTAGTGCACGATCGCAAATGAGAATCCACACTGTTGTTGAAGTGCAGACGTACACCTCTATTCAGCTAGTCCTGTTAAAGCAGGTAACGGCCATATATGTAATGTGGCAATAGTTTCTGAATTGTTTTCTGTGAGCAGCAATATAAGAAGCATATGTTTTCGCAAAATAAGTTCAGACCGCTTTCCTTCTCATCTGTTGCTGACTAGGTAGTTTGGGTATTCTTTTGGTTGTTCAGTATTTAAATAAGAATTTTTATTTCTTATTTCTTTTCATTATACTAACACACCTGTATCTCCCAGCAACCAAGAGGATTGGATAAACCAGGTTGGCTGCCAGGAGGCTTGTTGGTTATTTTGTTGGAGAGTACAGTGTCATCTTATTGGCAGCACATGTTCCATTCTTTCATTTCCACTATCAGTGCTTGAACTTTGTCTGAAGGATGGTTTAGGTGATATAAGTGAAAACAATCACTACTGTTGTAAAAGAAGAATAACAAAAAAATGCTGACGGATTAAGAAGGACAAAAATCAGTCCATCACAGCACAGAAATGTATGTTAATTTAGGCTGTTATTGTAATTAACTTGTGTAGTCATCCACATCTGATGTAGTATTAAAGAATAAATAAATAATATGTCAATGTCTGCAAAGATAGAAGGAGGACATAAGCTTAGATTTTCTAATTTTCTGGGCTGTCCCAGACTAGCCCCTACACCTATGTCACTGTCATTAATCTAGGCACAAGTTAGAGTGTCATAAAGGTGAATTTCAGTCCTGAGAGAATATATACGCTGTGCTGGGACGAGAACATGTGGCACTGATCCAGGAACTGGCTGTGGAAGTCACTGGCCACCAGCAGAACTACCAGGTTTCTTTAGTAGCACGAGTCCAGCTCTCTGATTCTACTCGGTCCCTTAAGAGGATTTTTGCCTTAGCTACAAAATCATGTTTTCATCTATTCTCTAGAAATTTAGATCAGAGTTAAATGTCAGTGGTATTTTGGTTATAGAGTTTGTCATAAAGGTGTTTTGATATTAAACCATTAGAAGACAGCCCTGGGAATTGTGTGGATGGGAACAGCATAAAGTAATTGGAACATATGGAATGTGTGCAACAGTCTGCACATATTAAAGCTAACTCTGTTATTTGCTTTGCTTCAATATTAGATTTATGTGTATTTCCTTAGCTCCTGAGATGGACAAAACTGATCAGGTAATATCATTTAATAATGAATTGTTATTGCTACTCATATAAAAAATCTGGTTCATAAAACCCTGAGGCAACGCTCTTTATTCTGTCCTTGGTAAAAGTCAAATGTATAGGATATATATGGGAGTTAGTTGAAAAAAAATGAAATAAATAATGACCTGGGAAATTAGTGAAGGTCATTGACTATATGAAATACTTTCCTGAAAATAAGCAGATTATTACAGCTGTTTTTTATTTAAAGAGTACATTAATTACTGAGTAATTAATTGAAACTATTTTTCTGTATTATTATTATTATTATGGGGAGCCATATTCAGGAAAAGCTTTGTTTGACCGTATTCTGTTTAAATAGCTTGCTAATTTACCACCAGCCTAAATTGTGTCCTTGGGTTGAGATACTACATGTGCTACATAGTTTCTATTCTGTCCAATTTTCAGTCTGACTATATATAAATATGAAGCATTTCTGAGCCTTTCTGCAATAACAGAGCAATATCTTTCCTCAATCTTTTTTTTTTGTTTGTTTGCTTGGGGTTTTTTTTTGTTTATTTTTCTGGATTTTTACATACTGTATAGAAAATCTATGCAAAAAAGAAAAGAATACTGTCAGAGGGGCATTATGTATACAGTTATGGTAAACAGATTGGGAAAGTAAATTCAGTATCGGCTTTTGAAAAAAAAAACCAAAAACTTATACAAGTAGCAAGCAAATGTAATAATGAAAATGAAAAAAGATTAAGTAATAACTATAATCCCATTTCTTCTTTTTATTTAAGATATTTTGTTGTATTCAGAATTTGAAATGTCTGGCTGTATTTATAATAGGTTCTATTTTGCTATGAAGTTCTTCCAAATACCAGTTAACTTCATGTTTTTATACATTGCCAAAAAGAGCAACTGTATTTGGCTCTTAATATAATTTTTCTTGGGAAGTAATGTGTCTTGAGTGTTCCTCATTTAAGAAGCTCTCCACGTAACTCACAGCTGTGGCTTCACAGATTAGATTCAATGATTGCTCTTTAAAAAGCAGTCTTATCCGATGAAACTGTCCTAAAGTTAGCTACAACAACCTATTTCAACGCATTAAAAAAAATTAACAAGGTTTTCAGAACTGTTGCATACTTGTAACTTTCATTTATTTCTAAAGAGGCTCCAGGTGTCCTGAATTAAAAGTAATCATACATATGGTTAAATATGATTAGAAATAGAAACAGAAAAATAAAAGATATCTAAAAACTGTTCATAATGGGTTTATCCTGGATGGGTTTCAGGGGCCCAATAAGCTGCTCTATCACTCCTCCTCCTCAGTTTTCTCTCCTCGTTCCAGGGGAGAGAAAATACAGTCAAAGGCTCATGGGTCAAGATAAGAACAGGGAGAGATCGTTCAGAAAATATTGTAATGGTCAAAAGAGACTTGATTTAGGAAAATTATGTGAATTTATTGCAAATCAAATCAAGATACGGTAATGAGAAATAAAAGAAATCTTAAAACAACTGCCCCCACCTGTCCCTTCTTCCTGTGCTCAGTTTCAGCGTCAGTGTTTCTACCTCCTCTCTCTGACTGCACTGGGGCACAGGGAATAGGTTGTGCACATGTTGTGACTCTCGGGGATGGGGCTGTGTAGGACTACAAGTTGGACTCAATGAACCTTGTGGGTCCCTTCCAAACCAGCATATTCTGTGATTCATCGCATGTTGTCTCTGCTGCTTCTTCCTCCTCACACTCCTCCCCTGCTCCAGTTTGAGATCCATCCACATGAGTCAGTCCTCCAGGATCTTCAGCAAGTCCTTCCCAAGGTTACATTTCTTCACAGAGTTTTCCAGAGTGGGACCCTTCCACAAGGTGCAGCCCTTCAGGAACAGGCTGCTCCTGCACAGGGTCACAGGTCCCCCCAGGGAACCTGCTCCAGCGTAAGCTCCTCTCTCCATAGGGCCACAATCTCCTCAAGACACAATTGACACTCTGTCTGCCAGCGCACACTGTTGACTCATATTGAACTTGCCTGAAGAATAACAAGTTAGAATAATATATAAAATTTATACATAGAATTTTAAAAATGTAGAGAGAATTATGCTGAAGAACTGTTAAGCTGAGATGAATTTTGGTTTATGCCACAGAAGTCTTTAATCTTTTCGTTACTTATTGAGAGTATATCAGCTCCTTCTACACAGAAATATTGTGATATACAATCGTGATTTGAAATTACTACCTTAGTTTGCAATTTGAAGCAGTTATCTTCAAGAACAATCCTCCAACCAATTTCATTTTCATACAATCTGCAGAGTATATGAGAACAAAAATTATATTACTTTAGATTTAGCAAAGCACTGTATGCGTTAAAGTAAACTTTACAAAACTGGAGCTGTCAGCTAAGATAAGATAATACATACAAACACTTAAACACATATATTAGTTAAATAACAAAAGACTGACTAAACTTTTAAGTGTTTTTCCCTAAAGGAAATGGAAATGGAACAAATTTAAAACTAACCTTTTTTTTTTCCTTTTTTTTTTTTTTTTTTACAGTGAGATCTCTAGTTTTCGTCTCCGCTATGAATTAATTCAGGCTTTAACTTACAAGTTTCTCTTGGATCTTACAAGAGGACTTCACAATAAACTTCAACTCAATTTCAAAGCTGCCATTTGAAAGAGAATACAATAGAAAATTGATGTAGTGATATAACATAAATGTAACTAAACTCATTTAGAACTCTTAATTTTCCATTGGGCTGGATACTTGATGTTTATTTTTGCTATTCCTTTTTTTTCTCCTGAGTCGATATATAAAGGATAAATGAAAATTTTTATTGCTTATATAAGGAAGATTAACATCCAGCAAAATATCATTAACAGTTCCTGCAGTATGACAAGAGCATCTAAAAAAATTACACATCCAACATGGGAAATTCAATGAGATTTATTCTGTCAGCATGTGTATTTAAAGGGTGCTGACATTCTGTAAACCGAGAGAAACAGAAGATAATGATTCATTTTCCAAGTTCTTACTATATGTCTCAAAAAAGTCCTGTAGTGAGATCTAGTAAAATGAACAGGTGAGGAAAAGAAAATTCTTTGATTTTTAGGTAGGAAAAGTTGTTATGTTTCCAGTGAAATAATTTATGTAAAGTAATATTTCTGTCTGATGTCCCTAGCTTTGAAAACATTGATATGGAATTAGAATAATAAATCACAGAATCACAGAATCACTAGGTTGGAAGAGATCTTCAAGATCATGGAGTCCAATCCATGTCCTAACACCTCAACCAAACCATGGCATCCAGTGCCACATCCAGTCTTTTTTTAAACACATCTAGGGGTGGTGACTCCACCACATCCCCAGGCAGGCCATTCCAGTACTTTATCACTCTTTCCATAAAAAAACTTTTTCCTAAAATGTCCAATCTGTATTTCCCTTGGCACAGCTTGAGACTGGGTCCTCTTGTTCTGTCAGTTGCTGCCTAGAGAAAGAGACCAACCCCCACCTGACTGCAGCCACCCTTCAGGCAATGGTAGAGAGCGATAAGGTCACCCCTGAGTCTCCTTTTCTCCAGGCTAAACACCCCCAGCTCCCTCAGTCGTTCCTCACAGGGTTTGTTTTCCAAGCCCCTCACCAGTCTCGTTGCCCCCTCTGGATGTGCTCAAGGGTCTCAACGTCCTTCCCAAACTGAGGGGCCCAGAACTGAACACAGCACTCAAGGTGCAGCCTCACCAGGGCCGAGTACAGGGGCAGAATGACCTCCCTGCTCCTGCTGGCCGCACTGTTCCTGATACAGACCAGGGGCCATCGGCCTTCCTTGCCACCAGGGCACACTGCTGGCTCATGTTCAGCCAGCTGTTGACCAGCACCCCCAGGTCCCTTTCCACCTGGGCACTGCCTTCCTTGCAAGAAGCTCCACTCTGTTACATACCAGCTGAGCAAAGAACTTGGACTTACTCCACAAACTGTGTGTGAGTGTTTACACTGACATTCAGTTCATGTCTTTGTCTTGAGACACTTCAGTTCTTACATAAGTATAAAATTTCCACTCATTTCAGTTAAGTCAACTGTGTACCTCAGTGCTTTGAGGAATCAAAAGCTCATAAGAAGTTCTCTTTTTCTTGAGTGCAATTTTTAAATGAATAGCTTCAGTAATTTTATGTCTATAAACTTGGAGTTGTGCAAAACCAGTGATTTTTAAAAAGCTTCCTAAAAATATTCTGAGGTACCATTTATAAATGGAATGCAATGTAAGAAGAGATTAAGTTAAATGCTTTGAACTCTTGGTGTAATGTTCATTATATAGAAGTTTTAGCTGTTCCTTTACTGTATGATGCAATTCCCCGTATGGAATTTTGCTTCTTGATCTGCACAACTTAAGCTCTTTGGTTTGTTTCAAATATAGAGATCCTAAGGACTACAGCTCTCTGAAATATTAAATCCCTTATCTATAATTCCTGGAAGAGCAACATAATGATTTTATAACATTTCAAGGGATATGGTTTTTTTTTACCACAGTGAATAAAATAAGTAACAAATGGCCACTGTCCCACATCCACAAGAACAGTGAATCACCACTGTGGAGTGACCATCGAATAAATTGCCAGCTGTGGCCACAAAAATTAGAGAGCAGGTACATATAACCACAGTAATACAACTGAGTAACAATTATACTCTTAAAGCTGAACAGGCATTTATTGGGCCACTGATGCACCTTTTTCTGAATTGCTTTGAGCAGCTCAGGAAAAAACTTGGTAAGAATTGGTTGAAAAAGCTGGAGGTCAGTGTGCACTATTGGGTTTTATTTTCCAGCTGCATTTTTAAAATGGTAGGGAACTTAAGAAAAGGTTTCATGATATTAGAAACCATGTATTGGAATAACTTGTGAGGTTTGTGTAATGTTCTTCTAAATTCAGATATTTCACAGATCACGCAAGAGAATAATTCATGGTGGTGTCTGCTCTAAAGGACCCATGTAATTGTGGATGTGGGAACAAGCAGAATTGGTGGTAGCTACACAAATCTTCTTGCTGCTAAAAAAACCCAGATGTGTGGAGTCATGCTCTTAAAAATGTCATAGGCAGCTGAGCTCCCTGTTTACACAGTCACCAGTATGTGAAACACGGAGCACACTTCATTATCCAACTCATAGATATCCATTGCTTTGAAATATACAGTGCAGAACATTATTGTGCTATTTTCTGTGGAGGCAATAAAAGTCAAACACTCTGGTTTCAAATTACCTCTAAAAGACACAACACCTCAATATTTTATCTGAATGTCTAATAAATGCTTCTTCAGCAATATGATGCACACTCTTTCTTAAATAGGCAAAGAAATTCCCATACATTTAGAATCTGAATTATTCAAAAACATTCTTATTCCGTTTGATAACAAAAAGTTATGTCTTGTAAACATCTAAAATTAAGAAGCTTATTTAAACAAGAAGAGGATACTTTGGCAATTTTGTAATATTGTCTAGAAAACAATAGGAAGTGGATCTTTTTAAAAAAAAACCAACAAAACTATGGTTAGAAAATTCCAAGTCAGCTTTCTAAACCCTCAGGAATAAATAGAATAAAACCAGATAGTTCTACTTTAAGTAAAATCAGCTGAATTATCTCATTAAAATTAATCAGTTACTGAGTGTACATTCTTCTAAGTAAGCATTTTAGTGGAAATGAGTCACTAGCTTCTGCTTCTTCTTCTCAGCTCTAGGTAAGCTCCAAGTCAGAATACATCTTATTGGCATTTACTAATTACACAAAAGCAAAAACCATTTACAACTTTTTATATAGCAGATTTGTGTTTGTTGGGTTTTTTTTTTTCCCCTTGGGAAAACAGCACATGTGTTGATAGAAGAGAAAATTTAAGGCTACCATTTAACACATTTTTTATGTCAGGAAAGCTGGTATCGACACAAAAAGAATTAATCTGTGTCTTCATGTAGCTGCAGCCCTTTTTCTGGAGTTTATTTAACTATAGTTCTATGGTCAAACAGTGAATTTATGCTGATCTAGATAAATCCAAAAATATTTATGTATAATCCTTCTCTGTGTGTATAGTTTTATTAATGTATATATATTTAAAAGTCAATTTTAGAACTAATCATCCCACAGCTTTGTTTATTGCCCAAGCAGCACAAAGTCCTACATAGTGCTGAAACAGAAATGAGCATTAAGAACCTCAGAGGAGGGCAGTGAAATTGTTGACTTAAATAATTTTAGTTTCTAGATCAAACTATGGGAAACATAGACTATTAAAAACATTTATGAAACAGCAATTTCTACTCTGACAATCTTATGTCTAACTGATGACATTAACATATACAAATGAAAAACAATTACCTCAAGTGTTCCAAATAAATAACAATCTTACATTTATCATACAATATTTTGAATGTAATTCAAACATTTTAAGCAAAGTAGTTCTTTTAGTGAGTGGATTAAATTGATTGCTCCTAGGTCGAAGTATCTGTAAGATTTTCCATCTGGTAGATTTTACCTCAGTTATGTATTTCTCATGGAAGCAAAAAAAGAAAGGTTTTCTTACTTTTTTCAGCTGTGAATGACTCAGCAATTTATTTTAATTAATTGAATAAACTGAGATCAGGAAAATAGTTTCTGCATATACACCAGAGGCTGCAGTTTCTCAATGTTACCTTGTCACAGGGAATGTGCTTAGGTAGTGACATGCAGCAAGGGGTTTGCCTTCAAAATTTCAGAAGTGTATACTGGAAAATAAAAGACAATTGATTTTGATCCATTTTCATTGGACCTGCTGTTGGTTAATGACTTTTTTCTAGCCTCTTATATTATCATTTATCACAGCAACATAAGCAAAAATGCATTTATTTTGTGATCTGAGTGTGCACATCAACTCAAAGCAATGTGGTTGTTTGCATAGCTTCTGAGCAGTTAAAATTAATCTGGTTTGCATTTTAGGCAATTTTAGACTCCACATGTCATTTTTAGCTCTGTTTAAGTCAGGTTTTTTCCTGATAAATTTAATAATAACTGTGTTTGCTTTCATCAGTTTTACATTCAATCCACTGTGCCCAGACTTGATTTCAGAATACAAGAATTAAGGTATGTGCTTAAGTGTTAGGAACAGGCAGACCTAGAGTTAGTTTAGATTCTGACTTCTGCAGGGCTGAAGTTCCTGCAGATTTTTGGGAACTTTGAAGGTGTGAGAACATGGTTGAGAGCAGAGACCTTTGCATGCTACAAAGCGTACTGATACCCTGGTTTGTAACATCCCAATAGGAATGAAAAACCAAGGTGACAAGGGGGGCAATGTTTAAGAGACAATTAGTATGTAATTCAAATTTTTTTTTTAATTATATTTATTTATTCGATAACCTTGTTTGTCCTTGATATGCTAGAGAAAACTAATGACAATGTCAGCTTTTCCCTGTACTGCACCATTACTGAGCACTTCCACAAGAAGAAACTCCAGGGATGTGACAGCTTTGTCTGATGTGTTTTCCTGCAGGTCCATGGAGAGAGCTGGCTTTGGAAACCATTTCAGAGATTATTAAAAGCCATTTTGACTCTCTCCAGGAAGCAAATGAGTAAAAGTTTCTGACTCCTGGGAAGAATGCTTGAAGTACTAATGGGAATGTCCTGGTGACAAAGGTCAGTCCTGACAGACAAAACATATTCATTAGCAGACATTTTCAATGAGAAGTTAAAAAAAAAATTCTAAGTGAATCCATGAGGCAAAATACCTGTATTTCAGTCATATCACCAGTCGCCTTCAGAGATGGAGACTCACATGAAAAGTAGTGGGTGTAAAAATTTAGCACTAAACACTCAATGTCAAGACCTGATACTGTGCAGGACTTGTAGGAAACACATAAAAAACATACTGATGCTCTTCACTGAGCAGAGAGTTGTACCATATGTTTCATCATTTACTGGCACCCTCTGCAACAGGGCAAAAGATTTCAGCCCACTTCCCATCACCTTCTGGGAGCCTGAGCTTACTTCATAAAGCATTAGAGATTTACCTCATTAAGGTGGTTGGACCTCATTAAGGTGGGAGGACTTTGCCAGTGCTGGAATCAGAGGCCATGCTGAAGGACTTATACCATGCCTTTTTTTCCAGATACAGGTGCCCCAGTGCTGGTGGCAGCAGCTGCAGCAATAGCACAGAGGGTCCTGCCAGGGTGGACCATGTGTGAGTCAGCCAGGCTCTCCTTCACTGGACACAGGCAGCTCTAGTGGCTCCAGGTGGCTCCATCTGGTGACACCTGAGGGAGTAGAAACCCTCTTTGCACAGGACCCAGGGTTAGCACAGCAAACAGAAGTGAAGAGAAAACCTTTCATACTGAAATAAATGGTCTTGAGTCTCAGGTACAGTTCACACTAAACTGAAAAAAGCCAGATTTTCCTTATCAGGAATAGTATTTCTGAACTAGATTTTAGAGTGTTTCTTGACTTCCTCTTAAGTTGAAACAAAGAATCATATTTTAACAACAAAATTTGAGCAAAGAGAGATTGAATGCAGTGATTCAAACAACTGTGAAATACAGTCCTTGCATGGTGCAGGTTGATGCACCTGTTGGTACCAGGGAGGCTCTGACCTCTGAGCAGCCCTGCCATGCTGAGAGCTGGGAAGACACCAGCCTTACTCTCAGCTGTGCAACCACTGAATGATTCAGAAAAAATAAAGGGAATAAAAGAAATAAAATAAAATTTCAATATTAGCATGAATACTTTAAAAAGTTTTCAAAAAGTGAAAAGAACAATTGTATGATTTTACAGTTTTTCCTTCTTTGATTTCCGAAAACTTTGACTTCAGAATGTAATATTAATGAGAGATTATAAAATAAAACATATTTAAGCAATTGTTTTTCTCCTCTAGAAATTACATGCACTAGTCCAGAAAACTGGGTCTAAACTCAGTTATTTAAAATTAGAATTTAATTTCTATTAAATTCTTGTTGTTCTTGTACAAAATCAAGAAAACACTGAAGAGGAGCAGTCATGTGTGATCTTAAAAATAATAGAACAATAAAAACCAAGAACAGTTTAATCTTAATCAAAGACAAAGTTAGAAACTGGAATACATCTGCAATACAACCAGTTCATATGTGAAATAGTAATTAGAAACAAATTAATAATTTATTTAATAATTAATATGTCTTTATAGTGCATAACTCTTTCTATTGGAGAATACTGATACTTATTGTAGTAATTTTATTTCAAATAGCCACTAAAAGGAGATTTAAAAAAAAGTTTTGAACAAGTTTATGTACCTTACTTAGACTCACTGAAATAGTTCTATCGATTCATATAGTATTCCATTTCTAGTCATCACAGAATTAAGGACATCACAATCTAGCACTATATCAAGGAAAAAAAAAAAAAATTACCATGCACAGCTTGATGGTATATGGCACCTTCTGTAACCTAATCCAGAATCTATTTTCTTCCTGAAATACCTGGGTTTGATTTTGTGGGGCTTTTCTTGTTCATTTTGTTGTTGTTTGGTTGAGTTTATAGTTGGGTTTTGGTGGTTTTTATTATTTTTTTAAACATATAAATACATATCTCTCTTCTTTAGTACTGACAGATACTTATCTTAGGCCTGACACTGAAAATATGCAATGCAGAATTTTCAAGACTTCAGCCTTTTAATTCTTATTATATCCTAGGATCCTCTTTCTGTCTAATACTCAATTTTGATAGCTGTACTTGTTATTCTCCAGGAAGCTCGTTATATTTTTAAACTGCAATTTTTAAATGTGAGTACAATTACCAGTTTGCCCTCTCCTATTTCTTTACTGTGAAATAGTTTTATTGCACTGAGATTGCTGCACCTTAACACTTTCGTAAGAACCGGGCCTTGGTGCTACCTTCCTCCTTTTGTGTTGGAGGAGGCTGAGGGAAAGGAGAAGCAAAGCAAGAACCACTCATGTCTCAAATTTCTCCTATTTCCTCTGCCTCTTGCCTTTCTTTTTCAGTGAGAATCTTCATGAAATGAATTCTGAAAATATTATTTTTAAAGGTGTCCTGATCATTTACTCTCACCAAACTGTAGTAAAATCATTAATGCATGGATGAGAATCCTTTTTATCCTGTGCAAAGCCACATTAATTTTACAAATACTACAGGTGCATGCAGGACAAAGTGCCAATTTTTGGCTTTTACTATTTACTGTGTCTTGCCTTTTGTTTAAAATTTATCCCACTAAAAGCCTTATTCTTCCTTACTATCAGGAATACTGTCTACAGATGAGAACACAATAGCAAAAATATTTTGCTTGGCAAGGTTAATATTTACAACTTGTGATTGACAACAAATTATTTAATTAGAATATTCATTACCTTTGCATTGAAATGGAAAAGTTGACAAGCAACACAGTGGAAAGAGACTGTAAAAATTTCATTTTTCCCGTTCAAAGTGTGCCTTTTTATCTCTGTTCCTTGGAAGGGCATGAAGATAACACCAGGGCTGAGAACAGAAGGTAGTTTGAATAAAACTGAAGGGATGTAAGAGGTAGATCACAATTCAGATATCTTGACATGTTTATTAAAAAGCTGCCATTATTTTAAAACTTTTCATCTTTACCAGTGTTCATAACAAAAATTAGGTCATGGTACTACATAGACAATAAATGATGGGTGAACATCAAGACTGGGCAGATTTGTATTCTGTGGTCAAAACTATTTAGGTTTCTGGCCTCCATGCAAAGGATGGAAACAACGTGTAGGGATCAAACTAGCTGACACCAGAAGTGATGCTGTGTGATAAACACACCAGGCTGACATGTCCCCAGGCACGGTGGTGCATTCCCCTGCACTGCCTTTGTCCCCAGGGCTGCTGCAGTCCCTCAGGAGCTCTAAGTGGGCCCTGAGCTTCGTGTAAGGGTCTGGCAGGTGGGTGGCCCTTGGCCATACCAGGAACTCTTGCATAGCTTAGGTGGGAGTGCACTGACCACACACCAGAGATACTTGTTGCCTATCAAGAAGGTGAAAAAGTAATCACCTGACAGCCTTGGAACATTTCTCACCTGGACTGTAACCCAAATGGAATGGCACCATTGATACTGTCCTTTTGAATAAGTTCAGTAACTAACTCAGATTACAACTGGGATGGAGTTTCAAAAGCAAGGCAATGTGTGTGTGTTATTCAAAATCGTATGAGTCAAAGTGATGGTTTCTCTTTCCCTTTGTACCCTAATTACAAAGACAGTGGGACCTTTGTTTCAAAGGCTTGCAATATGTGTTACTGTCATTCTACTAAAGCAATATGGACAATTTGGCTGGCAAATAATAAACAAACAACTAGGAAAAAACCAAACTGAGGTTAAGTATTCGGTAGTTTCAACTAATTTGTATTTAGTCCTTCATATCAAGCTGGAAAAAATTTTGTTGTATTGTTTAGTTCTACTTTATTGATGCTTTGCTTATTTTGATTTTAATTACGATTCTTGATTTTTATGCTGTGTACATTTCTGGTTCAGCTCCGAACTCAGATGACTGTCATGAGAGCATAAAATGTATGAACTTCCATGAAATGAAGGATTGTTGCCACCTATGCAATGTTTTGTGATAATTTCTGTTCAGTCGTTTTATTGTTTTCAGCCTCACTGAATGCTTGCCCTTTGTACGTTAAGGAGTGGAACTAGTATGGCACCATTCCATATAAGTTGAATCTCCTTTTTAAGACACAGGATCTCTCTTTCTACAGAGTGATAAGCAGAAATAGCACAACTGCTTTGCCAACAGTTTAAAGAAAAAAGACCACAATATTTTAGAATATATTATTTATCAGAGAATTCTTGCAGTTTATCAAGTAACGGAATTATAAACTCTATTTCCCTATTATTCTGAATGTACTTTATTAAAAAAAAAAAAGAAGAAGCTTCATATCTTAAAAGGATTTGGTGTTTGAAGATTGGATTTGGAATGTGTTGAGTTTATAATCCTGTCTGTCCTCTGAGATATAGCTGGTGGACTGAAGGACATTCATTCTTTATCACAAAAGTAAAGATGAAATGAATTTCAGGGACCAAAGGCCACAAAATATTGCTGAGCGGCAGTTGGGGTCTGGAGGTTATTAGTAGAGGGTTTTTGAAGCTGCCACCAGTATCCACTTGCTCCTGCAAAGAGATTTCAAAGGACAATGGTTCTTTTCCCTGTAGTCATCCTTGTATTCACAAGTACTGAAGACAGAGCCAAACAGCACTGTATTGAACTTTAAGCTAATCATGTGAAATTGTCAAGTAGCTCATATCTTCTAACACTGTGATCTGATAGATGAAATTGAGATCAGGAAATAAGAAAAGGGGCAAGGAAAAAAATTCTCAGTCCTAAAATTTTTGGAGATAGGATAATGGGACCATAACTAACTCTCTGGTCAAACAAGCATAATCTTTTTTCCTCTTCATATGGTATTTTATAGGCTATATTGTTATTAAAGTTTGTTGCATTAAAAATAAGATATTTTGTGGCTAGTTAAAGTCTGAGGCCTTTTCAAATATATATTGAAATCAAAGGAATTTGGGGGCTTTTAATCTAAACACTTAACTAATACAGATGTCTTGAAAATTCTCAGTTTTTTCATCTCTCTTTATGCCGTATGCACAAGATTTTTTTTGATTTTTTTTTTTTTTTTAATACTAGCTGTGATACTGTACATAGCATGTCACAAAAGAGAAAGGAGGAGCTTCTGGGGTAGCTTGGTTACATGACAGAGGCAATGTTGTAGCTTGACCCTGCTGTAGAAAATATAGCTCCTTGCAAGATTTCTCTGAGCATGCAGCCCAGGATACAGACCTTCCTACTGCTTCATTATCCCAATGTAGCCCATCACTGAATCATTAAGCTTGGAAAAGACCTCCAAGACCGTGGAGTCCAACCTTTGACCCAACACCAGCATGTTATTTAGACCATAGCAATGATTGCCACCAGTCATTTGCCACCACTTTCCTGCGCAGCATGTTCCTATGCCTGACCACCCTTTCAATGAGGAAATTCTTCATGATGTCCAACCTGAACCTCTTCTGGTGCACTTTGAGGCCATTTTCTCTTGTCCTGTCAGTAGTTGCCTGGGAGAAGAGGCTGATCCCCACCTGATTGCAACCTCCTTTCAGACAGTTGTAGGGACCAATAAGGTCAACATCTGAGCCTCCTCTTCTCCAGATGAAACAACTCCAGTTCCCTCATCTACTCCTCATACTCACTCTGAACTCTTCACCATCTTTATTGTCCTTCTCTGGACACACTCCAGCACCTCAATGTCTTTCTAGTAGTGACGGGTCCAGAACTGAGCACAGGACCCAAGGTGTGGCCTCACCAGTGCCAAGTACAAGGGGGATGGTCACTGCCCTGGTCCTGCTGGCCACACTATTGCTGATACAGGCCAGGATGTCATTGGCCTTCTTGGCCACCTGGGCACAGCTGTATCATGTTCAGCTGCTGTCAACCAGCATCGCCAGGTTCTTCTCCTTGAGGCAGATTGTCAGTCATTCTTTCCTCAGCCTGGAGGCAATAGTAAAGCTTTACTGAAGCCCAGGTAGACAATATCCACAGTGTTTCCCTCAACCACTAGGAGGCCACCTGGTCATAAAAAGAGATCAGGTTGTTTAAGCAGGATCTGCCTTTCCTAAATCCATGATGGCTGATCCTGATGCCCTCATTGTCCTGCATATGCCATGTGGTCACACTTAAGAATCTATTTCACAATCAGGTCTGCAGGACACACTATTCAACTCTCTTTGGCATAAGTGGTAACAGTTACCATAGTTCATAATCCTCCTTGGCAGGGGCCTTGTGGTTTAGGAAGGAAAATCCCAAGCACAGCCATGAAAGAGTGACCTGGTCAGAGTCCTTCCAGCTCTGCCAGTTTTGTGTACTCAACCAGAGAAGTTACTGTTATGTGAACCTCTGGCTTTGTAAAATGAGAATGAGCACAGCTTTCTCTGCACTCTGCCTTCAGATGTGTGAATAAAAGCTTAAAACAGCACTATTGGTTCGCAAGTAACTAAAACTGTGATTCGCATGAGTGCACTTTCCAAGAGAGTAGTTTTCTTGCCTTAGCTGCATTAAGATGATATCCATGAATTTCCAAGGCAATGAAGGGGACTACTAGTGTGCAGAATACAGTTTACTTGCCTGTTTTGAGGTAGAATCTTCCTGGGCAGGCGCAATTCCAGGACATGAGGTTCACACCAGTTCACATGACAAAAAAGATCTGTGTGGCTGCTGGGGAATGTGACATTCAAAATTCATCATCCTCCTTTCATTCCATCAACAAAATCATTAACTGCAAAGCCCATGATACAGGCTCAAATCCTTCACACTTAATTTTAAGAATTTGAGATGTCCAAAATGCTATCTTTGAGTCAGAAGAGAGAGGCAGGAACCTCCAAAATCAATTTTAGTTTACTTAAGAAACACATGAATAGGCTTACCCTCCTCCTCTTGGTCAACTGAAGTAAGGCACAAAGCCTGGGCATGTTCTGCATTCTTTTTATGAATATATAATGCAGAAAAACATGTATTTGTCTATAGACAAAATGACTGTATTAGATAGCTACGGGAAGCATTTACTAATACACTGGTAATATGATTCTAAAGTGCTCTAACACTATAACATTTTCATTTACATGCAAGGGTTTTTTTTCTAAAATATGAGCATGAATCATATAGGAAGTTATGCAAAAAAGAATAAATTATGCAAATAGCATTCTTTGAAGTTTTGAATTAAGTGCTATGCTCTGGAGTACACAGTATACACACTGAATGCTTGATGGCAGGAAAATACTTTATGTTTAGATTATCTTCCAACAATGTCAGTTTGTATTGATCTTTTCTGACCATCAGAAAATGACTTGCTGATCTTCAGTACCTCATTACCTCTGTTCTGTTTTGAAAATCCAGTCACATGGGATCAACCAAGAAATCTCATAATTAGGACTTGCCATTAGTTTGACAGCTGGAGCACATCATGTGAGCAGAGCCATGTTGCTCTGACATTCGGAAATATAAAAAACTCAAAACCACCAGAGAAATCACATGAAAGAAACTTCTCTACCGCAAACTGCACATATTAGAGAACTTAGAAGATTCCAGCACAAGCTGATTGGTAATTTCTCCTTATCTGTGATGAAAGAGTAGTACTGTCAGGCTTTTTGGTAAAAGGTGGAAGTTTCAAGTAAGATCTCTGTGTTATTCCAGGTTTACCTCTTTCAGGGGATGGTAGCTATCACTCAAACTAAAGTCAAAATTAATATGCACAATCTCCTGTTGTAAAAAAATAAAAACTAACAAAAACAAGTAAACAAACAAAAAACAGGAAGGCAAGTAATATTTCATTTCCTTACTATAGTATATTAGTCAATTCATTTTACTCTAATATGTATAATAGAGCAACTAATTGCTTTATTTATTCCTTGAGGCTAAAAATCATCTAACAAATATTTTTCCAAAAAATCAAACCGTAATTTTGACTCATTACACTGATTCTACTTTACTATGCATTGCTTGTTAAGAGGAACAGAACTTCACCTGTATACAAAACTAAGAATTTCTGGTTGTATTTCACAGAGAAGCCAACATCAGTCAGCATAGGCTAGTGCTGAAAGGAGGAGAAAGTTCACAACAATGGGTGGGGTCATGCTTGCTCCACACTGCCAAAATTCTTGACTTTGAAGACCTCTCACTATGTAAAAGAAATGTTTCTTTCAGAATTACAAGGTTATTACTCTGATAAGAATATATTTAATACATGATGCACTAAATATCTGATCAGATGTGACATGTCATCTGTAAAAGACTTCTCTACACTTTTAGATTCCAGAAGAAAAGTATATTTCACATGCTGTCTGAAAGGAATATTTTTTAAATCCCTCATAGTGTCAAATGCTTGCAGGCAGTCACAGAATGCTATGTCAAGGTCTGGCGTTCAATTTCCTCAGGTATTTAAGAGAGTGCCATGTCAGCAAAAATTTAAATGGAAGTAGCATACTCATCAGGCAGATGGGCAGTGCCTTTCACCAAGCCAGATGATAACTGACCACTTTAACACAGACGACTTTCCTCTCTTACTGAGAAAAAGGTACTGAGAAAGGTTTCTGCAGTGAAATAAGGCAATGACCCCATCATTAAAGAGTAAGAGGTCACTGCAGAGAAAAAGAAAAATGGGAGTAAAAACCCACTGAGAACCCTGTGCTTCTCTCTACCATGTCCATTCCCACCATCTCCTCCTCCACCATCCTGTATTGTGTCCTCCACTCTCCCTCTCATTCCTGAGAGGTTTTTGTTGAAGGACCTGAGATCTTATCTTTCACTCTGCAGTTGTTTATTTAAGAGATGTAAATATACTCAAGTGTATTCCTTAAAGTCAGAAGCACCAGCACACCTCACGCATATCATTACCTCAGCATGATTTACTTTCTTCTTGTGCTCCTAATTAAAACATGGGTAAAATGTTGTACCCATGGACTCAATTTTTTAACATGATTTGTAAAGAGTGGCTGTGAAATTGTACCTCCCTGTAAATACATATGAATGTACAGAGTGTTTTTCCTGAAATCTAAGCTAAACATTTCAAATTGAAGGAGAGATGGAGAGAAAGGAAAATTATTTGGAGTCTGAAAAACAGTTCTTATTCCTTTTCAATCATTGTCTCAATCTGAAGAGGATTACAGAGTATAATGCAAAATGAGCTCCCCTCCAAGCCTCAACTCAGTTGTGTGAAGAAAATCTGATGACTAACAGCTGCAAAAGAGCCAATCTTTTCTTATAAAGACTGCAAAGCATTTATTACATTTCAATTAAATGCTTATATAACAAAATAAATTTTTAAAGCTGACTGAACCATTAATAAACAAAATAAATTTATTTTTAATTCTTGTATTTCATGTCCTTATTAAACCTATGTGGAAGTTTCTATCCATACAAAAGCATGTTGGGTATTTTGAATTTGGTGAGCTGTTATTGTTTTTGGAGTGAGAAAGGGAATGGATTCTAAGATGCTCTAGAAGTGTCCAGTTCCCAACAGCATTGTTCCAGTATGAAGAACAGTCCTCTGGTAAGCAGTAATTACCAGGAAAGCATTTTTCACAAGGAAAGCACAATATAGCAAAAAAGAACACTTTCATATTGGTGTTGCACCAGAAGCTCAGATGGGTCTGATAATTATCTATCTGCAATTGCATCACTGTTCTGTTGTAAGCTTGCTTTCAGGGACAGTTACAGTTCATGCACTTATCACTCTCACAGAGTTCCCCAGGCACTCTTAAAAATTATTTGATATTATAGACAAAGGCTAAGCTCCCTGAAGCAGGCTATGGTTACAGACCAGTTTTATTGATTTACGAAAGGTAAAGTCAGAAGTCCTAATTACCCTGTATTTTCATGTGTTCACATTTTGGGTAAGCATTCACTGCATGAGAAAAACAGAAATGTTAGGATCAACTTCCAGACAGTGAGAACAACACAGGGTGGAAGCACCCTGCATCTCTAAAAGCTGAATTTGTGGAATTTAGGCAGGGTACAAACCAAGGAGGCTACGATGTGGCTGCTAATGTTTCACCAGTTGGGCTCCTCATACCTAATTTTTTCTGAGCTCTTACCATCTGTGTTTACGCTATCAGTCCTTTCCTGTTGCTATAGGTGAGGCAAATATTCATTTGCTTACTACAGTAAGAATGGCAGACATGACAGAAATAACTAGAAACAGCTTCATTTGTCTGCTTTTTCAGTGGATGTCACAGTTACTCTTCATGGCACATTGTACCCACTAAAAACTCACAGGCTTCCACTGTTTGGAGTCCAAAGGGATGTCTCACATTGAGGTAAATCAGAAGAAATTAAATAATGGTGCTGTAATATGTAGAAGGTGATGCTAATCTGGTCTCTAAATGCACTATCTGGGTCAGCATCCAAATAGCATTCAGTATTTTCAGCTTGCTGAAGCAAGAAAACACACCTGACAACCAATAATAACCAATAATCAATAATAACCAATAATACTAAGTACTTGGTATCATTCAGAGAGGTGCATCCTTCTCAAAAAAATTATCATTCTTCTGTCATACGTGAACACACCTTCTAGAGACCACATGGCTTCTTGTTCTGCAAAATTGATCCCCCAGAGCAGATAGTTAGGAGTGCAGGTTATATGGAAACTTATTCTGAGCTGATCTCTGTGTAGCAGCTGATATTTCCTCGACTTTGTATTTTCAGAATGGATTTGTATGTATTGGTATTAGTTTTCCAAGACCAGACTTCTTAATATTGCTACTTTAATTCTCCAGTAGGCATTGCAGTATTTAAAGGAAGCTTTTACTGTAAAGCAGAGGAAATGTTCACATCTGATTCCAGTTAGTAATGCAAAGGCACAAAATGCCAGCAAGATAAGCTGCTTAAGGACAGCCAGGATATTTACTTTATCTAACATTGGTCCTCATAATACCTTAACAGAGTGCTAGCAAAATCACCTTAATCTATGCCATTTTGCTTAATATTTGCCATTTCATAAATTTCTGCAAAGAATTCAGAATAAAGTTTCCTTATATTTTCTGGGCTTTGCAGCTTTATGACCAATTAATATAAAGGCTATAGGAATCTCTATTAAAAGGCTGACAGCTATCTTTTGTAATGGCATTCACTGACTTCTCTCCACAGCATTTAACCTAGGCAGAAAAAATCAGATAAAAAAGACAGTGATATTTTGGAAAATTTTATCTCAGTGAAACTATAACTTATTTTGAAATCTTGAGTACAGCCTATCTGTGAATGTGATTCTTTCCACTACAGTGTTTTCAGCTACGGCCACAAAGGTAAATGAATTTAAGTATCAATGAAACACTATGTTTCTAAAGCATGGTTCTCTTGAAGGAGAAAATGTGACAGAGCAACAAAAAGGTATCATGAACTTGTCTTGCAATCTGCTGGAAAGTACAACTGTTGATCTGCTGTGACTATGTCATATGCTTTGAAAGGCAGAAGCTGACCCCCAAAATAAGACAAGGAGAATACATAATAGTAAGAATACAAAGGCCACTGGAAGGATGTCTGACCAGAATATTTAAGAGCTAGCAGGTTGACTGCAATAGAGCTGCCGCCAAAATGAACATGTACCTGTAACTATGTAGAGCAATTTTTTCTCCACAGAACTGGGGAGTGGGAGAAGATCAGAGAGCCTGAAAGTCTTTGAGATAATTGGGAGAACATTACTTTTTGGAAAAATGTGCAAAGGAAACCATCTACAGCAGTGATAACTAATGTTTTCAAAGATGAATGGATTCTTTTTCATCATAAATTATCCAGATATAAGTTTAGAAGTTTGTATTTTTTCACAAATTCTGGCATGTGTAGCTTGCTTGATTTATAGCATTGTCACTCTTGGTGTCTGCCCTTCCTCTGCATTGGAAATTTATCACAGCAGTGTTGGTGGACTCAAACTGTGTTGGCTTTTCAGCTGCTGCATCTTTCAGTAAATGCATTCACCTGAGCCATGCTCTTTGTCAGTTTTAGCTAGTGCTGTGCACAGTGAACTATAACAGAAGTTAGTGTGCTGCCTTAAAACTCATTCCTCAGCACTTTCTGCTGTTTCACAGTTGCGTGAGCTAAGAATTAGCACATTGGATTTTCCTGCTACACCTAAGGGGCACAGTGGTGGGTCATGGCAACATCATAAAGTCTGCAACACTGCACAACACCTTGGTAAAATTTCTCTTGTGAGATGCAACCAGAGGCCCAGATGTCTAAAGAGAAGCTGTGTGTGTTCACACCTGTATTTCAAATTGTCCTTCATTTTCAACCTCTTTGTTTTCTTCCACCGGTTCTTGGTATTTCATATCTAACTATGAGAAATTATTTGTGATCTAATTTTTTTTGGCTAAATGAAAGATACTTTATTATTTCTACCTATTACTCCTGTAAAAATCTATTCATATGGTCATGTTTTTTCTGCTGCAGCAGATGATCACTACAAAAATTTTAGAATCTGATCTTTTATTGGTTGTGGCTGACAAATAAGCTAAAACTGAATTCAGCATGATCTGCTGATATTTGTGTTCACTCAAAAACATTTACAAATCTAAAATATTTTTATATTAATTGAATCAATTACTATAAAAGCATCATATATATCCTCACACAGAGTGTTTTAAAAAGTAAAAATATTCCCTTTTCTAGCAACAAAGCAGCTACATTTTAGCAGCCTAATCTGTAACTATTCTAGCTGCTGTATTTATTATAAATATGTATTTTCTCAGCTTTTCAGCTTGCTTCTTTTTTAGTTCTATGACTCAAAATTTTTAAATGCAGGTCTCTCATTATATTTAATTGATTATATTTCCTGTGATATTTTTTCTTTTACTATATTTTAAAAAAATATGTTAGCTGCTTCAATTTATTTTCTGTACTCAGCTAATGAAATCCTCCATAACCTGATATGTCTTCTCCCTTCTGCTTCCTTTTCTTTCCCGCTCTACTGGAAAATCTATCCCTGTTCCACTCAATCCTTTCAGTTACTGTATCATTGTAGTAGTGATATTATTCTCTTTCTATTCCTCTGAGTATCAAGTTTTCTGTAATTTCTAGCTTGGTTGGTTTGGCCCCCTACAGAATTTGTGACAAAATAATTGAAATGGCTCACATAATTCTCTTTTTTTTCCCCCCTGTATTTACATAGAATCCAAGAATAACACACTTTTGAAACACTCTCAAGATACACATCTTGTCACCTAAAAACTGACATATTTAAAAATTAAAAAGATATGAAATCTATCTTTATTGTATTAAAGTATTGTAAATTACTTCATTGGGACCCTAGAAAATTCCAAGGTAATATTTTTCTCACCTCTACCAAGTTGTCCTTTAGAATGTGGAAGAGGGAAATGGTAAAAAGTAGGAGTGTATGGCATTCCTAGTTCGAGACTACTTTTCTAATTTAATGATATTGAAGCCATTTTTTGAAACAATAGGCAGACCTGCAATTAGATCTCTTATTCTTGCTTTGATGAGCAGGAAATTCTGGCTTACTCTCACAATAAAATAACAAAGCACTCTCTGGATGAAGAGTCCAACCATAAGAGAAAATTGAAAATTAGAGCTGACAACAATACATTAAACAATGAAACTACAGGTGACTGATCACACATAAAAGCTAATTAATTAAAACCAAATTGCATATAACATTTAAGTTTTGTTATACGTTTTCAATATGGTTCAATGGCTTTCTTAGATCAAGCATTAAGTACTTTTTTATTATCTTGACTTTCTCTTCCAGGGAAAGCAGGAAGACTGACAACATTTTAGCTTGTTAGTAATTTATATGGGCAACTTATAAGAATGGTTTTATTTCATATCATTTGTTCCAATAATTTAAATAACAACAGACCACAATGACTTCTTCCTCATGTAGCAGTGCTGTATATTGCAAGGTAAGACAAAAAGTAAGATATATCAAGTAGTTGAATCTCATAAAGAAGAAAATCAATTTCTACTGCCTGATAAATCAAAGCAAATTCAAAGCCAATAGAATGATCCAAAATTTATGCCTGGGTAAAATAGAACCTTGTGTTCTTCTTTTTCTCAAATACCAACTGAATCATAGGGCATTTCAAGGAGTTTAATGAGTAACTAGATGTAATGGCACTTGACTGCAGTTCATACCTTCAGCTTCTCTCACTAGTTATCAAACCCCAGAAAATTATCTGTACATCAGTCATGACTGTTTGTGTAATGAATTTTGAACTATTTGAGCAGATTTTAAACACAAGAGATGATGTCTTAATGAAAAGTATTTGAGTCTATAAAACATTTTTCTTCCCTTGATATATTAGGTTTGCATGGTCAGGTTTTAAAAGCAGGGATCTACAGAGGTGGTTTCTGTGGGAAGCTGCTGGAAGCCAATCCCAGATGGCTCTAAGATGGATGTGCCACTGCCCGAGGCTGGGCCAATCAAAAAGGGTGATAAGTCCTCTGTGATAACATATTTAAGAAGAAGGAAAAAACCCCACAGATTAATTGTGGCCAGAGAAGAGTGGAGTGAGAATATATGAGTGGAACAACTCTGGAGACACAAAGCTCAGTGAAGAAAGAGGGGGAGGAGGTGCTCCAGGTGCCAGAGCTGAGATTCCCCTGCAGCCCATGGTGCAAACCATGGTGAAGCCCATGGAGGACCACAGGGATGCAGAGGCCCATGCCAGAGCATTTGAATGCTTGAGAGGAGGATTTAAATATGTTTTGTGCTGGAGCAGGTTTCCTGGTAGTAATTGTGACCCTATGGGTGGCCAATGCCAGAGCAGCCCGTCATTGAAGGACTGCACTCTGTGGAAGAGTGACCCAGGTTGGAGCAGTTTGTGGAGAACTGTTACTTATGGGATGAACTGACATTGGAGAAGTTCATGGACAGCTATCTCCCATGGTAGCAACCCCATGCTGGAGCAGGGGAAGGACTCCTCTCCCTGAGCAGCAGGAGAAACAACCTGCAATGAACTGACCAAAAGCCCCATTCCCTGTCTCCCTACACTTCTTGGGGGGAGGAGGTAGAGCTAGGAAGGAGGGAGGGGTTGGGGAAAGGTGTTTTTAAGGTCTTACTTTGCTTCTGCTTGTCTTGCTCTGATTTCATGAGCAATAAATCCAATGAATATCTCTAATATTACTCTATTTTGCCCAAGATAGTATTTGATGACTAATCTCTCCTGGTTCTTATCTCAGCTAAGGAACCCTTTGTTATATTTTCCCTCCCCTATTCAGTGGTACAGGGCAGAGAGAGAGTGGCTTTGGTGGGTGTCTGGCATCCAGACAGGGTCAAATCACATTTCAGTTGCCAAAGGTGGCACTAAAAATACTACAGAAACACATCCACACTCCAAGCAATCTGGCACTTGTCTTTACTGGTTATGTTTCCACTCTGGTCATAGTTCTTCAAATTGGAATATCCCTCTGCTTCAATTAAAACTGTGGCAATAGTAGAGATTAATGAAATCCAAAAAACCCCAAAGCATGTTTCCTCAGACAGGACATGTTTCCTCATTTCCACACCCCAAATATCACCTAACTGAAACCAAGAAGAGTTAGATAAAAGACATTTATTGGTGCTTGCTTTTTCTCAATTTTCTAATCAGTGCTGTTGGGTAACAGCAAGAATAAAAACAGCAAGAATAGTTTAGAGTGAGCCCTTCCCTTTTGTGCCCATTCATTTTCCAGGTCTGGCACGGTCCAAAATGCAAAGAATTTTGTTGCTAGCCTTGCAGTGGACTGCTAGTTGTTGTGGGGCTTCTAACATTTAAACATGACTTCATGGTCATAAGCTTGCAGCCATGTAACAGTGCCTGATATGAGTTTCTCTATTTCACTACATCACTGATCTCTGCACATTCATAGCAAGACGACCCAGTCCTGCAGTAAATCTTCAGGCGTGTTTCCATTGAATGAACATCTTTCCCATTTTTCTTATCTTGGCCTTACTGTCCAAACATGGTAGCTTGTTATTGTGGACAAGGTGACCTTTTATTGAGAGAACACCTGGGAAAGTTTGGTCTCTCCATGGTTACAATGGCTTATTATCCTTAAAATCAAATCTTCAGAATCTCTTTCTCCTGCCCCTTGAAATGACACAAGGCGGTATCAAATAACCTCCTAGGTCCACTCAAAGCCATGCTCCCTCAGTTACTGCAAAAAAAAATTAGCTCTGTCCTGGCTAAGACTAGGATAATTCTATACATAGTAAATAACATTTTTATGTATAATACTCCCAACAATTCCTGAATGACGAATAACTACGCAAAAACATATTTTGTTATTGGACATCACCCATGGAACTCCACCTCATTTCCTGCAGTGGGATTTTCACCACGCGTTTCTTGATTCTCCTTTCTTCACAGTTCAGGGTTAATAAAAAAGATTTTGTTCACTAGATAAACTAAATAATTGGTAATAGGCTTTACGTGACAAGTATGCGAATTAATAACTTAGCAGGGATAGATAAGATCAGCATTATTGAGTCTGATGTATAAAAATAGTAGGATGGGATGCAAGAGACAAGGGAACCTTTAATCTTCAGACTTTTTTTCATAAAAGAACAGTCTAGGGAGAGAAAAGTAGATGAGCCATGTAGGAAAATCACCAGGGTTGTTGTTTTCTGGGATTTTTTGCAAGAGACATAAGTGTTTTCTGGCAGCATTGGCTTTATGAGCCATTTCTATGTGTCTTCAGGCAACATAACAATGAAATTAATATTAGCAGGGCAGAGTAGGTGTTTATGTTTATCTAGAAAGAACATAGATTGTTTTCACTCAGCATCTACCATGTAGTAGATGTAGTAAGCACCACTCGCAGGAAAGAACAGGCAATGGAGAACTCCATTATTAAAACCCACTTAAAAATAACCTTGTCTTAATTAAGAAAAGAATAAAACCATCAGAAATAAATTTCATCAAGTCAGAGAGAAATATCTAACTGAAAAGAGGCCTAAGTTGATCAGAATTTGGAGGCTTCTCTATGGGGTGCAGTCTGCACTATTGCATTGATTTACATTATGTCAAGGGTAAAACCTATTGGTCCTGATCTGAAAGCGCTATTCTCATATCCATGTTCCCATGAATTGGAAACGTGAGGTTTTTTAGTCCCTTATCTGAGATCTGAATGCTTTCCTTGTATGGTGTTCATTACTGTGCAAGAGACAAGGTTTTACAGCCTTTGAAAACAGCACATGCACCAATATTTAGGCCACTGGACTGGAACTTTAGAGATGAGTAAACTCTACTCTGCTGTGCGGACTCAAATCAGAGTGTGTTTTCCTGGCTATTCTATTTGAACTGCAAATCTTTGGGGAAGGAGCCTTTCACCACATTTATGTATTTATCCATTAGTTGTTCTAAGGGGTCTCTGAGCCTAATGTGGATCTCTGTGTAAGTAAATTAATAAACGGAATACCATTAGATGTGCATTATGCCAAATTATAGATGTGCAACTTAAAGCAGAGTTTTAGTGATTGTGCTTTGGTTTAGGTCTAACAAGATTGCATAAATTGACTAAAGGTAATGGAATTTATAAGTATTTGGGTTCTTCTTCATAATTGCCTCTGTTTTACCTCAAAATCTACAAAAAAACCTTTCCAAGTTAATATTCATGTAGCAATGGATTGTGTTTTTTAACATATTACTCTTTAAATAGGTATTCATTTGTGCGGGCCCTAGGGTTTTTATGAAATATATTCATGTATAATGCATGGAGAGTACATTAATATATAAGGTCAGTATTCTTTTGCTTTTCCTCTTTAAGGCTTTAGACATATTAATTTTAAAGTTTCTTTCTTAATTATTAATTTATGTGTATTAGGGACTATTCTTAACCACTTTCTTTATGAATAGTTACTTTCTGTAACTTTCTGTTCATCTGAGGGGACTCCACACACTGACAAAGTGCATTGCAAATAATATTCAATTTATGATAGTCTCGGGAACCTGAGCCTGGACTACTACTTTGCTGCACAGACAAAGATGAGTAAAACAAATTGCCTGATTTCAGAAGTGCTTGTAGTTCTTGTTAGACTATGGCTCCGTGGACAGCAAGGCTGCTCTTGTTATCTCTGAACATCACCTGCTGATTTTTAGCTGACCTTTCAGCAGAATATCTGAGAAACAGCAAGTACAGGTCCCAGTCACCCTGTCCATTGCGCTGTAGCTTGACAAATCACAACCCAGTTGCAGCAAGACAGAAACTTGGCATGCTTTATCACTCTGAGAGATGTAAGTCTCTCCACAGGTCCTGCTGTATTCCAACCACCAGAAATACTCTAGCCAACTGTTAGCTATAGCATGAGCAAGAACATGATCAACAATGAAAACTGATCATTTTCAGTCATTTCTCAATGAATAAATGTAGAATTTTAAGGAAATCCGATCTGCCACTTCTCTACATCTATGTAGAGTAGATGTGGATGTATGTAGAATGCCTTGCAGCTGAGGAAATAGCACATTCTGCCACAGATCTAATATGAAAAAACTGCAGAACCAGAATAAACAAGGTATTTCGAACTGAAAGCATTAAATTCATTCATGTTTCAAGCCTGAAGTAGATCCTCTCTTCTGCCATGTGAATGCCTTGTGAATGTGTATTGTGAATAACCAAAGAAAATCTGTTACAGAATGGGAAAGATTATACTATACAACTTATAATAAAATCCAAATTTGTTTATTAAGACTTGCTTTGTTTCCCTTCAAACTTCTTTCTAATATACAAACACTTCTTTACATATTGATATTTCTCTGTCACCTCATTTTGTGTCTTACAGGCACTTCGATCTCTTTTTCCTACCCTTAAACAACCCTCACATTATCAAGAAAACTCATCATCACCAGTTTTTTGTTCAGTGTTGTTGATCAAGGGCAAGTTATTTATATGGAACAGAGTAAAGATAACAAAGAGGTCTCTTTGCAGTCTGAAGACACTGGGTTATTCAACCTGTACTGAATTTTCAAGGGTAAATAAGTAAAAGTTCAATCTAATAGACTAAAAGTTTTTTCGTTCCAAGAAACAAAAAGGGAGCTCATAGGATAGTTGTAATCTATTCAGGATGGCCACAAATAATACAAAATGCTTTCTTTTATTTGAGTCTCCATGACTATTAAGGTGTAAGGAATTTTATATCATTCTTGGTTGAAAAAAAAAAAAAATAGGTCAGACCTAGTTAAATATCCTGAAACTAAAAATTTATTTTCCTTCCCCTTGGAGAAGGACCTCAATAAAGGATCTGAAGTTCTATCGACCTCATCCAGACCTGTTTAGCCATACTTTGGCTGCACTGCAGATGCATCTACAGTCACTCTTCTGCAAACTGGAATGTGTGATTCCCTGTGCCTGGCACATTCATTGTCTTTAATTCAGGTTCCACTTTCTTTACCTGATGATACTTATAGCGGATGGGAACTTACCAGCTGAATTGCAGAGAAATTAGATGACAGGAAACTTGACCTACTGTCACTACAGGAAACTGCTGAGGGCGGAAAGAGCTTAACTAGAACAGAATACATTATCTTTTGACAGCTCTTCACACTTCAGTCTCAAAAATATTACTGTTATTGAAGATGGAAAGTTAAGGTGGTTTTTGGTTTTGATAATACTTTTTGAAAAAGAAAAAAAAGAACTGAAGTATCAAAACAATATTTACTGTGGGGCAACTACATGTCCCTTATGAATGAATCACACTTACATCTGTAAATACTTCAGAGACCTGTCACAATCCAGGGATATATCAAGTCTTCCTCTCTGATTTTCAGTTAGTAATGACCTTCGCCTCATTTTCTCTAAACAGTCTGCATGCTGGCAGTATATAGTGTATTTTGGAGCTATGGGTGTCACATGGTGGTGATGGAAGGCATACCATTCAGAGGAGCTCACCACCAAAAAACGGTGTGCCATTCAGAGGGCCTCAGCAGGAGGCTGTGGCTGGCTATGTAGACAGGAGCAGATACAAGTCATATTTTGTTGTTGAGAGCTAAAATGGGAGTCTATGCTGAACCTATTTGAATAACAACTATAAAGAGTGAAAAAAAATTTCAGACAATGGTTTTAAATGTGTTTCACTTGAATTTACAAGAACTTTAGTTTCTGCCTGGAAGGTGCATTGAACTGATACCAAAGAAACAAATCTATCTCAGAGGTCAATTTGGTCTTGAAACAGAATTAACATCTTGGATATAAGTCTTAGCTCTATATTTCATATCCACAGTAAGTATATTCTGAAATTCTCCCAAACAAAGTGAAATTAAATATACCAAAAGGCAAAATTAAATCCTAGTACCAGTGAAATATGTGGTTTGATTACATGTACCTTGCTAGGAAGGTAGAAATCCATTGTACCAACAAAGGAACTTTTATGTCCCTTGAGGCAACCACCTAAAAGGACAAAGGTTTGCAAAGGCAGTGCAGTGAAAGATCACATACAGTAAGAATAAAGCCACTTTCCTGCATTTGATTTACCTGTGACTGAAACAGTTGCCTCCTATTTGAGTGGCATGGCTTCTCTTGACTGTGTTGTGATTGGGAATGTTTTGAATCGAGCTCATGGCAGGTGTGAAAATACATTCCAAAAGTAGGATTCACAATAAGCTTTCATTGTGTTATTTTAACATTCTGTATATAAGTTATCCAGTGTTAGATAAAATAGGTATTTATAAAGTAGCAGTTGCTTATCTATAACCAGAATCTCTTAGAGACAAGGGGGTAACTCAGTGTGTGAATCAGTACATGCAGGTGACCAAAGGCAGCCCAAAAAAAGCACAGGTGAAATGTAAAGGGTAAATTTATTTCATTACTTCCCTGGCTAGAGGATCCCAAAACAACACTGGGCTGCAGAGAGACACAAAACAAGGATGCAGGTACCATCAGGCTTAGTCCAAACTTTATTTTTTGTTAGAAAGAAAACCCAAGATTCTGGATGCTTTACTTTAAACTAAATTATTAGATGGTCATACTTTGTGTGGATTTATGACAGATGTAAATTAGCAGCCAATAACACATTTTACAGCTTGAAATAGGTTTAAAATGTTTTCAATGCTACAAGAATAAGTAACGTACCTGGAGGATAGCCCCAAATGAGCAAGTATGGGTGAAAGACTTCCTTGATACCTACTGATTTCAATGAGCATCTGGAAAACATCCAGAGTAAGCAAAGTGTACTTGTGGCTTAGTAATGAATCAACAGATTATGAATTGCATGGAAATCCATCAAAGAACTAGGCTATATAACTGTTTTCAAATTGGTGCAGCCTATAACAACTTTCGAAGTTTAAGTTCACGTAATATTTAAAGTAAGTTTCTCTATATCTGTTTTTTTTTTTCATTAAAAGTTATGCAGCTGTCTTTATCTCTGTACTGTAATGATTATAAATAGGGGTACCCCACAGAATAAAATGAATTTGGATATGTTGGAAATTTTTTTTAACAGTACTGATAAATGAGAATTATCCCGTAGTATTGCACTATGTCCAAATTAATTTTGATTATTTTGGTTTAAAAGTGTTCTTTTTGCGTGATGTGTTGAGATTTTTGATTTTTTTTTTTTTTTGCCTTACTATAATAAACCAAAATATAGTAACATAATGTAAGGAAAATATAAGCTAAATTTCAGGAGATCGTTCATGAAAAGGATGTCAGTGATCTTTGGAACATTCTGTGTTTAAAAGTGGCAGAAGTCCATTCAAAATTTATATAAGACAAATATCTGGGAAACACTTTAACATTAAAAAATCATGGATCGGCAAAGCAACAAACTCAAATGTGACTTAGCTAGTGTTTCTCTCTCCAGATATCTCCAGTGCTATGCAAGGGGTCATTGTGCAGCCGAAGAACACTCTTGTTATTTTTTTCATAATTTCTCAGTCTGGTCAGTAAACAAAACTAGTGTGTACTCTGTCTAGTCAAAGGCTTGGAAATTCACCATGATTTTCAATTTGCATTGGCCTCTCTAGTGCATTATGCCTCTTTTGATACACATATATAAATTTCCCCATTTTAGTCATGTTTCTGACCAATTATAAGGTGTTGCTATCAGGAAAATACAGACTTTTCCATCCCTGAAAGTATTTCAAATTCTGGATGGATTTGAAGGTATAAGCTGATGCTTCAAATCATGAGGTGAGAAGGAAGAGGAGAAGGACTTAAAAAATTTTCCCTATTAGGAAAGAGTCCAATCTGACAGATGGGGTGACCAGCTTAAATTCTCAACTATGAAATTTCATTATCACTTTCTTATATGCACAATATTCAGTCTTACTATCGATAATAAATTTATTCATTGCTTTTATAAATCCATTCACACTTCTGCATTCAAGCTTACTATCTTCTCTGATAGCACATTCAAAGATTGAGAACACACTCTCTGAAGAAATAATTCAACTATAGTTACTCAGTTTTTCTTTTCCCCTCGTGCTCCATAATTCTCATTCGTATCTTTTAAAATACCTTTGTAGTCTTTTAGAAAATTTAGATCTAAAGAAATATTAAAAGGTTTTCCAGATAGAAACCGTTTCTCTGGCAAAATGCTTAATATTGACTTTGGCTCTACTACTGTTCAAGCCTCAATGCCTTTCAACACTAATAATTATATATGCTTCTGTTTTCTTTAGATAAGATAAATCAAAGAACTGACACAATTTCAAATTGACAGATATAAATGAAGTATATATATTGACAAGCTAAAGTGAGCTATTAGAAGTCTGACACAATAGGCCCTCCACTTCATTTAAAAACATGTATCTTTATCCAGAAAATTAATTACTTTAAGTCTTCTCCTTTATGTGTAATCATGGCAGTAGAATGCACTCAGAGAAACAATTAAAAAAGGATCGCAATTGGATATCCAATATATAGCCCAAGATATGGAGCTCCTCTAATTAATTGTTTCTGTTGTTAGCAGATCTTTAATGTTTTAAGCTCACATATAAGTTAAGATGCTTTCATTTATCTGAGTTTTCAACTATTTAATTATTTGTGTATCAGAACTTTTCAATATATTTCTCAAGTGTCCCTCCTTCAGGTTATGTGCTGGTTTTTTTTTGATTTTTGTTTTAAGCCCAATTATACTTTATGCCAATGAAAAAAACTATCTGTCAGAAATCTCCAAATATTTTTTTCATACAGGGTTATCCACCATGTTTTCAGCTTGGAAAAGCTGTAGTAATCATTAGTGCAGCAGGTTCACTTTTCTTGCACTGATCTGACTTCTCCTACTTAAATTCATTAGGGTTTTCTGAAATCTCTTACTGATATCTAGGTGAGAGACTGCCATTCTTTATCGAGACTGTTGCTATAAGATCCAGAACATACCCATCACACTTCAAGCCACAAGGAGATAATCTGGGTGCTTACACAGGTGAGAAGTTTATCCTCAAAGCTGAACCTTGCTAGTGCCAGTTGCTCATTTTGCAACATAAATCTTCTCTGTGGATACTGTCATACTGGCCTACTTCTATATGGAAAAAACTGCCAGTGTACAAATAAGAAAAGTGGATGGGATAATGAAGACACTTGGACAAGATTAGATTATAAAAATGGAGAATCAAGCCCCTAAAGGAAAAGTGGAAATCACAATGATTTAAATTTCAAGGAAATATTTCAGAATAAAACTTACTAGACAAAGGAACTGCAGAAAACAATTGGAACAAAGATGTAATACCAAAGGCTTCAAAGAGAGTAGAAAATTAAGGCAAAATATATTCAGCTTGGATTAAGGGAAACACAATGTAATCACACACATATGGAAATAAACACTAATACTTTTTTTACAATGAGTTTTAGCAAAGAATAGATTGAGACAAGCAGTTTAATTTGCATAGTATAAACCATCCCTGCCCAAACAACCATTCATGTTTATCCACTGTCTAAATTTATAGAAAATAAAAGGCAGGTGGATGAAAAGTTGGTAATGAATATTATATTATACATTTTTTAGTAGAAAACTATTCTTTAAGAATAGTCCAATACAAGTGTGGAAACTAAACACAAAGATATCTCAGAGATATTCTTCCTCTAGGGCTCTTCTTACTTCGCTGCAGATATGTTGTAGTGTTATGAGTATCAACCATCGCTCCAAGACAGACGTTTTGCAAGTTCCAAAGAAAACAGCACATTTCAGAGAGCTCAAATTACTAAATTGCACAGAAAGAGCGAAAGCTTTAAGCAATGAGCCTAACCTGAATTGTCTGCAACATCATTATATTGCCAGGAATTTCTGTGAAGCCCTGCTACACCTGTTGTTTCTTTGCTAGCTGTATGTTTCTTAGCTAAAAGAAGGAGAAGGGAGCAGACAAAAATGGTTGCAAACAATAGGATGGCATTCAGAAGACCTAATTTTAATTCCAAGTGCTCTTACCAATTTCCTATCTTATTCAGACTAAGTACATAATCCTTCTGAGATCCTATTGTGTGTTCATAATGGTACTTTCATGAATTCTTTGTAACAGAAAATATCCTTTGCTATGTTTATATATCTACATACTATATTCACGGTATTATCTAGAGTAGTACATTCACAGCATGGCTGCTATGAAATTAAAGCTTAGTGACAGAGGAAGCAATTATGGTTTAGCAATTAGGACAAGCAGGAAAAGTAGAGTAAATTAAGATGGCAAAACGGGGACAGAATATGAGAAACAGTTTGTTGCTAATGAGAATGATAGCCATGGATAAAACTTCATTGTGTACTAAGGTCTTAATTGCCAGAATTCTCTGAACACACAGGAAAAAACTTGCCCTAAGGGTGTCCTGTATGACCAACAGGTCTCTTCCAAATTTACAAGATGCATCACGACATTAATTACATTCCACAAATAAAAGAAGTAGGTGTCTCATACTGTTTTTAGGAAGGCAACCACAATGATTAATATACCTTTTTAAGACTTTGCATTTATTTATAATGTATCAAGAAAAAAGATTTTTTTTACTGAAGTTTTTTCCAAAGCCACCTGAGAGATTCGGATGCACCAGTCCCTGTTAAAATTAAATCTACTAGGCAGCTTTGAAAGTCACAACTTAGCAGCAAAAACAAAGAGCTGTCAATGTACAAAGACACTTGCAAGTATGAACCATATGTTGTCTCTGCAGGACATCCTAAAATAAATCAGGCGTCTTGGTTTCTATTATATAAATCAAAGAAACAAAAGTTTAGACTTTGTATTGTTTCCAAAAAGGAGGATTCATTAAATTCAGATGATCTCTATCTGGAGACCATTACAATCATTTGGATTATTCAAGCTGAAACTGCTTTTATGTAGCAGCTATTTTTTTGCACCAGAGCTTGCTTTCTCTCTCTAACCCATGAAGTACAGAATACTAAGATACAGAGGGTTTAAAGATGTCTCTGCAGAATGCTAGTACAGAACAAAATGTATGTCCATACATAGATATAATCTTGTTCTATATATTTATTCAAAATGGGAAAAATATGTTTTTCCAAAACCCAATTACAAAATCTAATCTGGAATGCTCATTTTCATTCTAACATCAAAAGATGAATTGAAACATTCTATTTTCTTATGTGATTCAAACGGGCAGGAAGGAATCTTCCCCTACCCTCCAGAAAAATTCGGATCTTGAGAGTAAGAATATCCTAAATGCAGACAAAGGTAATAAAAACAGAATATACAGAGACCAGTCTTTATAGGCAGGTAAGATCAAAGGTAAGATCAGGTAAACACTTTGCAATTATTTATAAGAAAACTATTACAAAATGCTTCTACAATGTATGCCAAAGACTCCAGTTTTACTGATCCCTTATTGCAATAATTGGCAATTCCCTGCTTCCTCAGCTATCTTTCTCAGCTTCTCTACATTTTAAGTTTCAAAATTAATTATATGCACACAAGTAGATAAGATTAGGAAAATTATTTGCCTCTGGGCAGGTTATTCCATAACTGTTTATTATGTGTGCTCTTTCCCTGGAGCAGCTGGTATTGACTGCTGACAGAAATAGCACATTGAATTAGCAGATCAGTGGTTTGACCTGTAATGGCAATTCCAATTGTCCTTTGCTGCCATGAGCAGAAAAGTTTAATCAAAATGGATGTAAATTAACTCCAACATTTGAAAATTTGAGGCACATTATACAAACTGCATACAGAAAAAAATTCTTCTAATGCAATTTGGGCAAATGTCATCCTCAGAGCAATGAAAAAATCTAGATTTTCTGAGTCATCTCTCACAGGGAAGACCCACATCTTACTGCCCATCTAGCTCCACCATGAACTTGATCAGTTCTTGCCCCAGTACTGCCCTCTTTCATTCCTCCAAGAAAATTACTTACAGTGACCTGGAGAAATCATAGGAGGTATGGTTTTGCAGGAGGAGGAGCGAGATAGAAACAGCATGGAAATATTTGTGGCAAATAGGGCTTCTGCAAATCTTAAGAATATTTCTTCTCACCTAGAAAGGTTCATTACCACTGAAACATGATATTTGGAAGAGCAGCTAGTGTATAACAGAGGTTCTACTCATGACTAGTGCTATAAAAATACTAAAGTATGTCAGGATGACTACAAAACCAAGTAACTTTGGCAGATTTATCCATCTACACATTGGCCTAAACTTTTATGAAGAACAGATTTTATTTAAGTGCATAAGATGTTAATGGAGCATGGTGTCATTCCATCACTTAAGACAATTTTTAAATCAGTTTGTACATTATTGATACAGACATATTACAGTTAAAACAAACTCCTAGAATGTAAACCACCTGTAAAAGAAGCCAAGATAAAAAGCCTTGCACATTTTATTCAAACTAAAAATGCTGGGTTTATTAATTGTGTTCAGTTATTTAAGGGAATCCAACAGAGTACTCAGAGTTCCTTAAGAGCAGATGTACTGAGACCATAAGAAGTCTCAAAGTCACGGAATAGTTCATAAATAAGTTAAAGAATACCCTTTTTTAATATGTATTTCATCAGGGTATTGGTAAGGCAGTGGTCATAATTTAACTAAATTTATGATTAACATGGAAGTACTACATAACTGCTGAAATTCTTGCAGCTCGCCCCACTACTCCCCCTTTAGTTTCTGTTTCTTAGTTAACATTAACGAAGGGCACCTGGCACACTGCCTCCTCAGATTCAGCTTAGGTACACTTTTTCTGCCTGTGTGCTTGATTCCTTTTTTTCCAACGTTATCATTTCAAGTGTTGAATTTTATATTAATGTGTTCCTGTCTTCGTAAAGTTTTACCATGGAGACAAAAGAAGAAATGTAGGTGTTTTATTTGCTGGATATCTTTTTCTCATTTTCTAGAATTAAATGTTTTATTCTGTTGACCTTAGAGCTTAATCACATTCTCATTATTTACAAGGAGATTTTTTCTGCTATATGCAGGAGGTGAAGAAGGAGGTTCTCATCTTTATATCACTATACCCTTCAGAAAATGAATTTCATACTTAATAATACCAGTGTAGTTTAGAAGAATTTAATTGAGGTGGGGATAAAATAAAATTTGCTTTTAAAATCGAGCATCTGAATTTTGCTCCTGGGAAAATAGATAATTTTGTTTTATGCTGTGTGAACATGTGCGGAGCAGATGTCTAATTTCTAGTTTCCTCCAGTAACTCCAGAAGTGATAGGGGCCTAAACCAGGTGTGCTTGAATGGTATCTGAAGATGAGAATAGGAGATAAAATTGCCAATTTCTAGTCTGGAACCAGTTTTGTTTTGCACACACTGTTTTACTACATTTGAGTGACTTTTCACTTACAAATTGAGGAAACACTACATTTGTAATAATGTGCAGATGTGTGGGGCAACAACATCTGAATCAGCCTAGAGAGACATTTTGCTGAGTTAAAGAAATGTTTTCCAGCTTGGAATGATGGAGCTTGATTTAGACTGGAGTAAAACAAGCAATGACAAAAGATGTCTCATCACATAAATGGAGAATAAGAGAAGCTGTTGAAGGACCTCCTGTGCCTTCAAGGGTGATATTTTGTACTTTCAGTGCCATATGCAGTTTCCCAACAGCTGGAAAACAAAAAATCCTAGAGAGATGGCAGGAAGGGGTGGCAAAGTGCAGATGGCAGAGCAATTCAAGGCTACTGGAAGCAGCTTATGTGGGAAAAGGCTGTGAGAGATACTTTGCAGGACAGCTGATGAGAGGGAAAGACTCCCTTAAGTTTGTCAAGGGAGGACAGATGGTAGATGAGAGGATAGCAAGAAACAACTGACAGAACCAGGTCAAACCAACCTGAGTGCAGTTTAAACCAGACATACTGATTAAACCCAGGAAAGTTTGGATTAGCTTATTAGATGGTCTGAGCTAATGCCTTAATAGCAAACTGCTTGACTTTAAATTCAGCTCTTGTTGTTGTCCATCTAGAATCTGTAGAAATATTAGATGCCCGGGTTCTGCTTGTATAATAAGAAGTACAAATAGAAACATCAAAAATTGTAGCTATGGCTACTTTAAAAGGGTTCCTGGAAGTCTTGTTCTGGCAGGGAAGAGCAGACCAAAAGTTTTCTTATGTGATTTTGTCAACACCATTTGCACTGTTTTTTGTGCACAGCACAGAACCATCCTGCAATACCTAAGCAGAAACCCTGCTACTTTTTGAATGGGGAGCAGTTTGAATCTGCATCTGTGTGGTATTGAGAAGTACTACCAATTAGCTGTATGCCAGTGAAGCAACTATTCGTTTTCCCAGATACAATTTGACATGCCTATTTGGATTATTCTGGGAAAGTGCACCTGGTTTTCTATGCTATCTTAGGTAATTTTAACAGTACATTTTGCTAAAGATAATGTTTTCTTGCATTTTGTTGTATCTTATGCTGAAATTAGCAAGTAATATGGAACAGCAAGAGTAGAGCCTGACAGCTGTTGCTGAGGCCACAGTGTTTGTACCATCTCTATTACAGACAGTTTTGCTCTGCAGACCCAGTCAGGTCTTGCAGTCCCAGTGTATGGTGTCAGTTGCGTGCATGACCTGTCCTTCTTAAGCACACCTTCTGCTTCAGCTTGTCTGAAAGGAATTCAGTTCAGCTGCCTCAGGGCTTCTCTATGACATCAGATGTTAGAAGGCACAAGCAAGAAATTTGCTTCTAAATCAGACTCACAATAAGACTTAAAATGATGACATAGGTCCATCTTTATATACTAGAGCGCTTCTGGGTTAGTCTTCCATGCTAGGCTTGTGTTAGTGGATATCTTTCTAGTACCACTGATGCCTTAAGAGTTTATGCTTGGACAATAAAATAAATTTGTTTATGTTGTTGAAAAGGTTTGCCAAAAAAAAAAAAGACATCATTTTACAGTTCTGAATTTTAGCACCAAAAAATGTGGTATCGATCAGTGCCATTAATAAATACTGGCTCATAAACTCATCGTTCAGGTTTCAGTGACAAAGATGCTACTATAATTTGTGAAATATAACTGTAAGATGCCTGACCTTGATTTCATTTTGAAAGTGAGAAAAACAAGGCTGACTAGTGTATAAGAGAATTTCCTACAGTGATCAGTGACATGAACGAGACCCTCTGTGGTGAGTTGACCCTGACTGGATGCCAGGTACTCATCAAAGCTGGTCTAGTCCTCCTCTCTGCCACTGGACATCTTTTGCTTTATTAATTCTCTCCCTTATTCTTCAGTGGGTAGAGTAAGTAGACAACTAGATGGGTACTTAGCTGTTGAGTGGGATCAACTCTCCACATAGGGAGGAGGGGAAAAAAAATTTTTCTAAAAAATTTAGGCTTCCAACCTGTCTCTCAATAAAATGGATTCCTGTTTAACACCATAGAGGAGCAGATAGTTATAGGGCATGCAAGATGCCTGTAGTCTCCCACTCAAACCTGGCCTGAGGGAAAATGACACAAGCCACAGTAACTGTTTAATGATCAGAAAGTAAAAGGAGCTTTAAATACAATGTCAGAAGCAATAGCAGAGAAAGTGTCTCGCTGTTTGAGGTGTTTGCTTAAAGGGGAAGTTAATTCAAACAGAAAATAAAATAGAAGAAAGAGGCAGCTGTCCATGAGCACAGTACCATCCAGTGTATGAAGGAACCCTCTGTGAGCAATCCTGCCCACACTCAGGAGTGCAGGCAGCTCCAGAAGAAGGCTTCAAGGAGAGGAGCAACACTACCTCTCGCTAAACACCATGACAGACAAAAGAGACTGAGGGGTACAATTGCTTTGAATTAAAGTACCGAGAATCACTACACAAAGTACAGCTATGCATACAAAGTGTGAAGGAAAGCATTATTTCTCAGTACTTTGCCTTTACATAAACATAAAGGCCACAAAAATAAACAAACAGACAAGAATGAAAGCCGAGAACAAAAACATATTGGATACCTACTTTTTAAATGTTGGGAAGTTGAGTCAGAAAACAAAACATTTTCAAAATATGATTTGACTCTGGAGCTCCTCAAGTTACTCTGGGCAAATTCATTACAGCAGATAGAAATTGATTCCTCCCCTGACTCTCCTTGTAGTCTTAGCTGCAGGATCACTTGAGAATGAAAATCCATAATATGTCAATGGGTTCAGAAGCTGCACATAATAATGCCAACCAAAGTTGTCTTATAGGTGAGGAAATACACATAATTATAGAAAACCTGTTGTTATTTAGAATTAGACAATATTTTACAAAGTTGCCTGTTCCTTCTAATTTTCCTTGTCTGGAGAAGAGTGTTTCACTCCATTCCCACAATCCCACACCTTAGGTAAGCAACAAGCTGCAAATAATGTGAATTAAGTGCTCAGTACCTGGGCAAATTTCCCTTTTTGAACTCATACATGCAACAAATGAGGCTGACAAATCTCTTTAGCCCTGCATAATATTAATTTAGACAGTCAGAAAGATATTTCAGTGTATATATATATATACCCTAAATCAAATTTCCACACTGGGACCACAGTATGCTAAATATAATGTTACACTGATCTTCAGTCAGTTTCTACAAATTTCTGAACAAAATCCCTTTTTAGGGTATTCGTTTTGATAGGTCTAGTTTTACAGACATGAAGACCCCTGCTACATTCATATTTTTGAGAAGCAGCTTAATGCATTCTCCTGTCTCCACATCCTGGTTTGTAACTTTTTGTCTTTTGAAATTCAGTGTGATAATTTGACTTACTTTTGTTAGTTCATCCATTTAATTTAACTTAAACAGAAATCAACTTAATCCAGATTGATCCAAGGTTATTATTAATATCATTTGTTCTCTAAGCTTTGCCTAGCTCAGTATAACCTGTCATTCTCAGTAGTATTTATCTTTCTAACAAAATTAAGGATAGTTTTATCCAATAGCAGCCAGAGTAAAGGTTGAAGAATCCATTTCAATATTAAGTTTTCATAGATACTTCTGATTAGCTGTGTGGCCACTCTTATAAAGACCAACAGCATTGACATGAAGTCAGAGTCAAGCTGGAATTCTTAGGAATTCTTTTCCACATTGTTCTCATGAGAAGACCCTGATTACCAAATATATATACAATTATAAGCAAGGTCTGCCACAAAGAGAAAAAGCAATTGACCCTAACAGGCACCATGAGTAGTAGTCAGTCTCCATCCTGATTTTTGAAGGATGAACCTGAAGAAAAAAACAAATGTGCAGCCTGTTTTGTTATTATTCTCACTACTGCATGGCAGACAGTTTAATGCCAAAATCATACTTGCCATAATATAAATCTGAGTTGGGAAATAAAAGTAAAAACTCAAAAAATGAATCCGTACTAGTTTTAGGACCATGTTTGACTCAATGAGTCCAGGTAAAAAGTGGTTGACTAATAATGATGAATTTTATATTGACAAGCCTTGTTACCCCCTTGCATTTATGAAATGGGAACAAAAAAAACAAAAAAAACAAACTTGATTTTTGCCCTAAAGTCTTCAGTTTCAACTTCTTGTTACTGAAAATAGATAAATAAATATTTTCCTGGGGAAAGAGAAAACCTTGAAATACTTTTCCTAATGAGGGTACTGAACAAGGGACTAACTGATTTTTGCAGAAAAAAGCCAAACCAATACCACGAGTTTCCATATGAGTGTTTTATGAAGGATTTTGAATTCACTGATAAAGCTATCAAATTTCCCCCAAGTTTTAAGAGACTCACCAACAACAATATTTTCTTTGAACAAAAATATTCTACAATGAACATCTGCAATCATTTGTCAATGTCTCCATAATTCTAAACGAGTCCCACAGAAGTAGTTTCCATGTGAACAGGACAGTGATGCCTGCTCACAGTCTATGAAATCCAATCTTAATTTTACAGTTGTTAAGATTATTAACAACCTGCAATATCTTATTATACAGCAACAGATGTTGCAAACAAATAATTTTCCTATCTAGAAAACACAATTATTAATCCTTTATAAATATGGTAAATGTAACCATGTTACCAAGTGTGGCTACTCAGTTGTTTCTGAAGAACAACGTGGTATGCAATGAGGATGCAAACAATGTGGTACAATAGAAGGAAAAAATAACCTCAGTAGAACACTTTTTTAGTTTTTGTGGAAAATTGTGCAGGTTTTGAAAGGAACTGGTTCATGACCAGCAGCACAAACATCATTCGAGTAGATACAGGTTTCTGTCCCTTCTCATGTAGCTAAACCCGAAATATTTTTCTCTGGAAAAAGAACACATTTTTCGGATAAATTCACAAGACTTGATCTTTTGTGCACAGATCTGACACAGCTCATGCTGAACGTAGTACAAATCTATGCAGCTAAAGCAAAGTTCCAAAGCCAGTTAAATTTTGCTGTGCTAGACAATAAGAACAAAATCTGCCCTCTAAGCAAAGTTCCCATATACAAGCGCATTTTTCAGCAAGTGTTATGCATCATGGGGATCCATATGGCTTCAAATATTCTAACAGACACCTGCATTTTTACACAAATTGAAGCATCATGTAAGAATAATTCACAAAGTCTGATTTTGTTTGACAGTTTTGGTTTATGCGATCAATTTTATCTCTGTTTAGAACAATTTTTGTGAGATATAGGTCTTGTGACATTATGCTACACTATTACCAGTTTTTAAAAAAACCCAAACTATCTATTTAGGAAACCTGCAAGTAAAGAATTTTATCAATGAAGGAATACCAGGGCATCTTTTCAAGATCAAAGTTACACAAGTACTTCTGAGCGGACTGTGCTTATAATAGATCACTAATCACCAACCGTAATACAGTTTGATCTAAAATTATATGGAGATTTCTCAGCGATAAATTAAGGAAATAGGTGGTAAAGATATGTCAAAGAAAAGATGTGTATATATATATATATCTATATATATATATTTATAAATATATACTCTCACATAATGACAGACAGTCATATCTATGTACATGTACATAAACACCTGCTTTTGAAGGTATCAACAAATCTCCACTGGCACAGGGCATTTACTGATCAACTTAGTTTAATTGACTACAAGGAACAGATACTACATGTATGTAATAATTGACAGAAACACAGCAAAAGAGAAATGAATTCAAAATATGAAAAAGGAAACTCTGATGTCATGTGAACCTGAATTTACTGCCTCATCAAACACTTGTAACATTTCCAGCTGACTGCTGCAGAAGAATAAAAGACAAAAGTTTTCCTTCTTTTTTAGCACAACCATGCTATAGAGGACTTCAGATTGTTATTTACAACTCTGATTCAGAATGTGATTTTTAAACTGATGTTTCAAACTTCATTGCTTTTTGCTTTTTAATTTTCTCACAAAATATGTTGTGACCTGGAAGGAAGCCATAGAAAGTTGTACTTAGGAGCCAATGAACTGACAAGAGAGGACAAATTATGTTTATGGATTCCCACAGGGCTGTGAATAAAATGGTTCATCACCCACACAGATTTCTTCTACTTAGAGATTTAAAGTACATCATTCTCAAAGGGCATAGAGATACAGACAATCACCAAATCCCATGGGAATAAATGTAAATCATAATCCCAATATATGAGCTGTCAAGGACCACTGGAGACTGCATTTCAATCATCTTGGCAGTTACAGTACATTGAATCAATATAGCACATGGCATTATTACTCAGGCATGTGCATTACCATTCAGTAAAACAACAAAATTTCAAGGAAAGATACTAGAAGGTAGCAATAGTTCTGGATATTGCAGGCTGCTAAAATTCCAATTATCTGAAAATTAGAAAATCCACTTTTTTTTTCCTTTTAGTGAATTATTGCATTAACAAAAAGAACTGTAACATTATCTCCCACTATTCCTAACCACATAAAAAAAACCCAAACGTGATATAGGTAAAAGTTTTATTTCTGTAAAAATTACCTAAGACATATAATCTTGTTCACAGTAATGTTAATTAAAATTCATGAGCAACATAAAACAACTTATAAATATGGCTATACTTTTTGGAGATATTCAACCACCCAGGGGAAAAAAGCCCTACAACAATCCAATAACAAACAACCCTATATAAAGGTGTCATATAAAGACTCTTGTTCCACATCTCTCTTTGCACTGTTGAATAGACTTGAAAAGACTTTGGCAGGAATTTGTAACCAAGTACTCTGAAAAAGACTAGAATTCTTTCAATATATTTGTGATTGTGAATCTTATTTAAAAACACAGACAGAAACCCACTTTGCAGAAGTTATATTAGCTCTTCTGTCTATTGAATTATTTTAGTATGATTACAGATTTCTCCTTATTTTTCATCCATTCTTTGGCCCCAAATGAATTACCAGTTTTGATTTTTAAGTTGCACTGTAATTGATATCAATGAAACATGGCACAGGATAGTGTCTTTATGGGTGTAATCAGGAAAAGTGTATGTGTGTCTGTGACAAATGATTTTTTTTCTGTATCTCATTTTAGCTACCTAAAGCATTCTAGAAGACCTTTGTCTTCACCTAGCATTTCAGATTATACTCAATGTACTATAAATATGATTCAGTGTGATTCTCATGTACTGTTTTATCACAGCTAGTCGAGTTACAGGTCACAACTAGTCAACCTTAAAAGCGGCGAATAACTGTTAGATTATTCTACTCTACATAGCAAGATGTCATTTCTTGTTCAGATTTTTTTTCTTGAATTCCCATAAGAAGCTTTTCTTACCAAGACTTTTTTTTCTCCTACGCTATGTTAGGTAAACAGGTATTCAAAAACTCACAGAAATATTTCTCCTTGCAGGATTATGCTAATAACACGCTCTCCTTCAAAGATACACATCACACACAACAGAATGTTCTTACAAGCTCAAATGCTTCAGTGATAGTCATTGGTGCAGTTATGTTCCTGAAATCACATATGGTCTTCAGAGTTTCAATAACTAGAATTCCAGAATTTTAGACAAAAAACCATAAGTATTTAAAGTCATTAATTTAAGCCATTAAAGTCATTAATTTAAGTCATTAATTAAGCCAGCACTTGCTTCCTCTACCCTTAATATTCAGCACTTCTACAAGTGGATACTGAAGTTTTTCAACTTGGCTGCACAAGACTGTCATAACAGAAGATCCTAAGATCAACCAGAAAGAACCGACAGTGTACTGAATTGTCCATGACATTTTCAAGCAGGGAAGAAAAAACTGAAAGGAGTAAAAGTAATAGAGTAATTTGATTCCTTCTAATATAGTTGACAGCATGGGCATGAGCAGTTTAAAAACTCTTTTAAAAGAGCCATTCAATGAGGCAACAAATACTTGCTTCTATTTCCTAGGCAGTTATTTTCTATGTGACTGCATGTTATTTTGATGATCTGGTGACTATTAAACTGATGGGGTAATTTAAATTTAGGGCAGTTTTGGCAGTGCTTCATCATGTTTCTAGTCCAAGCTTCCTGTGCACACAAGAAAACAGGTGATGAGGAACTGCAAACAGAGGCAGTTCTCTCCTGATACTATTCTTATCTCCATCTCATTTTCAGACCTGAGAAGCAGTAGACTAGTGATCATCAAGTCAACCTTTTCCCAAGGTTCTTTATTATCAGTAAAATGCAGAAGCTGGCTTTTGTTGACTAAGATTCAACTGCTAAAACTTTGGACCGGCCACAATACATGAAAAATAGCTTGGTTAAAGATTTTTTTTTAAAGTTTATAATGCTTTTTTTAAGGTTTTCACTTCGTTTTAGGGAATTCTTCTCACATCTGTGCGAAATATGATGTTTGGAATGGTAAAATATAGTTCTTTCATGGCTGAAAGTTCAAGAAGAGCAGGAAATCAGTACTATTTTTTTTTTTTAATGGATAAACATTCATGTATTAATGATGAGGATGCACTTTGTAAGAAGGGCACTGTGATACCTGATTGGCCCTGATACCTAATAGGTCAGTTCATAATTAAATAAGTGCATAAAATTATTATAATATGTCAAATTAACCAACTCTATCGCTTAAGTTTCATCCATGTTTTGTTCAGCTTTAGGCATATATACGTATATGAAGCTGGACTACATGTCTGAAAACTGTTTTCAAATCAAGTCCTAATTAAGTCTCACAAAACCTTGCCATTGAATCTTCTTAAATGGCTGTCATATTTGCCACTGAACTTTATTAATTTGGTCATTTTAAAAATAAATTATATTATTGTTTACCTCTCAAAAATAAGGTGCATCACTTCCTTCACACCACTGAGTTATAGTTTGCATAGCTGTAATTGTATTTCTTAACTCTCATTTCTCTTTAGCTGACAAACATGTCATAAATCTACCTGGAAACAAGGCCACTCCAACACGTTTTCCTCAGCAGAAAGGAATGAAATATAGTGTAAAAAAAACTGTTAAGAATTCAGTGGTAAAATAAAAGTTACTTTCTTTTCTTGGTAGAAGATGAACACATGGAGAAAACAAATCAAGTTAAGTTTTGCTTGTAAGAAAGATTGTCTCTCAGGAAAAATTAATTTCAGCTATATTTTACATCCCTGTCTCTTACTTGAATATTTATAATATAGATTAGCCTCCATCTAGGAGTCAGCTACTTGCCTTTTTTCTTTTTTTTTTTTTTTTTAATGCATTCATTTATTTGTACTCATGTCTAGAAGTACTCTGTGACAGTTTTTGTCAGTGTTAAGTGGTTTGCCTTATCTATACAGAGCACAATGAACCTCATTGAAGAGGGCTCTAGAGTTAAGTTCTGTCCTTGACAGCAGAGGTAGGATTCTCATCAGTGAATTATTTAACTGTACATGGCACAAAAGTGATTGAAAGACCATATCTTGTTCAACAAATAAATGTAATTCTGTTGTTACAAATGTCTGTGCTTCCTTATATTTCTACCCTACTTGTTGCCACAACTTGTCTGTTCATGGTTAAAATTAGACTATGGGGCATTTTGGTAAACAAAGTATATTGAAGAGAGCATGTTTATTGTATCCTGGTGACTATAAAATTGATCTCAATCACATTTTTGTTTGACAAAAACCCAAAATTTTTCTTCTCCTTTAATTCTTAAATAAAAATAGCACTTAGTCTATACATATTGTAAGTACATATATAATATTTATCAGATGATGTTTTAAATGTCTTTTTCCTGAAACATTAGTTTTCACAATTAGCTCTTCCAAAAAATAATTACCATTTTATTGAAACTGTTGAAATAAGCTTTAAGACAAAGGGTTTTTTATCATAACCCACCATAAAATTATTTTACATTGAAAAAAAAAAACAACATGGAAAAATTCAGGGCTTCTGAAGCTTTCATGCCATTTTAACTGATGTCTTTGATCTGGGTTTTGTAATTTACAGAAAAGTTTATATAAGTGGTGTGTAAATTTACAAAATAATTAAAACTGATTTGAAAATAAAGTTGTCTGCCATCAAGCCTTGTAGGAAAAAAATATTTAAAGAGTTCAGTGGTTTGAAGAGACCTGTAGATGGCATAAAAACACTGACAAGAATTAAAGATGCTGCTCTAGAGGCTAGTAAGGAATTATTTACATATGGTTCTTGGAGATATAAGTGAAGATAAGAATGACAGCAAATTATTCAGAAGATTTCTGCCTTTCTGGCGCCATTAGAAAATAACGACACAGAGATGTAGTTCAATGCACATGGCAGTGAAAGAGGATGCTCAATAAGCAGTAAGTTCTGTGAAAAATTCTGTGCATATTAAAAGAAATATAATTCCTATGGATAAAAATTTAAGTTTTTCTTACCCATTTTGATAATAATTTAAACATAAAGCATAACAACAGAAGCAGAAGTCCTTTCCTGAGCTACACTGAGAAAGCCACAAACCCTGGCTTATCTGATATCTATTTGGTCCTACATGCTCTGAAAGACACTAGGTATTTGCATTTCTAACACCACAGTTGTAGTAAATTTAGAAGTCTTCTCCAGCCCCTACTTTATTGCCAAATTGATGGCTGAGTCCATGAATAGGAGCCAGGAAACATTGAATTCCAGGTCATTCGCAGGTCAGGGTTTCCTACTGTAAGGCTGCTAAGTCTGAAGCATTGTTAACCTTATTCCAAGGCGATGTTCAGTAATGGATTAGTCAACATATAACAATAAAAATTAGAGTTTCTGACCTAATTTTCACTGGGCAATCAGGCATAAAACTGTCACGTAGGCTAAATGCTATCTGGTTCTGTGAAACATTTCAGTCTTGTCAAAGAAGCTTTTTTTTTTCTGAAATATAGTTCTACCATGAACTTCTAGAACCCTCAGCTTTTTTACGTATTGATGGTTAAACTAATCTAAAAAATATGGCAAATATATCATGCATTCATCAATAGAGAACAACAAATTCCCCCTCTGATAAAACACAGTACTGAGTTTTCCCAGTCCTTTTCTCTTCCACTTCACCTTCAGCAACAGCAGGAAGGTGAAAATAAGCTGAGTAAAAATTGACAATACTAGAGAACATGTTTCAGGCTTTTTGAGGTTTACAGATGGTGATCAGGATGATGAGAATCTATATAAAATGGATTGAGCATCTCAGTTCATTGACAGTAACTCTACCATCACAAATGAATCTTTAGAACTCTCCAAGAAGAGTATGATTCATAAGGTAAGATTGACACAGGCTGTAAGTCTTTATCAGTGACTATTCTATCTGCTTTCTTTTAGATCTGTGACTCACAAAAGCCTAGAAGATTTAGGATGAAAGAGGTTAGCTCAACAAATCAGTAAATTTCTTCTGCTGCAGTGCAGGATCAGCTGTATCGCAAAAGTGTTTGTGAGATATTTGTCTAACATCTCTATAATAATGTCTAAAAGAAAGGGATTCCCAGTCCCTTAGCCAATCTGTTACAGTGCTAGTCTGTCTTGCCATTAAAAAGCTATTATTAATGTCAGGTCTAAATCTCTTCTGTTGCAGCTTAAGCCCATCATGACTTTTCCCAGAGGATGTGAAGAAGAGCTTATTCTCTTCTTTTTTCATAGCTTTTTGTTGTTTAAATCTCTTACTAAGGTGTATTAGGTTTGCATGGCCAGGTTTTGATAGTGCGGGTTTACAGAAGTGGCTTTTGTGAGAAGTTGCTGGAAACTTCCACTATGTCTAGCAGAGCCAATGCCAACCACCTCCAAGAGAGATGTGACCCTAGCCAAGGCTGGACCAATCAGAAATGGTGGCAACACCTCTGTGATAACATATTTAAGAGGAAAGAAGAACAACATGTGGTTGTGCAGCCGTAATTGTTGCCAGAGAAGAGTGAGAATATGTGAGAGGGACAACATTGCACACACCAAGATCAGTGGAGAAGGAGGGGAAGAGGTGCTCCAGGCACTGGAGCTGAGATTCTCCTGTAGCCCCTGATGCAGCCCATGGTGAGGCAGCTGTGCCCCTGCAGTCCATGGAGGTCCATGGGGATGCAGGGATCCACCTGCAGCCCATGGAAGAGACCCATGCCAGAACAGATGGATGTCTGAGAAGAGACTGTGACCCTGTGGGAAGACTCTGCTGGAGCAGGGTCCTGGCAGGGACCTGTTGAGCTGTGGAGAGAGGAGCCCAGTCTCAAACAGGCTTTCCTGGTAGGACTTATGACCCTGTGGGGGCTCATGCTGAAGCAGACTGTGCCTGAAGGACTGCACCCTCTGGAAAAGTGAAGTTTCTGGAAAATGATGCCTGTGGGATGCACTCACATTGGAGCGGGGGAAGGACCCTTTTCCCAGAGCAGCAGCAGAAACAACTGACCATAACCCCCATTCCCTGTCTCCCTTTGCTGCTGAGTGGGAGGAGGTAGAGCTGGGAAGGACGAAGGGATGGGGGTAAGGTGTTTTCAAGGTCTTCTTTTAATTCTCGTTATTCTGTCCTGATTTTGGTAATAAAAAATTCAAGTAAAATCTCTATTTCAAGTCTGTTTTGCCCATGATGGCATTTCGTGATTGATCTCTCTCTACCTGTATCTCAACCCATCAACTCTCCATTATATTTTCTCTCCCTTGTCCAGCTGTGGAGTGATAGGATTTGGTAGACACCTGGGATCCAGAGAGGGTCAACCAACTATATCTGGTCCAGCCTCTTATCTCCTTTCATTTACCTTAACCACACACCCATTAAAAACTTCTATAATATTGGATGCTATATAGCTATTTCTATTTTGTACACTTATTAGAGACAGAATTTCCTCAAGTACTAGTTTCTAAGAGAACAGAAATACAAGTTGGTCTTGGCAGATTTTAAGAGCAAATTAAACTGCTAAAACCACTAATTATTGCAGAGTATTAGCCTACAATACTACAGCTACAAAATTATACAGAACTAATTTTTGAGGTCATATCCAGGCAGACAGATGCAAACATCTGTGCATCTGCTCTGCTTGCTCAGAGCTCAGAGGTGGCTGGAAGCTGTTCAACCATACTGCTATGGCTCATGATCTGGGGCTCTGACTCAGCACAGCATGCTGCCTTTATTGCACCGCTCCAGGTTGCAAACAGCTTGCATCAGCTTGTCTTGGAGCAGGAATAACAGAGCTGCATGGCCATCTGCACTCGAACGTAAAGATATATAGAGATGTTTTGGGGCAGTACCTACATCTTTATGAGCTGCAGTCAGTGGAATGAACCTCAGTCTTCCCTGGGGCCACAAGATGCTTTTGTAATGCAAATAGCCAAGCGTGCATGAGATATTATAACACAAATAGCCAAGTACAAGTTTTATGTACAAGTTTTAGATAGGTTTTGCTTACGTGTATATGATACAGTTGTATGTACAGTAATGTGCCCATACTGAAGGTGAGAGTGAAGCAGCTAGGTTAGATACAGCACTATTTACATTCAAGGTATGCATTTTTAGATACTGTCATAGGAATGACTTGTTAATGTAAATTAATATGGAATTAGGACTCTATTATGATGAAAGGAAAAAACACCTTTAAAAGAAAACTGATTTTGGTCCTTATCCTTTATATTGCTTTTAGTGAGCATCAGTTGGAGTAAAATAAAAGACATAAAATTTTACTTTAAAAAAAACTTTTGATACATTGTTATTACCAAGTTTTGAGAGATGCCTCAGCCCAAACTAGGGTGGAAATGAGACAATATGCTATAGTCAATAGTATGGATTTTATTTTACAGTAAATGTGAGAGAAAAAGAGATAGAATGAAATAGCCACCTGCTGTGGTGGCTTGTCCTATGGCAAGTTCCTTCTGTGGTCTTAACAGTTTTTGAGGCAACTGTGATCTTTAAGTCTCTCACATACTTTAAATGTACTCTTTATTAGACAATTTATAATAATTTATGATTAGTAACCTCCAATGTTCAAGGAACTCATATGGCAGATTGTATGAAGGTAGGATTTCTACTAAATTCAGAGTTATATAGTAGCCTGAAATCCAAAAACATTTGCAAGAGCAGCGCAGCTTATATAAGTATGATACTGTGGTGGGATGACCCTGACTGGATGCCAGGTGTCCCCCAAAGTAATTCTATCTAACTGGAATGGGGAGAGAAAATACAGCAAAAGGTTTGTGAATTGGGATAAAGGACAGGGAGAGACTGCTCATCAGTTACTGTCAGAGACAAAACCAACTTGGTTTGGGGAAATTAATTTGATTTTTTGCCAATCAAAATCAGAGCAGGATGAAAAACCAAATCTTTAAAACACCTTACCACCTCCCTCCTTTCTAGCTCTACCTCCTCCCACCCAGTGGTGAAGGGAGGAGGGGGAATGGGATGAGTTCATCACACATTGTTCCTGCCTCTGCTCAGGAAAAGGAGTCCATGTCCTGCTCCAGCATGGGGTCTTTGCCATGGGAGACAGTTCTCCACCAACTTCTCCAGCATAAATCCTTTCTACAGCTCTTCATAAACTTCTCCAGCATGGGTCCCTCTCCACAGGGTGCAGTCCTTCAGACGCTGTGTTCTCCATTTGCTGTAGGTGGATCTTTGCATCCCCACGGTCCTCTAAGAGAGAGCACAGCTGCTTCACCACGGTCTGCACATGGGCTGCAGAGGAATCTCAGCTCCAGCACCTGGAGCGCCTCCTGACTGGGGTATGTGCAGTAGTTGTTCCTCTCACATATTCTCACTCCTCTCATCTCTGAGAACAATTACATCTGTGCAATGACTTTTTATTTCCTTCATAAATGTGTTATCACAGAGGCACCTCCTCTAACTGGCACAGCCTTGGCCAGTGTGGGTCTGTCCTGGAGACAGTTGGGACTGGCTCTGTCAGACATGGAGGAAGTTTCTGGCAGCTTCTCACAAAAGCCACCCCAGTAGCTGCCACTACCAAAACCTGGCTACATAAATCCAATAAAGATACAGACAAAAAGCTTGTCAAAATTTGGCACTATTAATGGGTCCCATGACCTCTTCTCTAATGAGATGTTCTCTCTATCTCTAAATGTGGTGCTGTTTTACCAGAAGCATCTTCAGAAAAACATGCCTTAATTTTCCTGTTTCTCATTCTTTTGGCACCAGATGGCACTGCAGTATACAACTATTATAATCACCCCAATTAATTTTCATTTAAGTGGAAGAAAATCTTCATTAATCATTTTGGATACTAGAGCTATGTGACTAAAAGGCTTACTAACCCTCTTGCTCAATTTCAGTCTTCCAAGCAAGCAGCTGTCATAGTACCAGGGACTACTTTAGTCTTTTTCTTATCAGTATTCAAAGTAAAGTTAAGCATTACCATCAGTTTTGTTTCACCTCTTTCAGTTTCACTAGTCTTGACCTAAATACACTTACTCACTGATCAAGAAGGGGAAAAATGTAAGATTTGGGAATTATGGATCTAGTTTATTTGCTGTGGAACCAAAATCCACAGCCATAATGAACAGGTACCTTGAAGTTTTAAATGATCCTGGCTTATCGTCCTCCAGCTCATGTTCTGGAGAAGGGTCTGAGCTGATCATCAAGGGAAAGAAAGAGCACAGGCCTCTAAATCTGAGCCAAAATAATACTATTTTCTTTACCACTCTCTGATCATTTAACATCCCTAGTAGTTGCTCACAACAATGGTGCTTTCTTCAGTATATCTTGTAGGTTCCTCCCTGATTCCCTCCCACCCACTCTTTATGAAAGAGTAGCCAAGTATTATGTAAGAAATGTTATTGTGCAGGAAAGAAGGGGCACAAGAAGAATTTCTGAATGTTAACAGCAACACTTAAGTTGCTTCTCATAATGGCTCCAGAGAATTATATAAGGAACCACTGGTTGTTTAGACCAATGACTGGATTACTGTCCCTATACATCATGCATAAGATCAAAATTTCTTCAGAAAAACAGTGTAATAATCATGGGAGGTCAGAATCATATCCGTATATTTAACATGAAGTCTGCTGAAATACAATACAGAGGAATAACAGAATTGTAGAATTAAAGACAATTAAGATCATGGTGTCCAAGAATTTACCCAGCACCACCAAGTCCACCACGAATCCATCTCAATAATTGTCACATATATATGTCTTTTAAACACTTCCGGAGATGGTGGCTCCATAACTTATATGGGCAGTCTGTTCCAATGGTTGAAATGGGATTTTCAAAGCCAATCTCTTCATGGCTTTAAGGACATCAGCAATGTTTTCAATCAGAAATAATGATTTTAGTACCAAAAAAAGCCTTCATGAAGAGTTAGAAAATCTGTGCTGCAAAGAACAGATGTTAAACAGCTGCCAATTTTGTGTGAGGTAGGCTGAAAACTGCTAACTTCTGGTGGTGCATTAAGAAAGACTTCAGGGCTTCTACTGCCTAAATAAAGCTTTGCAAAGGTCAAAGATAGTTTACCTTCCTGAGTATGGCCTAGCTTTGAATAAGTTTCTAAGAATAAGTTCTCTGGGATGTAAAAAAACCGTAGAAGAGCTATTTAAAACACAATGTATTTTTGAGCTATAAACTGTTGATATTAGGGCTTAAAGCCTGAATTTTAAAAATTTTGGCATAATTAATTTCTTCATAGTTGCAGATGATGATAGGAGAGAAATATAAAGTTTCTTCACAAAACAGGTGCTAATAGACAAGATTTATGGCCTGTCATTTTGAGGTGGTTTGGTTTACTTTTTTTTTCTTTTTTCTTTTTTTTTTTCTTTTTATTTTCCTTTTTCCATTTTGCTCCAATGGACCTTACAGATTTTCACCAAAAGAAGTTGCTCACATACCAGATGCTTGTAAATCCAGAGCAGGTGTGCGTGTGTGTTGACTTGATTTATGCCTCTGTGAAATGTGTGGGCAGCAGAGGGGAAAGAAAGATGCAAAAGAAAAAAACCAAAAACACCTCCCAATGGCTGCATGTAGAAACACAAGTCCTACTCTTTTCTGTGTCTTTCTAGTTATGAGAAGAAATTAAAATCAGTTTTCTTTCTCTAAAACGCATGAGAAATATTGTTGTGCTTCCACTGCTTTTTTTGTACCCATTTCTTACACTGAACTTTTCCTCCTCATTAAAATTTACTGTTCTACATCACTTTGTAAATCTGTGTACATAGAAGAAAGAAAAAGTTATTCATCTTTACTCAGGAGGGGTCTTGTCTGAAATCCAGTCCATCACAATGTTTTTGCATAAAGAGACATAAAATAATTTCTTAACTTGTTTTTAGCACTTCAGATTACAGAAAACAGAGTGTGAACATTTGAATGCTAGAGGAAATGCAGATTTGTATAGTTCTTGTAGTAGTGCCTGAAGACCTTTATAATACTGGTTTATGAAAATAAAGTTTCACAAAAGTTCCTAAGACCATATTACTATCAGTATTTTTCTGAATTAGGGAGGATTTTTAAAAAAAAAGGCAAGTCCCCTCCAAAAAAAACCCAGACCAAAACCACAAAAAAAACCTAAATTCCTAAATACTTAAAGCAGATTATGTAACAATATAATATACTTATTTCTATATTTTATATACAAGAAAACCTTTAGTATGATTGTTAAAATACCTTCCCTCTCACCCTATTTATGTGTATCCATTAGATGATATATTTTAACAGAGGAGCTACTATGTGTGAGATCAAGTTCCATTTTAGGTAGGTTGAAATTATGTTATGGAAACTGGCACACACTAATCTCCTGTTAGTGTGGCTGTCCATTACACAGCATAAGAAAAAGACACTACTTTTGTATAGCTTGCATGGGTGTTTTCTGCCCAGGGGTCATGTTTGACCTCGGCATTGTTGAGCCCTATATTGTTGGCCCGTTCCTACAGCCTGTCTAGGTCCCTCTAGCTGGCAGCATTGTGCTTAAGAGTATTACCTGGTCATTCTCCCACAGTTTGGAGCCATCTGCAAACTAAAAGAGACTGTTCTTCATCACCTTTCAGTCTACTGAAAAATATTATTAAATTATTTTTATAATTTTAAAAATATCTTTTTTTTTATAATTGAGATTTAATAATTACAAATATTAAAAGGACCAGTCCCAGGACAGACTTACGTGATATTATGCTTCAGTTAGAATACACCTTTTCAAGTACACCCCTCCACACCTGATCATCCACCCTTTTTTTGTACCTGTCCATAGCATCCAAACTGGTATACAGGAATACAGTGACAGATAACGTCAAAAACTTTGCTCAACAAAAAATGGCCACAATTTTCTCTGACCTACATATTTCATCATTTGATCACAGAAGAGAATCAGGTTAGTTAAACATGAATTTACCCTTCAGTAAATTCAAGGTTTCTGGTTCCAGTCATCTGTGTGTACCCAAAATGGGGTCCATAAGCACTCGCTGCTCCAGCATCAAAGTTGGGCAGCCCTAAGGTGATTATTCTTTTTCTTTTCAAAGATGGGTGTGGCATTTACCTTTCTCCAGTTGTTGATGCTTTCTCCTGAACTCCACAACAACCTTTCAAAGATGAGAGAAAGCAGCTTTGAAAGGATGTTGGCTATATTTTTCAGCATCTTGGATGGAGCCTGTTGGGTCCCACAGATTTGTGTGGATCAAATCATTCAGCAGTGGGCCAGTACTTTCATTGCTCAACCTCCCTTCCACATAAGTATGCAAGATGTAAGGCATATGCAAGGTGAGTCTTTGGGATGGGGGAGGTTTTTTTTGGAGAGGGAAAAAAGGGTAGGTTGTTTGTTTGCTTGCTCTTTCTCATATTTTTTTCCTTTTTTTATTAAGCAGTATCTTGAGGACTTTCATCCTGTTGCTCTAACAAAGGCTACTCACTTCTTGCATTTGCCATACAAAGGAAATGGAGAAAGAAAAGCGGGACATAAATTTAGAGGAAAAAAAAAAAGGAAAAGATACAAGACAAAAATCTGCAGACACATAACAAAAGGAGAAATAAGGAGAAGAATGAACACATGTCAAGCTATTTTGCAAGAGCATAGTGAGAGAAGATCACAGAGCTGCAGTCATCCACCAGGCTTTGATAGAAGGAGAGAATAGAAAAAAACAGAGAGGTTGAAAAATGACTGAATGTAAGGCACAATCACTTCAGTCATCCTGAGTCTAATAATTCTGTCCTGCCGTGCTGTTTGAAAATGGCTGACAACAACAGCAGTGCCTGTCAGTCTCTTCACTGGCTCAGAGGTTTGAATCTTTTTTCTTTTCTCAAAATGTAGAAAAAAAGAACCACAAAAGATACATAAAATAAAATGAACAACACAATCAAGTGATAAAAAGACAAACTTCCTGGAAATTTTTGCAGTAGCATTAAGAAAAAAATGCAGGAAAAAGAAATATAGACTAAAAAAAATAATAATAATGAACTCTCCTCTTAGCACATGCAGGTATTTCAACTTCAGTATTAACAGGAGGCCTAATCAGAGCTTTTCAGCATTTGACATCTGGGCACATCTACATATAGATGTAGAAAATTACCTTGCAGTCCCTGAATCATAGACTCTTAATGTGAAAAGGTGCTTCCCAAGGTGCTTTGGTGCTTTGCTGTCACCAAAACATCTGTAGAAGCAGATGTAGAGTACTGTTCTATATACCCTTTCTTATACTCATTCCTCTTATCACACAGAAGGTGGTCTATGTCTATCAGATCTTGTATGGTAGAACAATCTTGGCAATGAGTGAACAGCTTGGGAAAAAGGAACATAGGTATTTTGATGAACTGGGAATGTGAATCTATGTCTACATAAGCCAGAATGTACTGACATATTAAAGTTCTAAATAGATATATTATCTAGGACAATATGATTCATTATGTGCCAAAAAATAAAAGGAAATTACCCAAATCTTTGGCATAATGACTTTTGCATATAACTTTTAAAATATACTAAAATGGGTAGTCAATGCATGAGAAAAAAAAAAAAAGGAAATAAGACTGTTAAAAAAAATCTAAATAGTGATATGTAAGTGGTAGATCAGCCTTCTTATTCTGGAGCAAAAAGTGGGTGTAATCTTAGTAAGTAAATCCTTAATTTTACGGACATTTTAATCAGAATTACTTGCTTTTAGCTCGTAATAACTTACCTTCTATTACTTTCTCCATATAATCCTCCCATTGTATACTTACTCAAGAGGAACCATGTCTCTTTGTGTTTATAATGACCTGCTTTATTAGAAAAGTTGATTCAAACATAAAACTCCAATACTTCTAGTTGATGCAAATATTAACATTACACTGAGAATATAAAATCCAGTAAGTGTGACAAATTAACAAGGTGATTTATTTTAAAGCTTTTTGTTATATTTTACAATAATGTGTAAGAAAAGAAAAGAAACATGAGGTGTTTTAAATGTTAGCTTAAAAATTTATGGAGATTTCTTAGCCAATACTGTTTAGTAAAAGGCTTTTTTTGCATGAAATAGAAGTGTCAAATATTAAGAATTAATGAAATCTTTAACTACTTTGCTTGCTATCAAAATAGTAAATGCTTTTGCAGCATTGCGTTGTACTAGTCCAAACTTGGTTTAAAGCAAGCAGTTAGTTTTTCTAAAGCAAAAGCAGAAAAAACTTGAAGAGTACTAAGAGTCTAAGAACAGTTATACCTTGATTGTCACTTTCCATCCTAGCTATCATTTTATTTAATCTCTTCGTCCTTCCCAAGATGTGACTTCGTAATTTCTTTAATAATTGATCCAAGAGATTATCCTAAATTGATGTAAAATAGGAAAAGAATCATTATTATCTAACGAACTGCAATGGTTCGTATCCATTGAAGAGTATCTAACAGCACTCATTTGGTGAGAAGTCCAGATACAGAAGTAATTATTCAACTATATTTCAAATTTATTCAGCTGGGAGCATCAGGCTGTTACATTTTCCCACTCATATGCTTGAGTATTTTTAATGAAACCAATGCTATTACTCTGCTCATCTCAGCAGCGACTGAGACCTTCTCTGGTAAGAATGCTGTATGTACACCTGGCTGCAACTTACTGTTTCTCTTTGCCTTAGTAGGCTACCTCATGTAAAAAGGACTGAAATTGGATCAGGTAGTCTCTCATTAAAAAAACCCACCTATTTTTCTGAATTTGATAGGAAGGTTGGGTGCATCTACAACACAACATGTGATTTTCAAAGAGTCAAAAGATAGTTATTCTCACAGTGAACTCTGTTTACAACCAAGTGTTTGCAAGTAAACAGAAATTCTCTAAATCATTAGAAACAACTGCCACCCAAACCTGGCTGGTTTTAATTTCCCTCACTTCCCAATATCTTTCTTATGTTTAAGTTCAGGAACATTGCACTTAGGGAATTTTGATATTCAAGTAAAACTAATCTTTAACTTTGAAACTAAAACCATATCCAACTAGAAGATGGAATGAGGTCAAGTAGTTTTAAATTATCAAAAACAAACAATTTCATTATCCCTTAAAATATTGTTCATTTTTTGAATATTGAATAAATTTTATTTCTATTCAGATAAAGTTTGGAAAAATGCTTTGAAAAAAATCCCTCAGGAATATCAAAAATGCTCATTGGACAAAAAATTTGTTATCTGTGTAGTTGAATCACAGAAATAGTGCTCTTAATTCACAAAATAAATAGTAGAAAATAAAGTGCAGATCAAATATTTTTCTGATGTAAAATTACAGAGTCATTCTGAAAGCGCAGTGCCATATTTGAAACCCATTTATTAGATATTCCTTTTAAACACACTATTCTACATGAATTCTTCTATGATTTTAATCAAATCTTTACAATCTTCCACTTTAAGTATATATTTACTGTTATCATCAAACTTGGAATAAATTGTGCATTCTTTGATGAGACGTAAAATCCCAGGGACCAAGACTGATGAAGGGCTGTGCTATGGACTCTAGGTATTTTTTTCATGAATGTATTATACAATAATGGAGTGAAGTTTGCAATCACATAGCTGTATAATACAGTAGTGTCATTTACAGTAATAGCCTACAAACTGTGCAGAAAAATTTATAAGGCCTCAGGACTAAGGTCTGTCAATTTGCTCCACCTAAATTATGCTTGACCTGTCTGCAACTTGATTTTACTTGATTTAGCTGTGGCAGCAATTTCTCTTGTTGACCAGATGTCTATAGCTAATTTGTTTTGCTTTTATTTATCTTTGTGTGGCATGATTACACTTCTGTAGAGGCAGCAGGAACCAGAATTTGCTCTCTGTAGAAGAAATTTGCATCCTTAACAGTGAAGTGTAGAGAAATACTTGGCATAATAGCTGCTTTCCACTCAGAAGCTGAAATATAGGATGTGGTACAGGTGCATACGGGAATGGGAAGAGAAAAGATGAGGTGTGGGCTTGCAATGGGGACACTGTGTCAGTAGACAACTTGGCAGTGGTCAGCAAAAAAACATGCAGAGCTGGAATGGGGAAAGCTGGTTGTTTGGGTATTAAGACAAAGAAATAGGATCAAACATGCATAAAAGCCATAGGTTTTTATACAGGTCAAATACACCAATCATGGACTTGTGGAACAATGAATTATAAAACCAGCTTAGCAAATGTGAAAATAACCTCAAGTGGATTTCAAGGGTGGAAGAAAGTACAACAGACCTCAACATCATATTTCTCCCCATGGAGGAGTCCAGATACTGAAGACTTAGATTGGCTTCTCCAAATGTGTGGACTCAAGATCCAGTGTTACCATGGCACAATGAAATAGAGACTTCTATTATCAGAGTAAATCTCACAGGTGGATTGTCCAAAACTCTTAAATGAATGTGCCCTTAAGTATTAAAAATGACACAAAGCTGTGGTGATCACTACAAAACTCTGTCATGTTCCAAGCCCATTTTATCTGCCATGTTCAAACCAGAGAAACATGTTTTACAGCTAAGAATAGAAATAGGCAATCCAAATCCCATCAAATGAAAGAACTGTCTTTATTCATAATAATTCTGTTTCTGAGAAGTAGATGAGAGGTGAAATAAACAACATAGTAGTGATGTCAGACACAAAGGACTCTAGGGGATATTCCAAGATTCTACAGTCATAGGACTGTTGAAGATGCAATCAAGCCATGTCTGAAGTAAGTCACTTCTGTTGGTGGTGAGAAAACCTAAGCCAAGATTAGTTCTTAAAAGCTTCAAATCTATATTAAAATTTCATTAAGTTTTGGCATTTTGACAGAAAATTGTAAGCCCATGGTCCTTTGTCCTTGTTTTTGAAATTTAAATTTAGGAGTGCAGACGACAGACACCAATTTAGGTAGTACAGAGAGATGGACAATTCTTTAAGAGTTTAGTCCAGATTTAGATATGGCATGAACTTAATTTGTTTCATTATAATTCCTGATAAATACCTCTCAGACAAGATTACCCATGTCTGTAACAGCCAACTAAGTGGTCCATAAGACAGGATCTCAAGTTTCTGGACTTCAGGAAGCAAGAGCATAAAGATGAAAGATTTTAATTCGGCAAAAATCCAAGAAGGGACTTACAGAAAATTTGCTATCTGTAGGGAAAAAAAATGGATAGTTATTATAGAAGATTAGGTATTATTTAATAAAAAAAAATTATTCTTTTGTGTGTATTTTCTATGTTTAAATAACGCTAACGTAAAACGGAACTGGTAACTTGGCACTTTGTGAAATATTTACATTTGTAGTAGGTCTTCATTATGAAAGGATGAGGTATATATTACAACTTCTTCCAAAAAAAAACTTTCCCAATGAAAGTGAGTGTGGCTGAAAGCAAAGAAAGATGATAAGATGATCTGCCTGTCAGACTGAGCCTTTTTTCATAATAACTCCAAATTTTGTGAAAATAATGGCCCCAGCTTCCTGGCTTTTTCTTCTTTTTCATAGAAATTATAAACTGCTTGTTTGATTTGTTGTCATAATCAAGTTAAGCAAATGTTTTTTGGTCCTCCTAAAATTCATGCCTCAGTAGAATTATTAGCAATAAGCATTGAAGTAGGCATTTTTTTCAGTGAATCTTTAATGAAGAAAAAAATCCCTCTAATTAGTCAAAGTATATTTAAAATTGCAATGGACACCTTTGTTCATTTCTGAATAGCAGTTGGCTCCCTGCACACTGCAGGTGCCATCTCAGCTCAGAGCTGCCTCTCACATGCTGTCAGGAACATGCTCACGAGCCAAACAAAGTTAGTTGCCAACTTGGCACTCAGAAAACAAGTGTGACTCTCTGTTCTCCGTTTCTCACAGTGACAGTTGTGCACTGTTGTAGTCACAGGGGTCTGGCATGAGAGGAAAACAACATTTTGGCTGCTAGAGGCCAAAATGCTTTGTGCAAACTAACACTGACACCAGTTGTCAAAAGAAAAGACTTTTTCCCTCAATCCAGGTAGAAGCTAACCATGTATGGAAAGTCATTTTTTTATCAGTCAGTCTTGTACTAAGCCACAAAACTCAGGTCCTTATACAATTCAAATACTGTAATTTACTTTCTGAGTTTTGCCAAGCACTTCTTGAATCGATATTAAGAACCAATATGAAATAATAATATAATAGCAAAGAAATAATTAATGAGAAGAATGAAAGAGGTAATGTTATGCACATCTAATTGGCACCTCAATAAGCTAGTGATGACTCAGTTAGTGAGATTACCAGTTATGGGTTAGTGCTGAACACCAGTACAGACTAATTTTGTAGTGTCCCTGCAAGGATATGCTCCCTTTGTATCCATCCTCTGCTATGTAACTCAGTGAAATTTTGTTATTGGTTTCAACAGGATTAAAATGGGATCAAACCCAAGAATTTTTGCACATTTTCATGGCAGGAAAAGCTTGTGGGATTTTTTCTGTTTTGAAGATCCAAGAATGAGACCATTAAAAAATCCTCAGACTTGAAGACCAGCCTAGTACTCTACTCTAAAACAAGATACTTAAGGAACAACTAACTTTTATACTGACAATCACTATTCCACTTAAATAGCGGACTCTGAGGACATCCATAGACTTTGTGCATTTAAATATTAGCATTATTTCATACTTCAGCACCAAGGGCTCAATCTCTTCACCACGATCCCAGCTCCAGATTTCCTGTGAAGTATGACAGACTCCAGAGTTTAGACTGTCACAGATTAATAATTCTCCACACAATAGCTCTCTGCTATGCCAAAAAGGAGTTCAAGATGCATCACAGCAAAGGCTGTGATGCCTGTGATGAGAAGAAACTTGAAACTACGTGGCTTTATAGAGAATAATTAATGATTTGATAGATTGAGAGGGTTAAAGACATAAGTGATCTTGACATTCTAGTCTTGTGATGGGACATTCACCAGGGAGCTGGATTGTGGTCTTTGCTCCAATAAATTTTCAGTTATTATACATTAAATAACACTTAGCCCTTTGTATTAACCCTGTATCAAATAGTTAGTCAAGCAAGATGTGAACATTCATGAGTGCTGTCAATAGGCTTCAAAGTCATGATCCTTTTCATAACTTTTATCTAGGCCAATGATCTTAAATAATTTTAAATATGCTCTATCTGGACAACAGGGTGCCAGCACCTTCTGAAGAGTCAAAGTTTTGATCTTTCATATAATCCTTCTGTTGACAAACAAGACTCTTATTAATGAGAAAAGCTACCTTGTATTTGGGAAGCATAAAATGCTTATGTATGGAAAGGCTGCAGCAGCACAATGGTGCTCAATAGGTGCTCTACAGTATTCTGGCAGTCCAAAACTCTGTGCATATTAGATACTCAAATAACTGCCTGGTACAGTCTGCCATAATGAATTTACTTACCCCTAGAGTTTGTCATATTACTAAGAATCAGCTTAGGCAAGATGAAAGGATTAAAAAAGACGTGTTTGCAAAACAGTTACGATAACACAAAACCAGTTAAAAATATATTAATAAGATTTACAAGTAAAATTTAATCTATGTAGACTGTCTTAAGTTTGTGAGGCTATACTACCAGCTCTAGAAGTCATACGGATTTGTAATGTCCTGAATAGTTCTAAATATTTACTATTCTCATAGTGAAAGAAGACTATTTCATAGAGCGTCTCTGATAAGCCCCTAACTTATCCCCCAAAACAATGGCATACCATCACTCCTTTGTCCTTCACAAAAGATAGGGAAAAGTAGACCTGTGAAGGGGCAGTGATGCAACACGTGGTAGTGCAGGGCATTCTGTTATTTCCTCTCTCCTCTCCTCTCCTCTCCTCTCCTCTCCACTCCTCAAGAATTCTTAAGATTTAATTCTGTTATCTTAATCAAACTCATCCCAGTGCCTGGCCTGAGGCTGTTTTCCTCCACATAGAAGCAATATAGAACATGGTAGTATTTCTTTGCAAATCACATGTATTGAGAAATATTGATTAACAAAGTTCTTTTAATATTTGGCATGTTTAGCTTCTTGGAAGCTTTACATGAAGACTTAAAATAAACCCTGATGTGACAAATGTTGACTGCTTTCTAGATATGGGAAAATCTCTCTGGGCCAGGAGATGTTTTCAACAGAAAGAAAAAAAGGTATTCTCAGCTATTCTTTGAGGGTAAATTATCAACAGGAATAACAACAAAATAGATTTATTCTATGCTTAGTCAGGGGAGGGATACTAAGTAGTCACACATTCTTCACAATCAAATGCCAAAATATTCAAACTATTTAATAAAAACAATCCAAGTCAGAGCATTACAAGTGAATATATATTTCCTTTAGAAAACAAAACAACAACCAAACTGCAAATGCGAGTTTCAGGAGAAGATATGTAGGCTCTGATTCCCCAGAAGACAGTAGCCTTCCCTTAAGGCTATGAGAAAGAACTACATGGTAGGAAATAATAAGATTTAAGACATATTCATTTCCACAAGATTTATCATTGACTGTGACTCCCAATCAGAGCTCTTGCACTCATGTATCCCACTCCAAGATATTACACACGGTGTGCAGTACCTCGCTCACAACTATGGTAAAAGTAATCCACAATTTAGAAGCTGCTGCAAAAGCTTGTAACATCTTTTATGATTAAACAGCTTTTATGACGTAGTTGGTGCCATGAGACTGCAAAAGCAGGGATTGTGAGCTGTTCAGATTTTTGAGATGTAGCATTCAGGAGCCCTTTCTTCTTTGATTAATTAAAGAAAAAAAAGAAAGAAAAAAGAAGGAAATGAGGAGAAAGAGAAAAGGAAAGAAAGAGAGAAAGAGAGAAAAATAAAGAGCAAGCAAATATTAATGAAACTCAGTTCAACTAGCAGAGGAATAAATTTACTCCATCCCAAGACACTGCACAATGTCTTTCATGATTACTTCACCTCTCAATGCCATCAAGAGTTCATTTTCATGCCAAAGTAAGAAAAAATTCTACCCACTCAAGAGTGACTGCACAGAAGGAGAGAGATCTGTTATATCCAAAATCTGATAATTTTTTATGCATTTGAGTCTCCAGATATACAGTGATTTGGACAAAATGGTGACTGATTCTGACAGTAGCTCATTCATCCAAATTGCACTTAGTGATATGAGTCAGTGATTCTCAACGCTGCTAAGCTGGAGAGTTCTAATCAGTAAATTGCCAAAATCTGGAGCTGATTTCAGTCATGAAAATTATTTTCCTTTTCATGTGCACTACTGCTAGAATCTGAGTAAATCTGAATGAGCTTAGAGGTATTATTTGTATAATGTTATAGAGGTATTATATGTATAATGTTGGTATGCTTAGGTCGCAAATTTGTACTGCAAACTTAAAACAAAGTGTGTCATTCTGGTTTTGTGATTTTCTTTAACATCAGCAGGATAAAGTGGTTGCTGATCAGTAACACAAGCAAAAGATTTTGTGAGTTCACTACTTCCTGCAGGCAACAGCCTGTATGAGCAAAGCATTGCAGGGAATACAGAGGAAGTTAGCTCTCTAGGGATTTAATCTCTGGTGATCAGGAAAACACATCTGAAACTCAAAACTGCATATTCATGCTTCATGCTATGACATGTATCATCAGGTCATGAATTCCAAGACTGATTTTTTGCTGCTCATGTAGGTGCTAGAGTTAAAAAAATCTCCTTGAATATGACTACAAAACTGGTAATGAGGGCCCACACAGGTCACAAGTTTCAACTCTCTCCCTTTTACTCTATGTATGGCAAAAGATAGTAAGAAATTTAAATACACATTTCATTAGAACATAAAATCACATATGCTGCTCATTTCCAAAGGAGATATATCAATGCTCAGTAGGGAAAATAAAAAATAGAATATTTGAAAGCAAGTTTTCCCGTGATTTTTTAAGGAGTTTACATTTTTTTCAGTCCCTCTTTACAAGTTCTTTATTTATTGTCATTCTACATTGACTCCTGTAAAGCAAGGAAAGCTGTTTTTTCTCACATCTCAGGCTAGGCTTGGGATCAGCCCTGTAGAGCAATCAAGCAATACTGTGAAAGAAACAAACCACTGTGCTATGCCATTTTGTACAGTATGAGATGTGAAGCCCTATCTTAAAAATTATGTGCTTTCTTGTAATTTGTGATTGCACCATTATCATATTCTGGGCTACATTTAAAGCAGCTTGGCAAGCAGGGCAAGGAAGGGGATTCTGCCCCTCTGCTCTGCTCTGGTGACACCCCACCTGCAGTGCTGCATCCAGCCCTGGGGTCCTTAACACAGCAAGGATATGACCTGTTGGGGTGAGTCCAGAGGAGGGACACCAATTTGATTAGAGTGATGGAGCATCTCTTCTAAGAGGACAGGCTAAGAATATGGGGATTGTTCAGCCTGGAGAAGGAAATGTTTCGAAGTGATCTAATTATGGCCTTCCAATACCTGGAGTGAATCTACAAGAAAGATGAAGAGAGATTATTTACAAGACAATGTAATGATAGAACAGATGTGAATGGTTTCAAATTGAGAGAGTGGATTTAGATTAGATATTAAGAAAATAGTCTTTAGAGTGAGGGTGTTGTTGCACTGGAACAGGCTGCCCAGAGAAGCTGTGAATGCCTCATGCCTGAAAGTGTTGAAGGCAAGCTTGGATAGATCTCTGAACAACATGGTCTAATAGAAGGTGTCGCTGCCCAAGGGGAGTGGGGCTGGCACTAGATGATTTAAGGTATCTTCCAAGCTGAAGTATTCTATAATTATCCATGACATGAAAAAGCCATTTACATAAAAATTCCACAAGAAAGGATGTAGCTGAAAGTGTTCTAATAGCTGAGGTATGGTTGCAATAAACCTTTTTATTTTTAATGTTGGTTTTGTAGAACTAAAAATATTGTTGCACTGCAATGGATTCCAAAGTTATGAAATTATTTCAGTTTTTTTACCATGAAACAATATAAAAATTAGGTGGTTAAATCTCTTGGTATTCTAACTTGAAAAGTTAATAGTTCCATTCTATTCCCGTGAGTTGTCTGAAATGCCTCTTATGCCTTTAAATATGAGGAGAGATTCATGTGATTCTCAGAGCTGAGGTTTTAAATACAAAATACAAGAAAGAATGTGTAGAAAACAAAATCTGTCCCTTTATCCATAGATTGTTCTTTCTTTTCAGCATTATGTGTGGGAAGGGACAAACCCAGGCTTTCCAGTGATAGGCAGTGGGATGGTGTGCCAAACCTTGAGGAAATGAACTCTAATAGGATTCCTCATTCTACTCCAGCAGGTGTCAGCTACCACAAACCCTACCTGAAATATTTCTATACTGATGAACACATGAGGAGCAAACAAGAGGAGCTTGAAACTTTGGCCCTGTTTCAGAGATTTGAGATCATTGGCATAACAAAACCTGGTCCTGTGGTTGAAGTGCCCTGTTGGATGGGTAGGGGAGGGGTAGGCAGGGTAGAAGAGGCCGGGAGGTGATGCTGTGTAATGGAAGGGCTGGACTGTATGGAGCCCATGGTGCACAATGGCACAATTGAGAGCCTCTGGTTCAGGATTAAAGGACAAGCAAATAGTGTGGGAGTCTACTATAGACCACATAGCACCACCGGCATGGTGCCATTGATTAGTTATTCTTTGGGGAGCTAAGAGACACCTCTAAATAAACTGCTCTTGTCCTAAAGGAAGACTTCAGCTTGCCAGAAATTAACTGGGAACATCACAGAACTGACACAAACAGTTCCAGAAGATTCCTAAAACACCTGTATGATAGCTGCCTGGTACAGGTACTAAGGGAGCCATCTTGGAAAGATACATTCCTTGATTTGTCACTTGTTAGTAGAGGGTCTCATGAGGGAAGCAGTGGTTGGTGGCCATCTTTATCACAGCGACCACAAAGCAATCGAGTTTAAATATCTCCTGAGAAGAGGAAAAGTGCCCCCAAAACTCCAGCTCTGGACAAGAGGAGAGCAGACTTCAGGCTGATCAGGGAACTAGTGAATAAAGTCCCCAGAAAATGTTTTTGAGACGGGTAGGACCCCTCAGTGCTGGTTATATTTTAAGTACCACCTCCTAAGGGCATGGGGGCAGGCAATTCCAAAATGTCAGATGTTGAGTAAAAAAGGCAGAAGGCTGTCTTGGCTGAGCAGGGATCTTCTTTTGGATATAAGGCAAAAAATGGAGGTGTATGCCAAGTAGAAGCAAGGTCAGGAGAAGGAGGGTACCTTAACGAGGAGCTGGAAAAGAAAGAAAGAAGAAGGAAGACGCTTACACTGATACAGTTAAAATGGCGAAATTCGTTTATTCCGTTGTGCACATTTCTTATATATGATAAAATAGTTTACATTCCAATTCTTACTAAGATTCTGCCTAATTGGCCCATTGTTTTAATCTGTCTCTAAAACACTCTATAATTGGTATACTTTACAGAAAACAGAGATTAGACGATTTTCAACTGTGTCACAAACTCAGGCATTTGCAGGCCTCTGCACGCCTCAATTAGGCCGCAGTTTGGACAAGGCTGGATTGCCCAATTTCTGCAGAGGCACTCCGTGTCCCCACTCAAGGAGGAATTTGTCTATAGTCAGGTGATGTGGAAGGAACACAGAGATGCTGCTTGACACTATTGGGATAAAATCCATGTGGTCAAAGTTCAATTGGAGCTGCAGTTGGCCAGAACTGTGGGAGACAATAAAAAGAGGGGGGTTTATATACATTATTGGAAAAATGCAGTGCAGAAATAACATTGGCCTGTTAGAGGATGGGGATAGTCACTTCACAAATGTGGACATAGACAAGACAGAGTTGTTAAATTCTTTCTTTGCCGGTGTTTTCAACACCAATGACAGACCAAGGTGTTGCTAGTGCCTTGAGCTGGAGGACCATGGCTGTGAGAACGACAAACTCACAGTTGACCCAAAGGTTGTGAGGGAGCTGCTTGTCCAGCTGGATCCCTGCAAGTCTCTAAAGCTTGAATCGGTTCCTCCAAGACTACATAAAGAGTTATCTGATGTCATCATGAGGCTTCTCTTAATGTTTTTTGAGAGGTCTTGGTAATGTGGGGAGGTCTCTGTTGATGGGAAGTGCTTTCATCAGAAGATCTAGCAATATTTATTGGAGTTACTAGTGCTTTCTACAGTCTGATTGGTATTTCTCAAGTACAGAAAAGCAGTAATAAAAGCATTCTTATTATTATTGCTTTCAATATAGAGTTTTGAATTCTTTCACACATATCTTCTTTACTTAAGAAAAAGCAAGTCAGAACATGCTGTTTGAAGGAACCTTGACCTAATATGTGGCTGCTCCCCCGCACCCCATGAATTTATTTTGTTTTGTATTTAAAAATAAAGAAATTTTTTATGCAATTATTTTTTATATCAGTACTTGAGAGAAAATTTTGCATGTAAAGGGTATATATGTCAAAGACACATCAATTTAAAACAGTGCTATAGAACCAGGCCAATAAACAGTGCCTGTCTGCCTAAAGAGTGTGGAAATGGAATTTCACCAAAACACAGAATTAGGTCATATTGCTGAGCTTAAGTACAGAACATGGATTGAGCAACAGAATTGGTTTAATATTACTTTACAAGAACCAAAGAAAAGCTAAAGGAGCAAGAGCTACCAAAAGTCATTGTAGTTAAATATTGTGGATTGTTTTTAGAAAATACATTGATGTGAGAAAAATTTCAATAGCTTTCCTTTTTGGTTAGCAATTTTTAAATAAATGTTTTCAAAAAGCTTATAATAACCTATAGTGTATTCACCAGTTTGGTGTAAATTTTACTACTACTGATAAACTTACAAATGTAAAAATTATCTAACAAACACCATAAAGTTTGATATTTCACAGAAACACACAGAAAAAGGAAAAAAATATCTTAAAACCTTTGTGTTTTGTCTAAATTTCCCCTGAAGTCAAAGATTTAATTAAGACTTGACATTCTTTAAAAACAAAAAAACGAATTCAGTGAAAACTCAGATTGTTCAAACCCTCTGAAAAATCAAGTACTTATCAGTCTGAGTACATTTAAAAAGAATATTTCAGAAGGAGGTATTCCACTCTTTCCTCCACCTCAGTGGTTTGTAGACTTGATTCTGCCAGGCTTTCTTTTCCCCAAAATGTCAAGAGGCCATATGGCCTTAATACTAAGATAGGGAACATCTCTAGCTATTGTTCCGCTGAGCTACAAAAACCTGTTCTCAAAATAATTTCTCCAAGAACTTTAGGCTTATTAAATCCTTGGAAACTAGTAATATCAAGTTCATTTCTCTGCAGAGTTTCTCTGTAAACAATCAGAATTCTCTGCCTGTGTTGACTGCAGAAGACTATACATGTGGGTAGGTCTTCATATGTTAGGAGTCAGCAGTACTCATTACAAGGGATGAATATCGGCAAAGTGATATTTTTTGTTTTCTGGCTTTGGTGTCTTAAACATTATTGTCCTGGTTCCAGCCAGGACAGGGTTAGTTTTTGCAGTAGCCAGGAGGAGACATGGGTAGGATACAGACGTTATTCCATACCATCTCACATCATTGCTGGGAGTTTTTTCTGAGGGGAAGGGCTTTCTTCCAGTCAGGGTGATGGGGCTGTGGTTGGGTTGTGAGCTTTGCAGTGAGTATTTTTCATGTGAATCAGTCTTTGTACACTTTTGTTATTAATATTGTTGCTGTTACTGTTCTTTTCCTTGTCTCATTGCTGTTTCCAGTAAATTGGTCATCTCCCAGCCAGTGATGTTTTTCTGTTTGTACCTCCAGTTCTGCTCTCCATCCTGCCATGGGGAAGGGGGGTGTGCAGAAAGGGGGAATGAGCAGTGCATGGTTTTAGTTGGAGCACTAAACTGGAAAATACCATTTGTAAACCACAACAATTATTTAAAAGAATTATCAACCATTTTTGTAGACATTGCAGTATATGCATTCTTAAAAGTACAGCCATTTGTACAAACCCTCAGAAATATCAGATGTAAAGGGTAAGTAAAGCAAAAGCCTCTGCATTAAAAAAAAAAAAAAAGAAAAAAGGAAAGCCAGAGAAATGAGAAATCTCACAGCCACAAAACCAGATGTTTGAAAATTTGAGCAAACATTCATGAAGAATTCTTCCATCAGCATTCAACTAGCCATCTTCTAGTTTAAGAAACCAGATTTAGTCATATAGTTTTGTATTCCAATTTTGAATAACACCAGGAGACACAGTAAATCTATCAGCATTTTATTCAAGGACACTGTCTTTTAACATAGTTCTCTAGCAAGTCATCACTGTCTAGATCTACTGACCTAAATGTAATTTCATTAGAATTTTGTTGCACTATCACAATTTAAAAGAGGAAAAGGAAAAGAAAGGAGGGGCAAATAATCAGGGACATGATAAGAATTGCTGAGCAGAACCCTTCTCTCTCCCAAATAAATGCAAATATGTAACAGTCAATGCACTTAGCAATGCTGGAAAGAAGAAAGAATATGATGATAATGACATGGCCTGCAGCTTTTTGTTAATGAGAATATTTATCAGCTATCAAAATGAGAAATATTTCAGTTACCCATACAGTGAGTTACTGATATAGTTAAACAGCAGATAGAGGATGGTAAGGAATACCTGCATAGCACCTGCTACTCCCTGCAGTGAATTTTGATGATGTCAGATGAAGAAAAAACCATTAGCATGACCACAGTTTTTTCAAGTGTATTAATACTACTATCGTGAATATCTGTGAGTCAGTTTTAGAGAAGGAATGCAAATTACCTTTTTTTGACAAGGACTTTTCAGCATAAAACTACATTCAGGCTAAACTTTTATTGTCCTTTTCCTACATTAGCAAACTGGTAACATATTGTGTAAAAAGAGAACCAAAGCACAATTAAAATTAAACATGTATCTAGGTTATTATCACAAAAGACTACCTTGGACGTGGCCCTTCTTTAGTAACCCCAGTGCTTTCTAAAGCATAGATCTTTTTGCACGTATCCACAGAAATTGAGCTACTTAGGAACTGCCCAGCTTATGAAAGGAACTTGTACAGCCAGATGGTGCTTATGTCTGGGATTTCAAAATTTGTGGCAAATGTTGATGAAAGTGCCACAGTTGCTGCATGATCACACAAACTGAACAATGACTGGGAACTGTCATGTTCTACATCATAAAATCCCTGGAAAGAAGAGCACTTTTAAAAGTTCTTTGTAGAGAAGGTTTTTAGGTGCCAAAGGTAGAGAACTTAAAAGAAGAAGGGAAAAAAAAAATATATTGTGTTCAAACTAAAATTTGGCGAAGAATGTTTCTGAAAAGTCAACAAGTATCTGGAGACAGAACAATGCATGCAAAAAATCAGCAGACAGCATCACAGAACATTCAGTCCCCAGATTCAAAGGTCAGATATTGAAGTGCTACCTAACTGACTGTGTGTGTGAATAGAGGGAATAACTATCAAATTGATTAGAAGTGATTTCACCAAGGGCTTTAAATAATTGTAAGCCTATGTGAAGACACAGAGATAGAAACAGAAAAATTAGAAGCCATTTCACAAATGTTTTGAGAAGTCATGACCTCTTGGTAAGGCAGATTATTATGGTTTAATAGTGAAAAATAGTCAAATCTATTTTGCTTACCACATTTCACATACAACATGGTCCTCAGTAAGACAAACTGAAATAATATATATTAATGTTCACTGAATTTTGGGTGATGACATACATTAATGTTTACAAAAAACTTTATTTGAGATCTGACTCAATTGCTTATCTCAGTATCTACAGCAGAGTCTCAAAGAATGAACTGTTTCACCTGTGTAAGAGTGCTCCAAGATGCAATGCTTAAGAGGTTCATTTCCTCATAATGGACTGCAGGAAAAGGGAAGAGGCAGTTTTTATTTAAATATTTCCATGATGGACCTTCATAGTTCATTACCATAATAGGGTCACTACTCAAGTTAGATCAAGAATTCTCGGAAGTACATGGATTGAAGACTGCCAAGAAAAATTATTAACTATTTGCAAATAGAAAAGGATCTTTCAAGTTATGTAATACACATTTAGTGATTTTCTTGTATATAAACAAGGTAAATACCAGCACATATTTTTTTCTTAGAAGCTTGTTACTGCACTGACTTTGCCCTTACTGCAGAAGCCCACCACTAACAGTGTAAATTTCCTGGGCATAAGAGCTCCCTGCTCTGCTAGCACTGGCACAGTTGTTTGAAGTACACTGAAGTTAAATGACTTTGTGAATTCTCAGCATCCCAGTGTTATATCTGGAAACAGCAAAGTTTGCAAACTCTTCTCAAAGTGATAGTTAGTCTACAGTGGACTGTAGAAGCAGAAAACTGGGTCCATGTGGTGCACAGTACACTCAGCAAAACACACAAGTTTTGCTGGACAATCTTTGAAAAAACATGAGGGGCAAACCAGACTCTGGCAGTATGGAAGGGAATGACAGAACCTCACTTTGAAGCTGAAAATTTCGATGTTTAGCATTACAAAACAAAACAAAACAAAACAAAACAAAACAAAACAAAAACCAAACAAAAAAACCCAACCCAAACCAAACCAAACAAAAAGCCATGAAACATATTCAAGTTAAAAATAGTTAAAGAGAAAGACTCCAGCTGAGATTTACTTTGCTAACCATCTGGTAATGTCTTCAAAAAAACAGACAACAGTTTTGAGACTTGGGGGCTTTTTGAGAATGTGTTGTAAGAAATAGAGCCCCCATAATCTTCCTTTCTTTTTTTTTTTTTTTTTCCCAAACCATGCATGACTCTAGAATATTTAAAACCTGAAACTGTTACATGTGACAGCCAGCTCCAGAATCTGCACTCTGTACTTACACAGGAATGTCATGTGTGCATGTTTTAGCTAGGTAATTTTGATCAGTTCTCTCTGTAATCCAACTGTACATAAAAAAGGAAAATGGGAGGGAATAAGCAATTATTTTAGATACCTTCTTCCTAAAGGGATAATATTTCATTTGCCAACATAACCATGTTTTATCTATTTTCTTCCAAAAATAGCACAACACTGAAGCTCAGAAAAGTCCTACTTTTCTGAATTCGACATTTACTTAGGTTTGTAAGCCTCAGGATTTTTAAAATCTTGTACCTCTAAGCTGTTCCCCTAATGATCTTCATCTTCTAATTTTCCTAAAAACTTTTACATTCTGCAGACTTTAAAACTTTTATTGATAGCTGAAGACTGTTTCTCTTTTTCCCTCCCCCTCTTTTCCCCCTCAACATTCAAACCACTTCTCTCTTTACCCCATATCCTTCTCAACTCCTGTGCGTCAGCATTAAGTGCAGGATGGAATTGTACTGAACATTTTGCAACCATCTCTGGGTGTCTAGGGGAGGGAAAAATTGATCCTGAAATTTTCCTGAGGTACTAGCAAATCAAGCTGCAGATTAGGAGACAAAAAATTTTGTCATGGATTTTGAAGCATTGGAATCTATCCGGCATAAGTGACTTCCAAACGCATCAGTTCTTTAGCACAGTAGAATCCTCCACATTGTGTATAAGCAGATGATTTGCTCCCACACTTATTTTAAGAGTATTCTTGCACAAATAGAAAATTTTCTCAAAAAGAAGATACTGCAAATATCGTTCTTCCTCTGTGTGTACTATGTAATGGACATAGGATACAACTGAGTATTTAATTTCACCACCTTATATTTTACTTTTAATAATTTTCTAATCTTAGAAATGTGTCTCTAGCTTGAGTCAGATTTCCTTTGTTTGGGCAAGACATACATCAAGAATTTAAATTTGAGCAGAATTTAAATTTGTACTGTCCATATTATGTAAATATGCAGACTACAAATAATTCTTCATGGAATTATTCTATTATCATTTATATGTACACATTTCAATTTTAGGTATATCAGCTAAATGGGAAATTCAAAGCCTACTGCTCTCTTGGCTCCTCCTGTTTGTTCTCCTGCATGAAATTTAAACCTGTCATTTCTTGCAATGCTCTATTTTTTCTAGTACTTCACAGATATTAGCTGAAAGCTCATATAGACTTCGAAAGTGTTCATGTTACTGTTTGATTGAAAGAACTTCCCTAGTTCTTCCTGCTGCCCACATTTTTCCAGTGCACCTGGACACAGTAATATATTTTTTCAAAAGTTTGTGTCACATTACCTGAATTGTTAATATAATGTAAAGGGCAGACGCCCATGCTGACTCAGCAAATGATGGACTATTGAATTTCCAGTCCAGTTTTTAGTACCCAGTATAAAGAGGTGCAAAGACCGTACAAAACACCTGTCAAAGTGATACATGGATAAAAAGGGTGCGGTTGGTTGTTTTTTCTTAAACAGAGGAAGTAAATAAAATGCACAAGAAGGCCTAGTCTTTAGTCATTTTCAAGACTGTAGAGACAGAATGTGGGATGAAGATAGTCCAAATTTTATCTCTAGCCATGTTCAAGTTTTGCTATAGATTACACTGTATTGAAACAGTATATGGACATATAATCTATATATGAATATATAGATTCATACTAATTAATTCTTCCATCTACAAACCAAACCAAATTTGTTACTATTAAATACACTGCATCTGTATTATGAGGGTACTTCAAATAACACACTTTTAAAACTTAGTAATTGGGCCTTCTCCATTTGAAAATGCTATTTCAATTTAGTTTAAGTAATTTTAAATATCTCTTAGTTTAGCTTTACTGCATAACATATTCCAGACCAAACTGCCTTCTCTAGGGCCAGAAACAGAAAAATGCCCTGAAAACTTTCCTAATACTTGTAGTTTATCATATTAGACAAGTTTCTGCACAAAAAGCATTTGTTATTTCTAGACTAAAACATACTGTTGAAAACTGCTGCTCTATCCTGTGTGGAGCTCTGTGGAGGTACTGCTTAAACTAGGTCAAGAGTAGGGTTATCTGCTCTTTACTCGTTGCTGTGTCATTCAGTGACATTTACAAAACTGTGTGGAATGCAAGATTTTAAGGAATTTTTTTTCCATATGGGTCACGATTATTTTATAATAAACAAAATAGCAATATTTAAACCCATTTAAGGATACTTCCAAGATGTCTCAGCCACTGAAATGAGCTGGCTTAAATTTATATTTTGAGACTTCAAGTTAAACACATTTGAAGCAAATTCTACAAGTAAGATTGCTGGTTTTTATAAGTTAATTTACATATTAAAGAAAATGTGTCATTTTATGTATGTAAATATAAAAATCAATGTAACAGATATCAAAGTCAAATCTAAATAATTTTAACACCTATAATTGTTTTCTATCATCCTACCAATTTTTACATTTTTCTATTTCATTTCCTACTTTTCATTTCATGTGAATCTTATATTCCATGTAAATATCCTTGCCACTATACATTTTTACTGCAGTTGTCCACAGTGACAAGATGGATAAGTCAGATTCTTGTTTGGGGGGCAGTGAAAGAGTAATTATTTCTTTTCTGAGTGAAAGAAAAGGATATTTGTATGTGTAGTGAGAGGTGGAAATGGGGATATTGGAGCAAGAACTTGAACCATACAAGGGATGCCAAATCCTCTTCTGCAAAAGATAAGCTTCCTGACAACCCTGCAAAATTGTGTTCAATATAAGCCTCTGAAATATGTGGTATGATGTTCTCAGCAGGATATCACACATTAGCTGCAAAGTTCTCAAGATCTCAAAAGGTGGCAACTGCACAGAATATGCTCTGTCCCTATGCAGCTCCTATCTGCAATTTTGCAGCATGGGGAGCATCCCCACTGAATAAAATGAGTGTTCGTTCTCCAGCACAGCAGGATGACTTTGAAATTTCAGGTATAATTTACCTGGGAAGTCTATTCCAAATTCTTTGAACCCAGGCCCATAAACAAGAACTAAGACAGGTGGCTTAAATAAGTGTGAGATCAAGACTGATTAATAGAATGATGGGGAAAAAGATTAAAAAAAAAAAAAAAAAGAAGCTTGGAAACTCCTTTATGTGAGACAGTAGTTAGGAGTTAGGGGGAAAATGAACATTAAGTCGACAAGAAGGCAAATGTTAATAGAAGCCTTGGCCACAACAGAGTATATGCTCAACAAGAAATTGAGAAAACTTGCCTCTTGAAGCCTTAGCATACTTCTGCAGTCATTAAAAATCTGTGAAATCTATTGGAAAAATAAGTTATAACCTTGTATGTGATCCTGCTCAGACATTGTCTCCAACCCACTACAGTGGATGAAAAAATAATTCAGTCCAGAATTACAGATTTTATATTTTAATTACAGAAAATGACCTTTAAAATCCATCCACTAAACAAACTAATGGCAAATATTGCTAAATGTTTACAAGTACCAGACAAATGCTTTCAGCACACTGCCACAGAATAACTGCTTTGTGCCAGCACAGACAACAGACCTCTTTTCCTGATTTTTGCCTACTGGATTTAAAACTTTCCAGATTATGGGGATTTTGGTACTTAAGAGGTCCTTCAATAACTTTTGAAATGACTACTAAGTGCTACCCTGAATGAGATTTAGATCATCTCCAGAGGTAAACTTGGATGGGTGAAATGAAAAGCAGAAAAATCAGAGAAATTTCACAACAGCAACTTGTAATATTCCAGAATGAAAGTACCCAAAATAAATTGTCAATCCTAGCTGACACTCGGAAGGTGTGACAGCACACAACTGAGCACCAGATGACACACAGTTAAAATGATTACAATCAAGGGACAGCAAGATTAAAAAACCATGATCAGGACACACAAGGCTAAGTCCCGGATCAAATTCAAGTTGAGGTCAGCCTTAAAACTTATGTTGTAAACACAAAATTGCATACCTAATTACCTATCATCTATGTATGCATGTATGTATGTATGTATGTATTATCTATCTATCTATCTATCTATCTATCTATCTATCTATCTATCTATCTATCTATCTATCTATCTATCTATCTGTCTCTCTATGTCCCTGTTCCACCTAGAGCCCATCAATGGGATGACAAAATCCTTAGTTTCTTCATTAGGATACAGGATTAGTAGAAATTTTTGTAACAGCTATAGAGGTTCTAAAAAGTGGATAAATTATAGATAATGTCATGGAAATTTTTCATCCTTGAGAAATATGTACCTAAATAGGTGGATGAATACTGAGATTCCACATACTGATAGCTTACCCAGGAAGGACTTCTATACTGCTTATACATGTTATACAACAATCTGTATTTGAATCATCACATAATATCTTTTGCCACGGGCAAATTTCCTTGGTACTTTGCATGTCCAACACAGCAATTTAAATACATTTCCTTCAACACAGTTTTCTATGGGTGGTGCTACTATACACATGGAAGCTTTAAAAGAGTCCTGAAAAATATTTTTTATTAGAAAAAAAATTACTTAATTTCTTTTCATATTAACAGAAGGCAAAAATAATTTTTTATTAAATATCTATTCAGAATTAATGTTAATAATCTTAAGGCATATAGATGGCATTCCCTCGCACTTTATCCTTACGCATTCAAAAATTTTCAGTCTATTTGAATTCCATAATCAAAGATACAGCTTGTTAAATATTGTTCCTCATGCCAGAGGCCTTTTGTGGACTTTGAAGCTGCTTTTTGAAAGACACTCCTTTCCAATTAAACAGAAGATCAAGGACAAAAAGGATAGGTGTAAATCACTGTACTAGAAAATCAAATGTAAATCTGCTTCTAATATTGACTATAAAGTGAGAGGAAAATCTGGCAGCAGATGAAGCTCTTCATAAATAATATGGTTATCTTTAAATTTGCTAAGAAAGCATACAAATCCATGAAATGTTACAGCTGAAACCTATAGTTCTAAAATTTTGAAAATGAAATTTTCAAATTTTTAATTTTAATTAAAATATTGGGGTGAAATTCTCTTATTAAAAATCCCTGAGTAATAACATGTAAGTAACTATGTATAAAAAGTAAAGTAATAAAACATCAAAGCAAAAAATATTGGGGAGTACTCAGAAAATTTTTTATCTCTCACATACTCTCATCCTTTTTTAGCTGCAAAACCTCTCATCTGCTCAACTCTCTTTTTAGTGCACATAGCTTTAATCTGCAGTTGTGTATCCTTTAAGTTACTACTTATAGTCAGAAAAACATAACTAACTTTCTTTTTAACATCTTAACATCTTTCTTTTTATTGTAGAAAGACAGAAGAAACTGAGGTCTAGAGGAAAGATTTTTCCTTTTATCTTCCTGCTGGACATACAATAGCCTACTTCTGGCTCCTACTTGTACAGCCATCTTTTCCAAATATTTTCTTCTCTATGTCTTTCCATCAAGGAGAGAATAACTACAAATAAAACACCAAAACCTTCACAACACCAAAACCCTCACAAAACCAAAACCCTCACTAAACCAAAACCCTCATAACACCAAAACCCAGGAAATTCATAATTAAAGAACAAGCTCGATGTCTTCTCTTGTAATTTCCTTGCATACTGTTTATGCCTTGATAGTTTATAACACTTTGACAAAATTGTATATTTAACTGACATAACCATGCGGGATAATGGATTGCTTGCATCTGAAATTAAAGATATATGGGAATGAAGGAAATCAGATCTACAGCTTCAATTAATTTTTGTTAGTTATTCAACTGAAAGAAAAGCTGATCTCATCATTTCTGGCTCCCCAAAATATAAGCTAAGCTGTGTACAACTTGAAAGAGAGCAGAAGTTTCCCTTTCTTTCTTATGTGGCCGACAAAGTGAATAATATTATCAGTCTTAATCAACGCCTAGAAATTCTTTACCTTATAACTGTTTATAGTTTTTGTAAGTATGACTAATGATTTTTAATTTTCTGGTGGTGGTATGGTTTTCTTCAAATTTTTAGGGATAAGGCTCCCTAGCAGCCTCTTAAAGTTCTCTGAAATTTGTTTTCATTTGCAGACATTTTAATCTAGAGTTTTATAAAAATTTACTTCCATGGGCAACAATATTGTAATAGGCTTGCATGATCCTAGGAATTTGAAACACTAGGAATCCAGATTCTAATAGATTAATAATTGTATTTTAAATAGCTGTTTTATCAGGTTAAAAAAAAGAGACACGTTCTGAGGAAAAATGGATGTGATGTTATGTTGTATGCCTTGAAAAAGAAGCCAAGTCAAATGCACACACATTCTTTGGACTAGAAATCTTTTGCATAAAAAACATACTGCAAAACCAGCTACATCCCCTAGTTACTGGAATTGGTACATAGACAAGAATTTGTAAATCATGCGGCAAGAGCGTGACTGTTTTCTGAACTACTGCTTATATTTTGGTTAACATGCAGCTTGTTAAGGGCTAAGGTAAGTTGGGAACAACACCACTGTGTCAAAGTGGGGGCAACAGGTAGTCAGGACTGTGGCCAGGAAGGGCGAAAGGTCATTATGTAGTCAATATCATCTGTGCTTGCTGTCTCCAGCAGCTATGATCCTGTGCATTGCTTTTCTGACAGTTTCTCCAGAATCTGCTAACTAAGGGAAAAGGTATAGACAAAATCTCCAAGCTGAAAAGTATGTCAGCTTACCCAAAAAGAGTTTTTGAAGCAGATCCAGCAGCAGCTTGATTGCTGAAAGTTTTGTATGTTACAGGGAACGCTCACACCGTGATGGGGAAGGATGAGCACCCTTACCATCAGCTTGGTATCTATTCTGTTTGTAGGTACACAAGCTGCAGGTTAGAGAATATCTGTATTAGAAATATCACAAATTAAGTGATGAATCAGTGAATTCAGATATCAGACCACTCTGTACAAAGGGAATTGAGCCCTTAGATGTTGTATTTGTTTTCTTTGCAAGTGAGCTCAAAAAAAAAAGTTTAATTCACAAAGTACACTGTCCTCGGAAGCTGAGAGATCCAAATGGACCATGACACCATTGACCATTACTTATGGTCAACTGCAACAAGATTGGACTTAATTACCTCAAAAAAAAAAAAAAAAAGAACCAAACAACAATTCAGTTGAAAATGTGAAGTGCAAAACTTTGCTTGCAACACATTTTCAAGAGTGTTGCAGTTTGATTGGAAACCAGCTTCCTCCGGTACAAAATTTCTAAGCATTAAACAAACAATTATGGTCAGATGGAAGTTATTTATACTCAGCAGATGAACAAAGCCAATATAAGAAGAAAGAGAAAATTTCAATTGAAATACAGCCTGTGAATCTGTTACTAAACAATGTCACCTGCAATACAGGAATAAGGAGTGGCATGATGGGGAATAAGCCATACAAGATAGGTTCAACACTGAGGGTATTTAACATGCAAATTAAACATCCTACTTGTTTTCATTTTGCATGCCATGTAAACTTTTCTTATTGAGGATAAATATTATTCTGAAATAAAACATAATGCTTTTAATAATGTATTGATGCAGCTGTTCAATTCATTAATCCCTTAACAGGAATATTTCTTCTTTTTAAAACCTCCCAAAAGATGCATTTTTCACATGTAAATCTAAGAATATATGCATGCCCTATTTTATGTAATTACATTAATATGCTGCTTAATTTGTTTTCCTTGTTGATTATTAAATAATGATGACTCACAGGAAGCAATGGATTATACTTAGTGATAGAAATCCAGTGCAATTTGAGGCCTAAATCTTAATTATTATTTTAAAATGTATTAGACTCCTGTCTGTTTTTGTAATGAGACAAAAAATTATTCAGAACTGTGTAAATTCAGTGAATTTTGTCGTTCTGAGTTTCCAATATTTGTTTACTTAAGAAATAGTAGTTTATATTGCCTTAGATTCTTACTGACTTCTTGTTAAAAACTTCCACAATAATTTTAGCATTTAGGTTTATAGGACAGTAATTACCAGGTGTGCACTTTTCCCTTTGGCATAATATTGACCTAATATTGAACGTTAATGAAGTGTTCTATGTAATTAAAAAAAAAAAACTGAGAAAGAAAAAATTATTTAAAGTAGAATGGCACAGTATTTATCTTTCTACATGCTCTGTTTGACCAAGGGGGATTTTTCATTTTTTCAATAATTATTGCTTTCCAGTAGTGTTGACTGGCCCTACATCAACCCACATTAACGGAATATGAGCTCTTTAACCTCTACCTGCCCAGCCTATCCAGTGCCACTGACAACTTCCCAGGTGACAGTGTTTCCATGTGCCTGGCACATGCAAGCCACCACACTGCCCTTTGGCTGTCACACACCTCACTGCCATGGCAGAAGGCTCCTCCAGCCTCTGTATTCTGGCTCTTCCCCTCACTGCTGTGCATTGGAAAGACACTGCTAGGGCTCTCTCTTATGGTTCTCCACTCCAGCTATCGCAACTGAGTGTCTGACAGTAAGAAAACAAGAGCAGGGTGGTAAACTGAACACAAAGAGCAAGTGGACCAGGGCAAACAGTTGGCAGAGCAATTAGAGATTAGAAGAGTAAGGGTAAGAGGCGAGGAAATCCAGAGAGGACAAAAGAGATACAAAGACAGAAATGCATTTTGATATAAAATGAAGGGAGTGAACTTTTCTCTAAGTAATTCCTTCTCTGTGCCCACACAGAACCATGTGTAATTTTCCTTTCTACCTGGATTTTTGGGCTGCTGCATAGATTTTCTTAATGCTGACTTTTGGATTCACAATAGATTCCTACACCTATAAAATAAAATTAGTCTAGAAGCGACTTTGAAAGATGACTAGAAAACTATTTAACTCTCTTCAAAAAGCTCACTAAATTAATTGTGGAAAGTGTTGATTTAAAGATACTACCTTTTTTTCCAGTGCTATAGAATAGCTATGCATGTTTGGAATGGGAAAAATTTTAATGAAGAATGGACATTTTGGTAAGCAATTGCCTCAGGTAATGATGAATCAACATAGAAACCAGATACACTTTTAATGGTATTTTACATTTCCAGGCCTATTTCTTAAACTGACTGTGGAAGTTCTTAATCCTGTAAAAACAATGCAAAAACCCCAGAATGAGAGCTGATTCTCAAACAGGCTGAGTCTTCTCAAACCAGCTGTTTTCTTGTACTTGCACATATAAGGAGTCTATACTCGTTTAGCCTGTTTTGCAGGAGCTGTTTCCCACAAGGAAATATGACTGTTCTTATTACTAAGACTGATAGCAGTTGGCCTTCTAGGATGGTATTGGAATTAAAGCTCCATCCTCGACATCGACAGATTTTGCTTGAGCTGAAATCTTCCACAAAAGACAGAGCTGATTTCTATGTTTTTGAGCTGAACAAGAGATAGCACGCACCATTTATTTTATAGACTAAATAATTCAATCTTTTAGCCAATATAGTGTATCAAGCATGCAGAGGGCCTTTGCACAACATGGATCCAATAATGACTTTTGTGTAATTTGCAGCAATTTAAAAGGAATATGTAAAGAAGTCAGAAATAGGTATGACTACATTAACTTCTACCACAGAATCTTTTAGCCAAAAGTAGTTAAGCGGTGAAGTACACTAATAAATCTTGGAAATTCATGTCTTGATAACCTTTGAGTTGCTTATTTTCTTATAGCTCAGAAAAAAATCACAACTAAACAAATGCATAAACTTCACCCTGAAGACCAGAGCAACTTGGCAGAATTTAGGGGCAAATAATTTCTTTCATTCATCCATTGGGTGCCAGCAAAGGTCACTAAGCACAAGATGCCCTGTTGCTGGCCAGTATGCCTAATTTGTTTGTAATATTTCCCAGATTGATTTTTCAGTTCATACACATGGTAGGAGTACTAGTATTACTGGAAAGCTAACCATGCTTATCAAACAAAGGATGAAAAGAGATGCTACACTGGGATCTATTATTTGAAGACAGTTGGAACTATTCAGTGATAGTGATGCTCTAATGAATTAATTATATCTACAGTATGGTAAACATGAGTATTTCCTTTTTTCTTTTCCTCCCAACACTTATTATAAAGCATAATCGATGAGTATATATCTGTCCGGAAGGAATAAACTTTAGCAATTGTGTATTTATCCAACACTAAAATTTATAAAGTTCAGGTTTTCTCCCCACTATAACTAATCCCATAATACTGGCAAATTTTATTTTAGAATTTGGAAGTATCTCTTTGATACTGTATCAGTACAAATTAAATCAATTTTAAAAAGAATAATTATTAGCTGAAAGAGCAAGAATTGAAGGATACAACAAATAAATTTTTAGATTAAATTCAAGCAATGGTGTGAAATTCTTGAGGCTGTCGCAGAAAGAAAAGTTCATGGTGATCTCAAAAATACATATAATCTTTGTAATGACTAATACAACTTCAAAATGCCATGAGATATGAGTCTGTTGCTGCTCCAACAGCTGGAACAACTGACCTATCTGAAGGATAGCTCTTGAAACATAGGAGGCACACACTTCAGTTCAGTTCAAATAAAAAAACAAAAAAAAAGCTGGGAATAGACAGCCACTTCTTGCTTATTTATTTTAACTGAACTCTCTCTAGGGCTGTGAGTAGACATATTAGCAGTTAATCACCTGTTAGGCACTTTATAAACATTAAACATTTTTTTGCATAACACCCAAGGGTTTCAGCTATCTTAATTTATTTTAGGACTCATATTCTGAGAACTTCCTAGAGGATTATATTATTCAAACCCCCATGTTTACACTATGAGTGAAACTGAATTTGCAGGAAAATCAACAGTAATATTCTGGGCACACTGCAGTCTAGAAATTATTGGATATTGAATGGATAACAGAAAAACAGATGCAGACTTAAAGGCTGGGTGAAGATCACTGCAGAGATGAAGAAGAGATAGCAATGTACATGTGTTTGACTGAAGGTTGATGCAACTTCTGCTTTACAGTTTTACACTAGATATTCAGAATCTGGAATAAGCTCTTTCCTATGGGTTTCCTGCATGACACAGATTATTACATACATGTTACCAGCTAGGCTGGCACTGCACAAACTATAAAAGAAAAGTTCATTGTGCTTCACCTTCTGAAGAGTCTACCTTAGTGTGAAAAAAAAAAAAAGGAAGCAAAGGAATTTCATACTTTTTGGAATGCCTTTATTACCAACAACTAGAATTAAAAAAACAACAAAAAATACAGCAACATTTTGAAGGGAGACTCAACACTTCTGGGTTCCCTTCACGCTCACGCCAAAAAAAAATGTTGCACAATTTTTCTAATAGTTAAAGTGTATCCCTTTTTTTCCCCAAATTGGTTACACTAGTTAAGATAAAGAATCTTTAATTAATGCATAAACAGCCAAGCTTTTTCCATCATTTTAAGTTTAATTTCATTAAATGGTCATTACAGAGTGCCAAATGTAGTTTTGATGATTGAACTATTTTACTATGGAATAGCTATAGGCATCTAAGTTTTTTCTAAGCTATTTTCTACCGTACCACAACACTCCAATAACCTGATTATGTCCAAGAGAGAGAGGAAATTGAGCAAGAAGCCTGTTTAGTACCCAGCTTTTTTTTTGAGACACAGACTGCAGTGCCACAGTCCATCCTGACAGCTTTGTGTAACTTGTCTTGCTCTTCGCTGCAGAACTCAAAATCCTGCAGAAAGGAGAAATAGAAGAGTGACATTTCTAAACCATTCTAAACTGAGGGGTAAGCAGTGCAAGAAAGAAAGAAAGCATTTGTCTGCATGAGGACCGACACAGTATAAAGCCAATAATTGGCTTTTGTAATTCAATGTGGACAAACATAAAGACATACAATTTTTATAGGCACCAAACTTCTTAGAGTTCAAGGGGCATCTGGTCAGTGCTCATGGCCCTCTTATATAGTTTTATATAGTCCTGAGAGGAGCAGAATTCTATGATTGTAGGATTATCCAACAAAAAAAGAGGAAATTCCCTCAGCCACTGCCAGATTAAAAAGAACAAAAAATAAAAACAAAAAAAAAACAAAACAACATTCTATCTGAAACCACAGAAACTAGCTGGGACACAAAGTCTAATGTTTTGAAATTGAGAAAAAGAGTAGTTGATACTTAATTTTTTAATTTACAGAGATCAGTTCATTCATCTTATGGCAGAAAGCATCATTTCCCAAACGTCAGATATAAAAGGATAACGCAAAATTGAATCAATTAGATGCAGTTAGAAATGTTAGAATTTTCAGTCTTTAGAGATTTTGAATTTTATTTTGCTTTTTCCCTTGTATTGCTATGCAGTTGAGGACTTTTCCTATCACTCAATCACATATTAGGCACATGGAAAGAGGAGATTTATCTCAACTTTTAAGATGATAAAAGACAAATATTCATCTGATCTCTGCCACAAGAGATTCCCACAGTCAAATATCCCTTTACCATAAAGGTCCTATCTTCCTCTGTAGTCATTTTGCCTCCCTGAACAGAAAAATTCTGCTAGAAATCTCTTGTCTAAACATTGAATACAGCTGAGAAAATGAATGGTGAATTTGTGAAGAAAGCCTTCGGGGAATTAAAAACTCACATCTCTCACTTCTGAAACAGGTTTTAGTAAAGCTCAGGAAAAAAGTGCTTGTTGATCACTTGCAAATTTTTTCATAGAACTTGCAAATGTGCCAGAAAGATTCTAGCAAACTTTCCAAACACTTTAAAAATCTTTCAAAAACAAAGAAAAAAACCCAAAACCAACTAACTAAACAAACAGAATAAACATCTTCCATCAGAAACAAACAAAACAATCACAGTATTAAGAAATATTTTAAATACCCCTTTGCTCTCTACCAGCGGCAGTAGTTTGGAATCAACAGCTAATTCTTCTTCTCTGTATCTTGCCGATTCTGCAACTTTCTGTACTTCCTGATAACAGACCTTTTCTCTCTATACTTTCATTTTTCTTTCTGGACTGAACAAAGTGCTCCAAGTTTTATCTTATAAAATAAACACTATATTTATCTGCTCACCCTAACAACTGTTCTTCTCACTCATTTATATATTGATTTGTTTTTTCTTTCAGAGAGTATTTCACTGTTTTTTGGGGTTTTTTTATTGGGTTGTTTGTTTTTTTTTTTTCCCCCAAAGGAAGAGCTGTGATAATCTTTAGTAGAACGAATACATAATCATAGGAGTTACATACTGCCTTCTATGTTCTACACTCTAAAAACACAGAACCTTAATCCATTTATTAACACTTTGAAGCTTTAATAAAAAGTTATCAGTTTATTTGCAACCTGCCATTCAGCCAGATCAACAGTGTAAGTGAGCCATGATGAAATATTTAATGCTAAGTTTTTCAAGTATTATTAGTGGTCTTCAAAACCTCTGGCTAAATTAGTGGAGAAAGAGATGAAATACATCTCTGAACAACTTGATGTACCTCTCCACAAACTCAAACAGTTATTATCTCTGTGTGTTCCCCTAAATTCTGAAGCAGAACTTTGTTTCTTTAAGGAGGATCCAGGACATAAACACTCATGTTTCCAAGGTTCCTCTTTAAAAAACAAAGGCAGCTTTTAATCATTTTCTGATGGTAAAATCCAAGATAATGAGTGCACAAAATACTTTCTCAGAGGAAATGTTACACTTCTTGCCTGTTGTCACTGCAGACATCCTCCTGAAGTGTATGAGGCAAGACCCTCATGTTAACAAAGCTGATGGTAGCTTCAAGAGTTATAGAGGGAAGGAATAAATTACTACAACTTCCTGTCAAGGATTTCAGCCCTTGATTAGGACCGATACATGACATCAGTGGAGTAGTTGTTATACTTCATAAAACTATTAAGCTTCTTAATGTAAATTTCTACAGTTTATGCACTTCAGCCTGCACTGTGAGGCCTTGTCCCAAAGATTCAAAATCAGGTATAGCCTTTACATTAGAAGCACTCTTAGAAATTACATACATACCTAGGATTGCACTATTTGTGTGATGGCTGAAGGTACAACATAAAAAGCAGTTGCTTGCTTACATTACCACAACAATCATGAAAAAACACCCAAAATTCTCTAAGAAATTGTATCTGTTTTGACTTTTTATGTCTTGAAAAGATGGAAAATAATAGCCAGAAGTGAGAACAAGAACTGGACTTGTACAGGGGCAAGAAAACTATTCTTTGTAGCTATCCATTTTAATAAAGCCATTGGAACACATTTGAGTTTAGTCCCATTATGGAATAAATACACAATTTTGGAACCTTAGAGCTCCATGAAAAGAATCTGTCACATTCTCAAGATCTCTCTAGTATATGGCGCTTTTGGAAATCTGGTCCTTTCATTTTGTCTTAAAGAGACAGCTTGTTAAAATTGAAAACTGTGACATGATAACCAATAACACCCTAGAGAGATTTTTGCCTGTATTTGCATAAATTTTCTCCCATTAAAAGCAATAACACAGATATGAAGTAGACCTCTTAATATTTACACATTTTAAAACCGCCAATATACATTTGTTTTTGACTTTTGTTCAATTAGCCTAATCTCCTACAAACCCATTTGTAATAATCAGTATTTACTGCCATGACACATATGGGCATGAGTGGAACTAATCATCTGCAGGCTGTCCCTGCTGCTGAGCTGAACAAACAAGCTGTTCAAGACTTCTTCCTACAAATATTTCTGCTTCATAAATCAGTGGGAACCTAATGTAATATTTTCCTTTTTTTTTTTTTTTACAGAGTTTTAGCTGAGATCCACAAGCTCATTTCTGAATGTCAACAAAAAAAAAAAAAAAAAAAGAAGATAAAAAAGAAAAATAAAGACACAGACCCAAAGCAGACTGTAATAAACAAGCATGTCAATCTAACTGCAGTTTTAATCTATAAAATTAATATTATGTGTTCTGGTGCCTACACCTGTGACAGATGGCCAACAGAGAAGAAAGTTATCCCTATCAGAACTGCTGAGCTCTGAAATCCCAATGCACAAACCACAGATGGCACTGGCAGAACAGTTCAAAGAATTAGAGATCCAGTAATAGACTTTTCCTTTTCTGTGTTGCACTCCTAAAATGTGTGGGCACTATTTGCAAATTACCTAAAAGAAAACACGTCTTTGGGTTAAAGAAACTTGTCAGCCTCCATTAATATAAATGTTGGATAGTAGTTCAGGGGCATGCTAATCCAATAGATTGATCAATTCTTTTTACATTTCAGTGCTCAGAATTTCCATTGACTTCAGGGAAGGTTTGCAGCTCACAGACCTTGAACGTTTTTATGCAGCTCACAAGTAATCAAGGTATTGCTTTGCACTCCAGGTAAGTGATCAGTCTTGGAAATCTATTTATTGTTTAAAAATGTCGCCATATGTGAGTGGATACAAGTTCCCTAATCAAATTTTGAAGCTATGAATGCTACAGAAATGTTTGGAGGACTTCAACTGATTTTTCTATTTCACCTTTGTGTGTGAGTCTGAGCCTCTAGATCCCTACACAGACCTGTCAAATCAAGCCCAGGACCTACATCTGTAGAGGTAAATAAAAAAGACACTTGTTACCTGGAAGAAAAGACATCATAGTGACAGGATTGAAATACAATTAATTTTCAGTATCTAATTAGAAAATTACTACTTTAAAACAACCAACACACTCCTAGCTCCATATATTCAGTGTATTCCCTTTGACTCACCATAAGAATTTGAGCGTAAGAGGATAAATTATTGTAAACAGAAATCTAAATAAAAGGTGTTGTTGGCAGGACTACCTCATCAAAAGTGCTGAGGTCAAAAAGTCAAACAGCCAAGTTCCTATAAATTTCAGAAGAGCAGCCAGACATTTAAAACTGTGTGTCTGTATGGAGATGGGTATTAATTGTGTCTTGAGGGCAGAAATAGTGTTTCTCCTAAGTGATTGAAAATAGATTTAAAAAGTGGGCTTTTTTTTTGCTTCCATCAGTTATGAAAGAAAGAAGACAGGAAGAAACAGCATGAAAGGGCAGAAAACACCAATTAAAGAAAACAAACAAAGAACAAAAAACAAGTTTAACTTTTAGGGCCTAAGTGGAGCAGTCGAGGGCTATTGTTTCCATGGGATTGCTGATTTGTGGAGAGCAAAGAGTAGAAGGAAGACAGGAGGGATGTAGGGAGGAAGGAGAGGAGGGAGAAAAGGAAAAGTTTTCCCTCAGCTCAAGGAGGATCTCCAGTCCTTTGAACAATGTGTGAGTTGACTGTAAATGCAGCTCAGACCAAGAAACTAACGAGTGCTTTCCTGAAAGTGAGTGGATGAATGAAGACAGAGAGAGGGAGCCCATGGCTTTGAAATTGCTGTGGGATGTGTGTCTGTTCTTTTTCCTTCACCAGTTCCAAAGAAAGCCTCTAGAGATTAAGACAAGGTCAGTTGCTGCTGATTTTGTTTCCTAACCTCACAATACCAGTCCAAGTCTAGTTTATATGAATTAATTTGTCTGTACATCCAAATCTTCCACTGTAGACAACAGTTTACTGTGCCAGTGGCACATAATCAATATAGGAAGGCAAGGTTGCAGAGAGAAATAAGTTATTGGGAACAGCAAGGACCAATTGCTTGTGATGCTTTGGACAATAGAAAAAATTGGAAGAAAATAGAAACACACAAGTAAAGGAACAAATTGTGAACTAATAGATAATATTTCCTTTAAGACAAGAACAAAGCTGCAAAATGCTAATGCCTATCAGAGTGGTCTCCATTGCATACAAATATGAAGATTAAATGCTCTCTATTACATGGCAGTCTGTGACAGTAACTAGCAAACACTTGATAATTAAAACATTAAAAAGCCATCAGTTACTAAGGACAATCACAGCTGAAACAAACACCACTGAAATGACAACACTGTTCACAAAGCAAATCAACGTACTAGAAGCTTTGCAGCTGGGTTAATGCAAGTAGAAAGGAGGCCGGATTTTAAAAAAAAATCATTAACTGCTGCTTTATTTCACAAATCCTAGATACACACTCTTCCACAGGACGCTAAGAAACATTCACAGTGTTCTCTTGACAGACAATCATTCCCCTATTAGATGGCAGCCTTACTTTAGACAATAACAGCAAATCGTTTTCCTATTCTTAGGATCTAACAAAAGAGAGGAGAGAGGAAAAAGGAAGGGGAGTTTTCAGAGAGCTAGCAAATACATTCTAAACAAAAATCCAGAAAACAGAAACAACAGCAGATAGCTGAGTGTCCACTTAATTCAAAAATCCAGATTAACCCCAGCAAGAAACAGCCAATTATGAGACTGTGGATTTTTTTCTGGATGACAATTAATCTAGAGTGCTCCTTCCTGTCTAACAGTTGCATTTCTACACTGAAATTCCCCCCAGACCCTTCACTATTACCAACTGATAGAGAATCATGATTTAAAAATAAATCTCTCTTAAATTTTATATCCATCCTTAGTTCATGTTTTTTAGTTATACTTGTAAATTTACTATTAATTGCAAATGTAATCCCTTAACAGAGAGAGGAAGTGGACTTGGGAAAGTCTATGTTGGTTAAAAATAAAGCACTGAATGGAAGAATTTAATGAAAAATCATGCTTCTCAAACAGCTTTTTTAAAGCAGTAATTCCTGAATGATTCTGTAAAGGCTTTTTCTGCCAAGCAGTAACCAAGTAATTTACTTTGGTTCTCTTTTTTGTTCAAAACTTGCCTGGCATCTGGAAATCACAAGACTTTAACAATGAAATTTAGTTTTAATCTTCTCATTGATTCAAAACATATCAACCATCAGAAAATGATGCGTTTGTTCCAATAAACAATCAGAAATGAAATTGTGAAATATTTATGCCTCTTCACATGAAACTTTCTAATAAAATGCACACAATCAAGAGCAAACCCCAGGATTCAAAGTAAGCTTCCAGCAGACTGTCTTAGAAAAGACCAAGGCATTTGTACACATATTATTATTAACAAGTGAGAAAAAAATTTGAAGGATGTTTTTGAAACTATTTCAAAAATATACTTTCTTCATCTTAAATATTCCATTAAGCAATTTGGTGTTCATATACTCATATATTTTTTCTGATGCTTTTACATGATTTTACTTTTTTAGATTATATTGCCATCTTTAATAACAAAAGTAACCCTCTTTACGGATTGTAAATTGTCATCTACATATGACTTTATCATTAATCCTATATGAATAACAGTTTGCCCTGAACAACAAGCAGTAGAACAAACAAGCTAGTATGAAGGTTATGAGAGATAAATATTAATGCATTAACAACTGGCTGCATTCTTTAAATGGCTTAGCTTGGAATCCTAAGAAATGTTAAAGGATATTACCTATACAGCCTCCAATTGTCACCAACTGGCAGTACCACCCTTGAGGCAGGAATCTTTGAACTGATTGTTAATGCGTCCCTGAACCCTCAGCTTTCAACCAAATTAACACAACTTAATTTGAATATTAATAAAAGACAAAGCTGGTTTTCCTTAAAAGCAGGGCATACTAATTGCAGTAACTCAGGAGCTGATACCCAAGGCTCAACACCAGTCACCTGTTCAGAGAGCTGAGTTGTCCAAAGGGGATGATAATGCCTGATACAGGCTCTGGAGGTATGAGGCCACTGGCCAGGCTCATGTTGTTTCCTGTGACACTGTTGGTGTTTGCGACACTTTTGTCATTTACCTCATACTTTTGATGCCAATGGTGAAGCATCATGGTAGGCACCACTGCTCTAACTCAGATGGCATTTCTGGCATTTTCATAATAACCATTTTTTGCCTCTTCTATTACAGCCCATTTCCCATGCCATTGTGTGCCTGTAAGGATATAAGCATTTATCTTGAAATTTAGTTATTAAAAAAATTGAAGGGTTTGATTCAAACTGGCACCCTCTTAAAACTGAAAATTCTCAACATGTAATTTTTCATGTTCAAATAAATTAACATTAAACTAAATATTAACAGAAAAGTTTGTATTTTCCTAAAAATATGGAGGTTTAATAAGTAATATAAGTGCAATTTTAAACAACATATCTTTACCAGTGAATTATAGATAGTATGCATATTTCAAGAGAAAGTCAAAGTGTGGTATCCTATTAGTGCATTTCATATTGGGTAAAATTAATTTCAGAATTTTTATTTCATTTTCAAGGTGTGTATATGCCAGTTATATCTACTTCTTGTACTAGATTTTCAGAATAGGCATAGAATATTTGATTTGTTCAATGCATAGGATTAGGAGGTCAATATGTGACAGAATTTCTAGCTAATACTAGTTAATCTTATCTAATTTGAGATCTAACCACTTGCTAGCATCTCCAAATGTCAGTCATCATTTATGTAAGATCTCTGGTAATATAATACCATAAATATTGCTTGCATTAGTGAAGTTGAAATTTCTGCTTTATTTAATAAGGAAATGGAAAGTTCAGAGCTTAAGAAAGTGAACTTTTCTCATCAACAATGGTGTGATGTAAGGCTAGAATAATGAATGACTTAACAGTCCAATAGTCGTGTTAATGCCATACAAAATTTTAGCATGGGAAGAAAAAAATTACTTACAGAATGTTGATATGCTTTTAATGAATTAAAACTGTTTTATGATATTAGCTCTATTATCTCAGCATCCAACTCCAAACGAAATCCAACATATGAACATGAATAAACAGTTATATAAAAATTGTCAAGAATTCTAGAACATTCTAGCACATTTTGATTTTGTAGTTTTACTGTCTATCCTATTTAACAGCAATAAATTAAGCACTGAACTTAAACCTCTCAATTTCCTACGCTGCTGCAGGCTGAGTTTGCCTTAGATTTCATTATGTAGCACATATCAAAGGAAGGATTTTGTCATCTGAGCCCAACAAAGATGACTTTGTCCACTTGCTTACTTTGGTCAGGCAGTTCATAATAAATTCTCACCACAATGTTGCCCCTGTTGCCTTATTCTCTCCTTCTGACCCCCCAACCCTCAATGAGTTTCTCGCCTGTCTGGAGAGCTGAAGAGCTCCATATATCTGAGCTGCTCCTTAGTGCACTAGCAACCTCATCTCCTTTTCCCTACTCCCTGCCTTTCCTAAGGAGCCTCTATCCAGACATCAATCCACCACATCAGACACACAGGATGTCCTCATCTCTGTTATTGTAATCATGTCTTGGTTTTTCAATGACACACCACGTAATCCTCCTGCTGATTTACCAGACTGTGTGCATTTGTGTGCAGGAACTTCAGAAGTGCCTTTTGACACTTGTTTCATCCTTTCCAAAAGCCCCTGTACTCCCATCACAGTGTCCCATTACCCCTGATTTCCATTCTTTCATTTACCTGCAAATTGTCATCATCATTCTCAGTGTATCTGGTATAATATTCTCTGCAACAGACAAGTAAGACTGGGAACTGAGAGAAGCACCACTTGGCCTTCCATGTCCTTATCTTTATCTCCAGACTACTGTAGACCCTCCTGATTTCTTCCCAGGTCTCCCTCAGAAGTGAGGGACATGGGCAAAATGAGCAGGAGGCTCAGAGTTGGGAAGCCCTTGGTAGTCTCACTGGAATACTCCTTCCTGCCTCAGTCCAGGATGTTTGCAAACAGCAAACCTCATGACAAGCAAGTGTGCCCTAAGACCTCTGGTCAGATTTGGGTGCTCCCACCCTGCAAAAGGGGACAGCCAACCATCACTACTCTGCACTTCCCCTTTGTGCTGGTGCTCTGTGCGTGCCCAGTTCACTCTGAGGCCTCTCTGAACGGAACTTGTAACCTTACACAGGATATTACTATTACTACTGTGAGTTCAGATCTGAGGGTAGATAAGGAATCATTCTATTGCTGCCAGAGGTCACAAGGCTCATGCCTTTCCCATCTCATGAGTCTTTATCCATCACTCATTCAAGCATGGTCTATATCTGTCTCTCCTTCCCTGCATCACAGGGCTCACATCTTCCCTCTTCAGGGATCCTTGTGAAGCCCCTGTGAGGATCATGCTCATTCCCCATGATAGCACACAGCCCACTCCATTCCCCTTGGAGCTCCTTACCCTGATTCAGGGCCTTGATCAATCTCTGATGCTGGTGCCCCTGGAGAGGCAGCCCATTACTCCTTGCTGCCACAGACTTGACTGCTGCATTCCCTGCAAGAGTTCTGCCTGGGCAAAGACATACCACTAGTTATCCACTTCTATTTTTTGACTGTACAGAAGCTGTAAACCTTCCCTTGGACTTCTTTTGCCAAGCTAAAATAGATACAGTATTTCAAATGTTCAGCAATAGGTTTTTTCCTCACCCTATACTTTAAAAAGCTTGGTTTCTCTTGTGATAAACTACTGTCAGTGATATGCTTTTTCTCTGCAGATACACAAAGGCCTTCTCTCCCTGGCACATGAGCAATCTTGTTGCAGTGGAAGCTGTGTAATAGTCTCCCAGAACTGACAGGTCCCAGGATAGAGTTCAATAAGGTGTAATATGTAGTTCACTAAAGGTAGAGAAAGAAATTGGCATGTATTTCTCAGAATGAATATTTCAAGAAAGCAAGAAACTCCTAGTTGATGATAAGGGAAAACTAACATATAGTATTGTAGCAGAATGCCTCTCAAACTACAGATAAACTCTCCTTATCCATGCAACTCCAAAAAAGCTATTCACAGTTTTCTGTTATTTTTGTTCTTTTTAATTTTGCGGTTGTGAAACCAGTTAGAGATTCATATCTGAATTCTTTACAGAGATGAGCAGTAGTAAGATGTTATTTCTAAGTTTTGCTACCATGTTTCATAGTCTTTTCATGGTTTAGGAATGGTACTCCCCAACTTAGTTCTCCCACCAAGATCCTCCAAGCCACACTGCCACTTGCTCGCTGCCTCTTGCCATCTTCAGCCCCTCTGCCCCACCACAGGCCTGAGAGTGGCCTGAGAGGTGAATTGGTTTCAAAAAAGGAAAAGATCATGGGTTGAGATAGCAAGATAAGGTACAATCTACTGAAAAAAGCAATAAGATAAAAGGAAAGCAATGGCAATGATATTAGGAACAAAAGTATATGAAAGAGAGGGCAATTCACGCACAAATTCACGCCCAGCCCAACTGAAGCAAACCCTTCTCCCCAGAAGAGAGTTCCTCTGCCTCTCAAATCCCGCTTCCCTGCACTTGGCAATGACCTGAGGTGGTATTGAATAACCTCTGCCTTCTCCTGACTACTGCAAAAATTAACTCTGTAACCAGGACAGTAACAGTAAAATGCCTAAATCACATTTTTTAAAACAGATCATTTTGAAAATTTTGAAAGAGAAATCTCTATCTGTTTTTTCAAACACTCAGTTCTCCAGTTTAAGGTGAAATAAATGTCCTGGCCATGATACATTGAAAGGACAAAACCTTTAAAGCAGTCCAGTTGCACTGTAGTTTAAGGACATAGATTTAGACTCTATTTCTCCTACATTTAGCTTAAAGTTATTCTTCCACTAGAAAGCTTTCTGACAAAAGCACTAATTACATTGCCTTTCTTGCCTACAAGCTTATTATTTCTGGGAAATCTTAAACCACTGGGGTATCACAGTCCTCCCTAAGCACAAATTTTCCACGAGCTGAGTAATGGTATGTCTATTATGATACAGTCACTCACATGCATTTCAAAAGAGATTGCAAAAATTCAGATAAAATTCATCAGAGTTTCCTTCCTAAGAGAAAAAGGAATCAATCATCATTCACAAAACTTTTACAATAATTCTTAATGAACTTAATGAACAATAATTCTTAATGAAAACCAAGTATACTATTAGTGGAAGTAATATAAATGAAAAATGTTTAACAACATCAGGGATAAAGACTGCAATAGTGGAAAATTATAAACAATGCTTTCAAAATGAACTAATTTTTTAACCAATAGGTAGGTTTTTCCCACTTTTTAAAAAAAAGTTTCCGTTTAATAGAGGAAAAGATAGAAAGAACCAAGTCTACTAACATCTTCTGGTTAAAAATTTCCAAGATAGAAGAGCTATACCAACAATAAATTCTGTAAGAAAGTGGGTTGGGGACGACTGTTACACTTCAGTAGCTATTCTCTTTACATCAGTTGGCTATAATGCTTGTAAAATCCTGTCCAGCACTTGTTAGTTACATAAAACCAGAGACTACTTGGAATTATGCAATGTTCCTCAGCTCTGGGCTTCCAGGCATGCTCAGTATGAGATTCCCAAAAGCACACACTGTATCAGCCTGGATATGTTGGTTTCATTGGAAAATAAAGATATTAATTTCATCTAGTGTTGACAAGCCCAGATTCCATCCCACATGGAAATGCCCTGGAATCATTCAAGGACTGGAATTTCTATTCCATCATGTAGTCTCATTGCAGGATGCTCCAGCTCTCAATATATCTCTTAGCCCACATAAAGTAAAAAAAAAAAAAAAATCCTCTGGTTACTTAGTAATTTCTTTTGTTGGGTACTTACAGTGTGTAAGAACATTACAGTGTGTAATGCTTGGTGATGCTGAAGAACTTTTATTTGAGGGAAATTTTCCATAGAAAAGCTGTGTAAAAAATGTAGAACAAATTAAACACTATTGCTGTGTCAAAAAAGTAGGTGGACAATCTTCCTAGCATCTGGAGTTGGAAAAGTTTTCTTTCCTTTTCTGTTAATAAGCAGAAAACTCACTACTGATCATGTAATTCAGGTGTTGTTTTGACCCATAAGAATACTTCATTGTGAAAGCTCTTGAATGTGAATCTCCATCATGATGAAAGAAATCATAATTTTCAAGATTTCATGAAACAGATGTCACTTGTAAAGAAATTTTAAGGGAAGTAGTAGTAATAAATCAAATACTAACAAATTCAAATCATGCAAGAATTGAGTTTCATTCACAACCATATTGAATCTAGGTAACTCATTTAATTTCAGTAAAGCATGCAATTTCTGATCTAGACAGCTAAATGGGTGGAGAAAATGAGGCCTTCTAAGCTCTCCCTCATTTTTTTTTTTTTCATTTAAAGAGTTCTATACAGACTTCACTGTCTTTGAAAATACTCAGTCCCTCAAAAAATTTATTTTATGCATAAACTTCCCCTGTTAGTCATCTATCTTTAATGTCTTACAGTTTTCAAAATCAGAAACAACATTATGCTGACCGACCCTGGGAACAAATGAACATTTCTTTCTGGGTTATATAAAGCTTTCAACGGATATAGAGAAATGCAACTGATAATTAAGTGAATTAAAAACACCTGATGCTTCATAATTTGCAGTCACTGGAGCTAAATAATTGCACAAGGAAGAAAATGTTTTGGCTTTTTATGCAATCACACAATAATTGGAGAGATTAATGGCACTAAGTGCATTTTGCAAGCATTGAGCCATTTCTGAAAACACTTGTAGCGTGAAATACAATATAGCCTAAAGACTGAAGTGTACTTGGAAGACAATTACTTTAGCTTCTAAACAATCCAATATGATTTTGCTCAAGCAGTAGTGGCTGAAAAGGAGCATATATTACATTTGTTTTGTGCTTTAAGCTGCATTTTTTTTTTATTCTGTCACTTCTTTTTTACATCAGTAGGAAACATGCAAAGTTTGGATGAAATATCTGCGCTTTTGATGTAAATGATGAATATAATATGATTACTTCACTCAAAGCTTGAATCATAAAAGGACCTTTGTCTTATATAGCTTAACATAAGTGAGTCAAGGTGCATATTATATGCGTGATCAAAAAGCAGAAAGTCTGACATTTGAAGGTCAGATCAGAGAGGGCAACGGCAAAAAGGAAATTATTATGCATTCTCTTACCATAGAAAAAGGGAAGTAATAAAGGTTATGTGAGAACAAAGCTTTCCACCACATTCATGATAAACTGCTATAATTACACAAGAATCAAACCACCTCAAAACTCCAAGACAGTTCCTGTGAACCCTTCCTACATTGCCTTATATTTAAAATTAATCTCATGCAATCTCAAGATGTGTATTTATATATATGAATGTAAAGCATTAGGGAATGTGAAAATCTGCATGGACATGCTTCCGTGCTTTGATTGTACTTTGAGGCATTTTTTTACAATACAATAAAACATGCAGAATTTTCTGTTGTCTATAGCAAAAATAGCCTAAGTAAGCGATCTAATGACAGAAATTTTAAAAGGAATCTGAGAAAGTGGCCTCATAAAATACGTAGCTTTACCCTGTGAATACTCTGTGGGGATTACTTACCGGTGCAATGAACTGGATAAGCCATAAGTCAAGAGCAGGCACTGCAATTAATCTACTCTCTTTTCCTGATTTTGTGATGACAAATGGCAGCCTGGAAAGGGACTTTACTAAGGATCCAATTAGAGAATAGTTGCTGATGTGAAAACCACGGAAAAAAAGGAGTCTGAATTTACCCTTGCAGAGGCGAGGCTTTTGGAAAGAAAAGCTGAGCAGCTCTGTGACAAAATACCCCATTTATTGCCATGCTGAAGAACACAAACCACCTTGTCCAGGTTTTCACACCTTCATGAGTCCGTACTGATACAGGGCTCTCCATCAGAAGCTACACAGGTGGGGTACAAACCAAAGTCATTCCAATGCACAAAATCTGACAGGTAACTGTATGTAGTGAGCTGCATCCTAAAATTTCAAACAGAATAATATCATGCAGAAATAGGTTACAGAAATGTCAAGACACAAAGCAGTCTGTGTGCTGCAAACATGGCTGTTCACAACATTTATGCTGAAAAGATTATTAAAAAATCGTTTTTATTAATCAATTTTGCTGTTGATGAAAAAATTAGGGAAAAATACCAAATTTAATTCTTAAAGGAAAGGAGGGCTTTGTCAGAACATTTGATACCATTTCTCTCCCCTGAAAGCTTCCTAAAGCATGATCTTCACAACTTTGTATCAAAAATTATGATGATAGTAAACCAGATAAAGCAGTAGACATCACAAGGACTTCATCCCACTGTCCTCTTCTGAACACTACTTTATGAAAGCTCTGATTTGTGATATGGAAGCTATTTTTCTTAAATATAAAGTTTTGAATCCCACTGACAATTTTTACTTCTTCTCTCTTTTACTACACATGGCAATATAAAAACCAAATATTTATGTTTAAATGTTAAGGAATCACAGAGACTTGCCTAAACAAATAATTGATCATGAACTCCCTAACAATGAAGGAGGCTTCTTTCCACCTTATCTATGTTTTCTATGGTCTTTGTATGAGGATGTATATAAGCTTTCTTTGGTAAGTAAAGAAGACTTCATGTTCCTAAAACATTCAAAAAACCTCCTACATAATTTATGATGGTAATATATTCTGTAAGGTCTTCCTTTGTTGATTAATATGACAGCTAATGAAAACAAGATTTTAGAGATTTTTTACAGTGTGCTATGTTTCTTAGTGAAAGTCAACTGAGCTTAATAATATTTCTCTTAAAAAGTAGGTTTAAGATGAAGTTCTGTTGACTGAGAATATTTTTTTCCAGTTATTTAACCAAAGCTAACACCTTTTACATGCTTCTTGCATGATGTGTCAGTATAATATTACTAGCAGGAGAAATAGCAGAAAACAATGAAGACATTGTGTATGTTTCACAGCTTAAAAATGCTTCTAACCAGATTTAAAGTTTAAAAGTATTACTATGGCCTGTAGATACGCTACAAAATGATATCTTAGAGTAATGAATATTCCTATAAATAAAATATTAAATACAAATTACAATTAGGAATATAGATATGATGTTAATTTGATCAATTAAGCAGAAACATCATGCTAGTAGACATACTAAGACAAACATAAAGTTTCCTTAAGAAAAAAAGTCCTGCAGATTTAAAGCAGATATTAAAGTGGTAAAAATCTAGGCATTGAAATATATGTTGTGAATGTTATTGCCAACACAATTCAAGGAAATCTGTGTTTTTAGACCATCTGACATATCATGAACATAAATCATCATGTCGGCTTTTCTCCTATTGCTTTATTTTCATTTCCCCATTTCACTCCTGCTCCTGCCGCTAGGGGCTAAACACAGAATGTATAATATAGGGCTTTGGACTTCTACTACTCTTAGCCAGGTAAGGCAGGCAATTCTCTTGGGCTTGTTAGTAAGCTACTCTGACCAGATGGTGGCTTTTTGCTGTGCCTGTGTTTGCAGAAACGGTGACTCCAAAGTAGATAGAGAGAGACATCCTGATTCTCTTGTGGTTTCAAATCATAGTATAAAACTGTAATTTCTGGTGAGGCAATTTTTGTTTCTGTCCATATAAAAGTGCACTATTGCCAAGAAATACCACATTATGATTTTAGCCTTAAGATAACATGGAAGATTTTCGCAGGCAATTACATCTGATTCATAATTAAATTCAGCTGAAGTCTTTTCCTCTAGGACAATTCCACTCAGGATGCAACTTATGGACGAAATTCTGCTAACGTACCTGTACAATAGCAATATTAAAATCTGAGTACAGACAAAGCTTTCAAACAGCAACCTAAATGCAGGCATTGCATGCTATAAATAACTTGCTGTGGGAAGGGCACAGGTGAAAACAAAAAGCTACAATGATTCACAGTGGTGACTCAAACTATAATATAAACCTATAGCAATTTCTGAGATAGAGAACATAATTCTTAAAATGTTCAACTCCCACTGATATTCACATACAACTGAAAACTCAACTTTCCTAGCACTTATGATAGACCTGATCACACTGTCTTCAAATCAAGGCCAAAAATTTTACTATCTTCCTCATAAGTCTCAAGGTAAAGGGCAACACACTCCAAACTTGATTATAGAATTTTCTGGCAGGGTAGAATTCTCTTAAATAAAGGCTATAAAAGTTTTATTTCAGCATTCTTCAAATACACCCAGAGGAGATATACAGGATTAATGAAGTTCAGATGTCTATGCTTGTGAGAGCAGATGTTGCTTCTCATACTTGGCAAATCATAAGTTTTTATGCCAGGTAATAGGATTTTTCCTTTAAAGAGAGTGTCCTAAAACTGCAGTCCGTGAAAAATCCTGGTAAGCAGTACTCCAAAGACACTGGGCACTGTATTTGCGTGCTACACACACCAGCTGGGGGATTTTTTCAGTTATAAGGATTTCAAGGAACAAGTCGGAGGATGCATACAGCTTTGCATTCTGGAGCATTCCCAAAGACATTTTTAATCCAGTGGGATATAAACTTCAGGGTTCTTTACCAGGAGCTAGATAGCTTGCTTTGAGATAGACAAAGGCTGAAAACATACTAGTGCAAGTCTACCACTTGCTTTAGCAGTTGAGGGCATCAGGCTAGATGTTAATCAAAGGCATTCATCACTGCCGACTTCCTGAAACAGCAGCATTCTGAAACAGCTGTCTGAATAGAGAATGTTTTTGCCAGTTTCCCAGACTGACTCTAGTTTATATTTATGTATTATCTCACATTCTCACCACTGTTTCCCCGTCAGCATACAGAGCTAACAGATAAGTAAAGGTGAAAGACTTCAGCCCTTGGGAGATGACACTAAAATATTTGCTTTTCTACCAATGAATCAATATGAAAATGTTGCATATCTGTCTTCTCTTTTGCAATTATTATTCAGGTCATTGGAGAGGAACTGGGACAGACAGCTGCGAAGGGGAAAACTTAGGAAAGGTGAAGGTTATTTATCAGCACAGCGGAAAGCTGTCTTCACTGTAAGCAAGCCAGAATAGAAGGAGTTAAATCTCGCAGCCAGTCTTCAGACTATTTACATATTGACTTGGGAATTTACACTGAACACGGAGTCCTGAATTTTGACAAGAATTATTTTTAGAGGGTTTAATGATCGTCCTTAGAAGAATAGCAGAATATGAAGTGAGATATACTCAGACATTCACGGAAATCAGATGACATTTCAGGGCCAGGCATATGTCAAGGTGGTTTGTAATCTTAGGATCTCATGAAAGTTTAATTTTTGTTGAATATAGAAAAGTTTCTCTGGGTTTTATTTGTTTTAGCAGCAATAGAAACACTTTAATATCACATCAAACTCATTACATAAATCAAGAGACTATATTTGAAAACCCTCAAATCCAGTATTTGCTTCAAGACAGAATGCTATAAAGTAAAAGACATCTATTTTACCCACACGCTGCATGCTTGTATTCCTCCATGTCTTTTAGCTCTCATGACTGAACTGTTCAGTTTTTAAGGCAATGATTTGGAGCATGGCATTTTAAACTTTGCCAAAAATTACTTTTCCCTCATATTTGTTGCTGTGTTTCAAGGATAACTGTGAAATATTCCATGATTTTTTTTTTTATTTCATGCTGAACTTTGTCTGTGAACTGCACCATAATTATCAAATACATGGGAACATTCACAACTCCTTGTGGCTCTCTGCTTCTGTCTTAGGTGATCTCATGAAGTGAAATGATGTGTTGCCTCTCTTCCTTGTTTTGTTTTTTAACCAGAGAATTCCTAATCTAAAGAGCATTGACTAGTTCTAACAACATGCACTGAACAAAGTTCTAGTGTTGTGCTCCACTCGTGAAGAAAACACATATATTTTTCTCTTCCTTGTCATTTTATTTTTCGCTCTTACCAAAGATGCATGATAGTAAACATGTAAACATATCTATATTTTCATTTATTTGCAGTAAAAGTCTCTTTGGTTACTCCACATTTAATTACACAGAACTCACTGATTAAAAGAAACCCCACTGTCTTATTTCTGTCACTTTGATATATTACTCCAATTTTAACAGAAGATTTCTTCTGGCTCACACTTTTGGTTAGTGTTTTCATAAATACCTTCCTTAGGCAATTCATTCTATTAGGAATGTGTATGACATTGGAAAATCTTTTTTCCCTTCAGACTAGAGTTGCTATGATTTATGGACCTGATCCTGTCCTGTAAAGTAGATAAAAAAAGTCCATTTTGAACTAGATTCACCATAATGTTATTCCATATTTTCTGAAGAAGTGACTCTATTACACGGAAACACCTTGTGAAAAAGCTGCTGTAGTCCTATAGCTACAAAGGTGAAGTAAACAAAGGTCAAACCTTTTCACAGTATTATTCCTATTTCCTCGGGCTGTATTCTTTTGGTTTTGATGAATGTTCTTAATTTTCATTTTTCATCTTGAGCAAATGAAATTGTGTACAGTGTGGATATGTACTTTAAAAAGGACTAAACCAAGTCTTGGATAATATAAAAGAAGCCTTGAATTCAATATTATAGCTAACAATCAATTTTTAGTATAACAGAAAATCCACACAGATGTTTGCTCCCATTTTGAGATTTTGAAAAAGGAGGAATAAAAATTTAGATTTAAACAATAAAAAAATATTTTTTCCGTATCTTCAGATGGCTGTCTCCTTGCTTCCTTTAATTATTTTTCCAGCTCTCATGGAATCACAGAATCGTGGAATAAATCAGCTTGGAAAAGATTTTAAGAGATCCTGACATCCAACCTTTTATGCAGAATTGGAGCCGATTGCTTAGTAGGGCTGTAAAAACCTTCAAGGAGAGGTATTCTACAGTCTCTGAGCTACATATGCTAATGCTCAGTTATGCACAAGGTGGACAAATTACTTTTCCCTTATGTCAATTCAGAACCTCATAGACAGTTTCCACTAATGACAATTGACAATGTTTCATCCTTTTGGGGGAGTATTTCTTCTATTAGTTCTATACATGGATAACTCTGTAATTTTGTTTTGGTTTGTGTTTGGTTAGTTGGTATTATGTGCTATGTTCCAACACTGCATGTTGATTTAGAGTCAATGATTTAAACCAAAATTATAATAGATGCATTATATAAGCCAAGAAATAGCAGAAAAATATACAATAAATAAGGTGATGAATGCTTCCAGGGAGCCCAGCAAATCTTCAGAACTACATTCAGAGTCATCTCCAGGATTTTCAGGGGCATAGAAAAGTTGAATTCTTTCAGATGAGGAATGATAAATTCCTGAGGAAGGATGTCACTTTATCATCCTTCATGGTACTCAATCCCACGTGACAAAAGCTGCATGGTTTATATTGCAACCACAACAGAAAAATTCGGTTGTCCCAAAGCTGTCCTGTAGTTATAATGTGACTGAATGTCAAGGCTGTGCCTGTGTGCACACACAGTGCCTTTAGCCATGAGTTCCCCGGGTGGGCCAGGAACTCCACTGCTCCTCCTTCTGCATGGATGAACCAAAGGACTGACTGGAGAGACAGGTTTCAATGAATTCCTGTCTGCCTTCATGTGGAAATCTTGGACTGTTATGGACTTGGAGATTCTCCCAGGTAGCTCATGCTGTGCCTAGACAAACTGGTAAACGTTATCTGCATGCTTCAATTATTAATTAGCATTCTGAATGGTGAATCTGGCTATCCCAAAGACTCCCCAAGGTCGTTGCTGCTCCAAAATAGACTAGATTGTAGAGAAATAGGATACCCTCAATAGTCAGTTGAGACTGTTCCTGAAAATGCAGAATATTCAAGGAGGTCAGTGCTTTGCTTTCTAAACTCCTTCTCAGAGAGGAGCCCAGGTGTGGCTGGATCCAATGTTAGCCCCAGACTTTGCCAAAGGTTTATGTCTAAAGGATTATACAAGTGTAATTGAACTTTTGTTCACTTACAACTCATCCATCAGGATTAAGGATGTCAAATTTGATATATTTATATAAATAAAAATATTTATTATGATAGTGATTAAACAATATCTTAATCAGAATTATTTACTGCACAGTATAGGAGTTATAACTACTAATATAGTATAGCGCACTCTTTCTAAGCCATATTGAAGCAATTATATTAAAACAATAGTTTAAAAGCGAGCAAAACCAATTATTAAATACAGATTGATGTTACTCATGCCCACTACTATGGGCAAATTTCTTTTGCTCAGCCTTTTTGAGGAGTGTCCCTATTCAAGCAAGAAATCTTCACACACACCCCAAGAAGGGGTATGGTAGAAGACCCTGCTGTTAAAAGGTGGGACTTTATACTTGACACTTCATAGTATAAAGTGAATGACTGTCAGTCACGTGTCTCCAGGCCATCTGTGTCAGCCCAGCAGGTTTAGGTAAGTTAATAGAAGTATCACTTGTTTCTTCCTTTTTCTGGGTATTTTACCAGTTCTACCAGATCTTCACCTCACTGTCAGGATGTTTAACTTTGGAATTGATAAGTCAAACTTGTTTCAGCACTCATCAACATCAAAAACTTCCTGATGCCCGCTTTTCCATTCGTCACTGGTAGATTTGCAAATAGAGAGGACACTGAGTTGGTTTACTCCGTTCTAGGCAGAGCATCCTGCTTTAAGTACCTAAGATGAAAGTGGGCCTAGAACAAAGACAAGCATTTTATACTGACCAAATCACTTACAGAAATATTTTATACTAGTCTTCTCTCTACAGCCCTTGTCAACTGCTTGTTATGCCTATGGCTATGCTTAGAGTCTGATATCTTAGCACAATTACAAAACCTGGAGGGAAAATTTGATTTTTTTTCCTAAATTTCCCCTCCATTCAGTTCACTGTTTCAGGGCATTCTCAACAATCACATTGATCTGGAGGGCTACAGCAGCTCTTTAACAGAAACTTTCATTGCAGTCTGATCTTGTTCATGTTTCTTGAAATGACTGCTTCACCACAAACATCCACAACACCTAGGATATACAAAACATAAATAATTGCATTGCCAGTGACATATCACCATCTAACATAAGAGATGACATCCCAGTTTTGGAGAGGGGGTGGGATATCTACATGTACAAATAACTTCCAAGAGGATTGAAATATGGAAAACATAATACTGGAAGAAATCATCCTTCCATACAGTTGATTGGAAGACAGTCTTTTTAAAGCTTCTGAACTGGAACTTTGAAAAATAAAGATGATTTATAGTGTACATTCTGACAAGCCAAAAACAATCAGAATTGAGCAAAACTATAATATATTTGATAAGACTACTCAAATATGCAGACACAAATTTTTAAAACATAATAAAGAAAATCAGGTTGTATTGACATGTTGCTTTCCATTATCAGTTGAGCTACTTAAAATATTTAACAGAAGAATGTTACAAGCAATAAAATGTACCTGACAAAAGAGTTTTATATATTAAATTTTTTTCTGATGGATGATGCACACTACAGAAATCTGTTCAAGAAAAGAATTGAAATATTAAAGAGAAGTTTACTTGTTATAGGTAGGAATATATCCTATAAACTAATTTTTCAATATTGCGTAAAAAACCAAAGCACTCACATATTTGGGGAATTTTTTTCTTCTCTTTATGAATGTCTCTGTTCGAAGAAAATCTATTTCCTCATCCTTTTTTATTCCCATCCAGAACCTTTGAAATTTAGAAAAAATTCTCTTATCTCTAGCATATTTTTTGTTTGAATGGAATCAACTAAAAGAAAATAGAAACTAGCAACAAAATTTTAAGTTATTATGTCAAGAAAAGAATCTTCATTAGCAGAGTATTGGTTATTTGACTTAAAACAGATTTGATAAGATAGGAAAGAAAAATCATGTGCTAGTCAATCTGAACTGAGAATGCAATGATGGAGAAGTAAAATTTGTGTTCTACGAGAAAGCATTCAGCTATATCAAGAGAATCAAGAGAACACAGAACTATGACATTTCCTAATTTTCAGTATTTATCTGGAATCTGTATTTGTAAATACTACTACAAAAGGTGGGGGTTTAATGTCCTTTTACAATTTTTTAAGGTGTTATGGAGAAAATATGATTCTTTTCCTAGTCATAGGCATCATCTTGACAGCCTCGTGATTCTTCAACATGATTGAACTTGCATATTTTTTCCCTGTGGACCTGATAATGGAATCTGGTAGCCTTAGCTGGTAGTCATCCTCCCTGTGAACCAGCAGCAGAGGAAATGACTGCAAGAGTTTCTTGACGAGAGAATAAAGCAGATCAAGTGCTGATTATTATTTACCCTTAGTAAGGCAACCATGAAGCCAGAAGATCAATCTGATACTATTTAGAATCATTCTATTGATTAGGACTGTAAAAGCACCATAACCCAGTAACAGCCTCATGTTTACCTCATCACTGGAGTTGTATGACAGTAATTACATGGAGGAAAGAGCACCACAGAATTTAACTTTTCTTCTTGATAGCCATTATTGTCCAGAACATATAATTTAACAACTGGCATATTTTTTTGTTAACGTTAAAATTAATTACATAAGTCATACAATTTTCTTTCCAGTGACGGAGAAAGAAATACCGTGCTGAACATAATCAAAATTACTTTGCAGAACAAAACCTTCAATTAAGTTCAAATTAAATGGCTCTTCTGATGTAAGACAAAGATTGATCAGACTCTGCTACCCAAGTGCTTATACATGAGGTAGGCTCTTGCACTAAGAAAATAAATTTTCAGAAACATCACAATTAAATCAGTTCCCTAAAAAACTCATGGTGATTACCATCAGAACATGTAACACATGAGTTTTAGTTCACCCAAGCATATTAGGACCATTCCAGCAGTGGAGAAGAGTGTATTCCAGCAGTCACTGATTCACAGTCATTCTCCCCAGGTTTGAATTTGCCTTTCTGTTCCATTCAAACAGCTGGTATCTAAGTCCACCTGTTTCTTCCCCTGGCTCCACGTGACAGCCTTCTGTTCAACCCTATGTAAATGACTTCATTTCATGCCTACTGCTGTTTTTTTTTGCATGAATCAAGAAAAAAATAATGCAAACAAGAAATCTTACAATTTTCTTGCAAACAAGAAAGTTTTTGACCACATTTTCAGCTCTTTCTACCCAAAATCATAATTGCTTTTGTTTTCAAATGCAGTTCAGTTTAGCTTCAATCCTAAGCAAACCGAGAACTTTTCACAGAAGCCAGTACGAGATTTTTTTTTGGCATTTATTAAAACCAACTATCCTTGTTTTAGTCTTTTAGCCTTAGAGCACAAGTACCAGCGAATTAGTCACATCTCTCAAGCTCACTCTATCTTTCCCATGGAGTTCATGGTAAAACTATGATTGAATTATTTGAGCAAATTTTTATTTTGATGATGGATCTCTGTGACACCCAGATGACTAATACTTCACTGTAATAACATAAAAACTGAGGACATTTGGTCTGCCAGTGTATGACATAGCTCTAAAAGTCCTTCTATATGCATTATGAAAAAATTCTTGACTTGAGACCAGCTGTTCATAATAAGGTAATGAAATGTCATTTATATCAAGATAAATACAATAACAAGGTAATGGTATTACAGTTTATCGTGTAGTGGAGTATTAACTTTTGAAATATTCTAAATCAAACTGGTTCTCTGATGAGTTACAATTTCACATGGAACACAAACGATTAAATATATTCAACATGGACAAATAAAGATATCTGTCAGAGTTTAACCAGAATTTTATGCTAGGACAACCAAAACCCTGACAGCATAGTTTGAAGTCATATATTCTTGCACTTACCCATCTCAGCTATTATCCAGCCTACCAGCATCTTGCTGTATTGTTCTCTGTGGGAATTGGTGGGAATAGGGGAGAAAAATAAAGGGTATAACTGTTTCTTTCTTGTGCTCTCTCAGTTGATATTTACAAAAAAAAAAAAAAAAAAAGCCATGTAATCCTGCTTCCTCAAAAAAGATGAGCAAAAATGATATAGTTTTCATGCTACTTTTTCAGACAGGCCTGTGGCTTAGTAATCACCTCCTTCAGCCCCCTCTTAGCTAATAAACAAATAATTTTAATAATAATAATAATAATAATAAAGCAAATAACTTTCTCTTTTTCCTTCTCTTCTTTTTTTGCTTTTTTTCCATCACATACACATGCTGCAAAACACATCAACAATTTAAAATTTCTATTTTTTATCACTCCTCATAAGTCATTCTCTGTCACACCTAATGAGAAGCTTTTACTCCAGCTTGTTTTTTCTGCTATTTTACCCCATGTGCAGTTTCATTGCTTCTCTCACTTAGCCTAAATTTAAGATGTGTGGCATAGCTATCACCAATAACATGATCTGTTATCTTACAGGCTAAAAAGAGTAAAAAGAGGTTCCCTGTTCAGCCAGGTGGATGTTTTGAGTCCAGATCAGAGTTCCTCCAGTAGGATTGAAAGTAGTAATTCCAGCTGTCAATTCCTTTGAGAATCTAAAACAAATATTGAAACTACCAGTTCTCTTCAGCTATGCCTAAACTACAGGACTAGGAAAGTCTCTCAATGTCCACATTTAGCCGTGAGATCCATGGGTAACATCATGGTTCAAAACACATACACACACTAACACATATCTTGCATCCCAACCTGATTTACATGTGAAGAAAAAAATTCCTCCAAAAATCATGTCATTAAAAAATGTTGCTTTTCTGTTATAAACCACATTTAGTAACGTTTGACAAGAAACAGAGCATAGCATACAGAGTTTGTCCTGCAGTTTGTTTTGACAAGTTAGTTTCCACTACTTCTGCTATTTTTTTCTTGCAACAGCACGCTACTTGCCGTTCACTGCCACCATCATAACAAATATTAGTTTTGCTAGATTTTGTTTACATGGATATAAGTAGCTGCTTTTAGTATTTATTTATGAAAATGTACCAAGGTATCTTTCAGTTTATATGCAACAATTGACTTTGCATAGCATTAATTAAAAAAAAAAAAAGAAAAAAAATAAAGAAAATAAAGACTACAGCAGCAATTTGAAAATTTGAGTATCTTATCTATAACTTACCAAAGTAACCATAGCTATAAAAATGAAGCCAGATACTCTTGAAACTTTTTCAAATTACCTTCTGTACTTTCAATAAAAAACCAAAGGATATTAAATTAGAAATCTTTTCTACATAATATCTACTATTGCTTGGTAAAGTGTGATTGCATATGTGACATCTTGTGAATTGTCTGTGGATTTACGTAAGGGGAAAAAATAAAGATATAGGTATTTTTCAAGATATTACAAAGTCAATGCATATTTAATATATTCTGACATAGAAAAAATATAGAGTACAATCCTACACATGATTTTATACTGTCTACAGTAGTATAAACATTGCAAAAATTTAATATGAGAAAATCTGTACACAAAATACTTCTCACAACATCCAATATCTTCACCTCTGCGAGGACACAAGAGAGCAGTGAAACCTACCTGACCTACCACCTTTCAGTGAAAAAAGCCACCTCGGAGGACTGAAGAAAGGTATTTCCTTTCACTTGAATCCTTCTGAATTGAGTTAGATTTAAGGAGTTTAACTGCTTACAGGAGAACCTTGTTAGGTTGTTAGTAATGACGTTCTGCTTCCAGTGCTCACACTATCATTGTGGTATTTCAGCAAAGAACACTGAATTTTCCTTCTGAAAGCTCATCTGTTACACAGGAGGAAGAGAAAGAGGCATGAGAGACAGAGGAGAGAAAGGGGTTTACAATCACAGCTGTAAGCCATGGTGGCTTCTGAGGCCAGACGTGGATGTGTTTCACTCAGATTCCATAATGACCTACCTCCCAAAGAGAAAGGGTGGTAGCTCTGTGACAGGTAAGGTCTTCCCTCACCTACAATATTATTAACTCAGGAAGATGCATGAGACAGAAATCTATACTTTTTTCTGAATTTGTTCACAGCATATGTCCATCATACCCCATTTTACATTCAAACTTCTGTCATATTATAAGCCATGCCTATTGCCCAGAATTTAACTTCCAAATAAACACTTTTTGAAAAAAGTTTTTATCCAGAATAAAAACCCATAAATGACAATGTTTAGCCTATTCTTATTCAGAATGTGTTTTAATCATGCCTTTAGATGTTACCTTGTAGAGATGCTCTACCTTGATCTAAAACTGTGCCCTGTTCTGAATGCATAGGGGATATTTTATTCTCTTATTCATATTCCTTTTTGTTTTCAAATGAGACAAAATGTTGGGGTGACAGTTTACTCCCCAGTATCCATCACATTTCTCAGATTATGGTCTAGCCCCATATCTTCATTTTCCTTTATGACAAGTTTTGACATGTTCTGACATGTTCCACAGGGAGCACCTTTTGGCTTCTGTAAGAGTAGCTGCCTATTAAAAAGCTATCCCTTACCAACAACTGGCAGCTGGCAGAATGAACCGTGCAGATGATACTGCTTAGGTCTATAAAAGAGGGATCCTCAGAACCATTTGCTGTCTTCCCCAAGGCTTATAAAAATAACAATATGCAGGTTAACTGACATAATTATAGGCCATCTTTTTCATTAATAATGGTCTAAGAACTCGGGCTGCTTTCCTCACTCTCCTTATCACAACTTGTCTGGAAATTGTTTGCTTCTAATAATAATGCTCTTATTATCCTTGATTATCATTTATTATTATCATCCTACCCTGTCCCTCCCCATGAGGATAACAAGGTCAAGGTGACTTCTATACACCAAACGATCTTCACAGAGACCCCTAGCTCTGTCACAATACACCCATCTTGCTCTAAACACAGATTTGGCTCATTTCCTTATAATCCAGTAGTAAGACAGTCACAAAACCATCCCTGCTTCCCTTCACTTATGTCGTCTTGTCCGCATTGCTGAATTACAGGACATGTGTTGACACGGCCCACCTGCTGGCCCTCCGGCCCACCCGGCCAGCTCCAGCAGGCAGGTACCGACCCCGAGGGCGGGCCGCTCCCCAAATGCGCGAGCTTCAGGGAGGCGGCTAAGGCTGTGCAGCCTTATGGTGAAGTCAGCGTCCAGAAAGGATGAAGAATGAGGAGGAGTCTCTGTGCTGATCCAGGGAATGGGTTTTTTGCAGGATCCAGGGAGTGGAGGTAGTCGAGGGGTGGCTACAACAAAGAGCGGGGAACAAAGGGCTGACACCAACTTAAATACAGGGGAGGTCCTGGGGGTGGATACGATCACGGAACCAATCATAACATTGTGTGGGAGGAACATAAGGCATGTCTACATATAAAACCAACCAATAGAGGACAACGTAGGTGGGGAGTTGCATACATCATCAAATAATATCTTGAGGAAGGGGTGAAGGGCACAGAAACTTCTGGAAACCTGGGAGGGATCGGGAAAGGACTGACAAACCCATGGGAGGGGATTAGGGAGACTGACAAGGAACTTTCAGGAAAACAGGAAGGGGACAAGGGTAAATTGAATGAAGCTTGAGTTACCAACAACCAACAACCTGCTAAAAGTGGGGGAAACAACCGTGGAAGAAACCATTAAAACGAGGAAAACAAACACAAAGTGGCACACCGCAACAATGCGTGACATGTCTTGGCAATCCAGCAGCACAGAAGGCAGGAGACAGCACTCTGGAGAGCATGTGGGAGCTCCATAGCTATAAAAGGTACACATTTGTACATTTCATTGGATGATGAGACTGAGATAGATGTGCCTCTGAATACAGGGCAATTTGGCAACTTTGGTTTTTCTTTTCTAGTACCCTCAACACACAGCCCAAAATGCACCTATTCATCAGCTCTGATTTATGGAGTATTACCATATATTGGTAAAGATTAAAGACAGTCTGCAAGCACGGAACTGGAAACGGATTTTGGATTTTCTGAGCTTTGTGAACATGACTGACTTTCTGAATACAAGATTCTTCAGTATAAGCAGCAAGTGCCCTAATGAAATGAACTTGGTTGCTGTTCATGGATGTTGGTAAGTATATTCAGAGTGGAACTGTAATGACCTAAGAATTCCTTCAAAAGTAGTTATAAGGATATTAAACTAAGTTTAACAATATTATACAAAAAAATTGTGTATGACATCATATTAACTGTGACCTTTTAATTTTCTTGAATTCCAGTTCTTTTAATAAAGCACCAGCATCCTTAGAATAACAGTTATGTTAGCAGATGCTCAGATTCCCATCGTGTCACTTTGCAATGCTTCAGGTCCTCAGTTTACATCATGTGGAATATATACAAGCAAGCAAGACTAAGTTGTTTTAATTAAAAATATATTTTTACTACTAAATTTTGTGCACCATGGTATGTCTCATAGACAGTAAACAGGATAAGTAGTGTGCAGTAACTCCTACTGTGCAATAAAAGAGTTCATGCTTCAAGAGATTAAAACCTTACTCTGTAGAGTTAAAGATGATAGAACTTCCTTTCCAAATATACAAAGAACAGAAAGAGTGTTAGAGGTTTTATCAACATCTCTATGATTTGCTGAGAATAACCTAGACTATATGAGGAATTCCTCCTAATTAAGTACAGTTTCTGAAATCCTGTAGTAAGAATTCAACCTTTCAAAAATATCAATACAGTTGTTTAAATTTTATGGGTTTAGATTTTGTTTTCAATTTTAATTTTTGTTTTAAATTTGACATTTCTCTAATACAATAACAAAAAAATATTTGTAGAAAAATGGTTTAATAACACTCTAATTGTATAATGCACCACCATAACTTGCTTTGTGAGGTCATGAAGTAATTAAGCATTTCTGAGACAGCCAGCAGACTGGAAACCATATTTGTTCAAATTACTTCTTGACTGTCAGGACACTAATTGTCTTCCTTCTCTGAGATTTGCTCAAAATCTAAGATGTCAGAAATGAACTCAAGGAACTGGTCTTGTTTTTCCAAGGATGAAATGACTTCTGATTCATTGCCTACCCTATAACCGATAAATGGGAGTTCACAGCATGAATAAAGGGAGAACCAGAGCCAGAAAACTGAATATTTGACTTACAGAGAAGTTAATGAATAGCTAATAAAAATCTGAGTGAGCCACTTGAAGTCAAAGACAAGAAGGGAAAAATGGTATTTGCTTCCTATATTATAGATACGATCAAAACAGATGACACAAACAGACTTGCTATCCTGCTTTATTTGTTTTATACAAACATTATGGTGCATTTTTCAACATATATGCATCCACTTTAAATTCCACTATTTTCATACAGGAAAGAATTCCATAGATTTCTTTTTTTTATTTTTAAAAATAAATCATTTTCAGCTTTTATTTAATATAATTCATATATTCAACACTCATATGTCTTTGATCCCATAAAGTTGTCCCTAAAGCAGTGTTCTTTCACCCAGTGTTTAAGAGCAAGTCAATGCACTGATTCAAGACATTTAATTTTCCAGAATAGGCTGAGAGGTATCTGACAAAGCTGGCACCCCTTTTAGGAAAGGAAAGTACAGTCTTTTACATAAAAAAAAAGTTAAGAATTATACTAAAACTGGTGGTTTGTTACTCATGATTCTATAACAAAATTCTTAATGTCCATGTGGAGGTCTTGTTGCAGTTCATTATACTATCATTTACGTATACAAATTCCCCCATGAGTATGTTTTTTAGTCATCTTAGATAACTAGAGGCATAATTTTCATCCTATCAACTACCAATATGTTTTTAATTAACCTTATACTCTATTCGAGTTTCTTCTTAAATCTGTTTAAACAAGTGATTGTCAAACAAAATAACAATTTACAGTATTGTCTTTCTCAAGAATCTTACTTTCTGGTCCTATGGACTCCTCATTGCTCCATTACTCCAGCATTCCTTTATGTCGGTTTCAATGCTGGTTTAGAGTTACTGACATTTTTCTTTTTTTCCTTCATCTGATATCAGTAATGCTGGGAATTCCAAGAAATAAATAATTTTTTTTTAAAGTCATCCTAACTGAAAAACTAATCAAAACATACTATATAGCATCAATAATTTAACATTCTGAATAAATTCTAGTAGACCCCATTTGTTTTTAATACACTCACTGTCCAGGAATACTATCTCATTTTGGCTTTGTTAGGGTTTAGTTTCTCAAATTTCTGCAATGTAAAAGGCCATGTTTTTCTTTGAATTACTAGATAGCACTTTAAAGAAGCCTAGCAACGAGATCAGCCTCAGACACAGCTTCACAACAGCATTTAGCAGATTCTTAGTTTTAAGGAGATGTTTGTTATTCAACAGTAAATGGGACTCAATATGTTCTTAAATTAGCAGTTATTTAAATTCTTGCCTGTACTAGAACCAGTGGTAAAAAACAATATAACTGGTATAATGAAATATGCACGGTAAAGAAAAACTGACACTAACTATGGATCATGTGGCGTTGCTAACTGAAGGTATTGTATGGTCTTCCCTTTCAGAAGGCAGCATTGTCTCTCACATGCATACTTTAAATAAAACAAGTGATAATAAAAGCTAGAGAAAGATGAAGGAGAAAAACTTAGACCTCAAAAAGAACCCAGACTGTCAAAATAAGATACTCTGAAGCCTCCTGTAAATAGCTTCCCAAGTTGCCTTGAAACACACTGTATTAAAATTAAAATAATTTTTGTATTCTAGACATGAAGGTCAATCTTTACCATAATATAATTTAGGGATGCAATATCTCTATGTAACAGACTTCAGTGCTTGCTCCTGGCTGATCTTCTGGCATAACATTAAGGTCTGATATGTGTTCAATACTGTCAGGAAATCAGTTCTGGGTTGCAAGAAGACAGAGGATATCTAAACAAGACTGGTTTGCTCCTCACTGGCTGAAAGTGCACCTATCTTCTGTAAGATTTTGCAAGTTCACCTGTAGTGCTGCAGCATCACTTTCCAATCCTACACAGTCCTGTACATGATGGCTCAGTTGATCCCTCTTTCACTCTAATGTCCGTAGTCTCCTGTAATCCAGTGTCCAGATATGGTTCTGATAGTGCTGGTACCAAAGCACCTGTGGGGGTCTCATTCAATTCCTCAGGGAAAACTAAATATGGAACAAATTTAAAAGAACATAGATCAAACATAGCAGCAACACTGAAGAACAATGAGACCCAATGTCTTTAAAGCTTAAGGTTTTTTGGTACAAGGAAAACTTGAGAAATTAAAGGTAAAGTTCACAAATTAATGTAGGAATTCTGGGATGAAGTTGCAGACATTTTAGATGGGTTGCTTTTAAATTCCCTTTTAGAACAAAAAATTATCAAATTTCTACCCTTAAAAAAATAATTATAAAAATATTTTCCTTATTACCCATCTGTGTTACAATTGGCAAGACAATAACTTTTCACAGTATAATAGCACAGTGACAGAGAATAACTGCTTCTGAACTCAATTGCATTTTTTTCAGTATTTTACACAGAGATGCTACACACAGGTGGAGAGTCTACCCCAGTCTTAGGGAGCCTCAGTGTCTGAAATAAAGTAATTTCTCTTTACATTTTTTAAAAAATAATGTGCATAAAGGTACATGAGTTTTCCTCAGCTGTCTCAGTCATGATTCCTTTGCAGATTCACAGCCTATTTTTATAAACTGTCACAAAATTAATCATTCCCACCCATGTGCAGTTTTTTTTATTTCCCACCAGCCTACCCTATGCCTTCACTTTTGTATTCTCTTCTAGCTTCTTTTGTTGATCTCCCTTTTGTTTTAGATTGCTTTTTATAACTCTTCAAAGGCTTCCCTCCCATTGTCCCTTGCTCATACCTTGCTCTGCTGAAAAATCTGCAGCAGCAAGGCTTTTTTTGAAAAAGTTACAAGAAATGCTGCTGATTCAGTGCAGCAAAGATGTGATACAATGAGAGCAGTGGGTGGTTTTACAGCTTGTGTCAAAATATGGGCTGGCCTTAGTTTTCTTGTAAATTTGTTTAAATGACTGGGTTTGATTCTTTCTATCAGGAGAAGCCAAGTTCGGAATAAAGTTTTTGATGGTTTGGGAGAATTTTTCCCTATCTACTGTTCTGAATTTTTCTCCTAGGATTCTTACAAAATATCCTCTCTCATGAAGATAGCTACTGGCTTCTCCAAACCAAATATTTTTTAAAGGCTTCTTAGCATAGATTTGCTACTATTTTACAGAGCAATCTAATTATGAATGAGTTCCAATCTTGCTATATAAGGAATGCCCATTTTGAAAGGAAAATTAAAAAAAACCAAGCAAACAACAAAACATCAATGCCATAAACGAAAAGATAATAATGGGTTGGGATTTTTGAAATGACACTGCAGCAGAAACTGCATATAAACATCCATTATTCCTTAAGGGAGTAGATTCACACACTACAGCTTTTTGGGCAATGTATTCTGTCACTCCTATGCACATTGTTACGTCCCACTAGCTGTCATTGCAACTACATTTGGACTGTCATAGCCCTCAGTAGCCATCTTCCTTTGTTTTTTCTGAAATAGTTCTGTGGAGGAATGGTGCAGAACAATAGAAAGATCCTTTTCTTACCCATCCAGCCCCATATTTATATATTGAGAAATAGGAAAGGAGTAAAGGAAACAAAACCATCACATTTCTAGGCTCAGAATTCAACATTGCTAATTATTTAAACAGAAGGAGTACCTATGAAAAATTGTAATAATCTGAATTGAAGAATTTGTGAAGTGTTTTAAGCAGTCCAATAAGAGGCAGTCACAATTCACCACAGTCAAGTCACTGGGCATGACTGTGATTGTGCCCCTTTCTAATCCGTGGCAAATGCAGTGCTCCTAGGAGAGAAATCTGTGATGAAGGGCTACTGCCCTAGATAGTTCTGTTTTCCAGTGGATGAGTGTGTGCATTTGAACTGTCCTCAAGGTTTAGGTGAAATAGATTGTGTAAAATACCTTACTGATATGAACAATATTTATTTTCACCTTAACTTCCATCAGGTATGATTCAGTTTAAAATATCGCTATATAAGGTTGCATTTTTAATAAAAGTGTCTAAACAGGATTTTGTCTCACTAAGAAAGTTCTCCTATGTAAAAAAAACCTCATTCAGTCCCTTTCTGTTACCTTCTTTGACAGCAGGACTGAAAATAAAGGAAAAATGAACAGAAAATCACTTGTGAGCTTCATTCTTTCATAATCTGTGATTATATTTGATGGTCTGAGTGCAAAAGTTCATATGAGACTTCCTGTCTGACTCTGTTTCAATTTTTCAAAAGTGTTGGGGTTTATATATTTTTTTTTTATATATATATAGGGGATGAATTGTCTGCCCTGTGTATAATGACTGGTGTTTCCAGCATTTTCTAATGCCTACTTTCTAACATTGGTGCTATAATAATCCTACTTTGATCTTGGCTGCACTTATGAAGCTAAAAATCAGAAGCTGAAATCTGGCCCAAAGGAAACATGTCTTTTATTATGAACAGGATCAGCATCAGATCCTGCTTTGCCAGTCCTTTTTTTGACTTGGTCAGAAGTATGATGAAAGAAAACAAACCCAGCTTGTTTTAGGCTCTTTCTTAATTCATCGTATTTATAACATCTTTTCTTGTTACCAGTGATGAGCCATTATCATGAGATTCACAATTCATAAATATCAATATAAGTGTATTGTCATGGTTTCAAATAACCTCTTTAGTTTGTCAGCTTAGTTACAAATAACATTTTTAATCCTCATAGGAGCAATCTAACTGTTTACTTCATAGGAGATTAATGACCATAACTCAACAAAGTATCTTTTTCACAATAATAAGAGGTATGAAAAAGGTGTTTAATTATTTTTATTTCAGAATATATTTTAGCCCATTCCTTGCAATGTCTGTTGTGCATGTATATGTGGGTGGGCTTTTTTTCTTGCTGTCTATTAAATTCTTTAGTTTAGAAAATCTTATATCTACTTTTCTTCTATATAAAAGCTCACAAGCAGAGATTTTAAACAAGCAGGATGTTTTTAATGATTGGTAATTTAAGGCTGTGGGTGAAAGAGCTACAGTTGAAGAGTTCCAGTACATACAAGATAAAGTGATTATCCTCGATTTATTTTGAGACTTAGATATTTAAATCACAGAGAGAAAAAAAAATAAAAAAAGAAGAACCAATTTATTGGAGCAAGGCTTGAGAGAAAGAAGAGGTTGAAGAAGAAAAGGAGGAGGAAAGAATTGGATAATAATAAAGAGAGTAGAAAGCAAAATATTCCAAAACATTCCTCTTTGTTACATCTTTGCAGCATAGCAAGATATGATATAAAAGTTAAGTGAAAACACAAAGTGAAACGCAATGGTTGAAGAATGAGAATCTGGGTTTATTATGCACATTTTAATTTCTCAAATTAAACTGTACTTCAGTGGGACCCTCACTTTGTTCCCTTGAAGAGTCTTGTCCTGCTAGAATAGTTGCCACCCAAAATATAGGACAATCTAGTGTTCTTTTAGCTTCTCATGTGGTTACTCCACTCTTTGTAGCTATGATAATGCTGCCAAAAAGGATTTAATGTTTTCTGTAACTGTTTAAGTATAAAATAAGGTTTCTATTCATTTTCTCTCATAACATCAACAGAAAGGTCTCACATTCATGTCAGAGATGTTTCATATACTTATTTTCACTCAAGTACTTTTGAGAATATGCCATTTCAGGGAACAAGTCCTTTGTCCTTGCACAGAAACATTGTACCTGTAAGTGACAATATACCAATGTACTTTCACCTGCAATCAGTTGCTGTTAGAACCTGAATCTTACTAGATATTATAATGTAATTTGACCTTTTTTAAAATAAATCTCTTTCTTGGAAGTTCCTCTGAATAATTTCAATAAATAACTCAATTGCTAATGTAAATACACCAGCTTTAATATAAGAACTGCTTCCCATTATAATATAGGTAACAGGAAAACAGTTCAGTAGGGAAAAAGTTCCCTCCATGATTTTACCACTTTGTGACAACACAGTGCCCCAGTTTTCCCAATGTCTAAAGCACAACACTGATGATCTCCCTCGTCTTTCAAAGTAACAATAAACCAGTAACTCTGAATGAAGCTCTGGGGATTCTGAGTATTTAATTCATTTTCCTCTTTTTAAATACATCTTGTTCTGATAATGTACGATACAAAGTGCGAGAATGTCTATCTCCGTCCTAAAGTGTAACAAGGAGTTAAGAAATCAACATTTTCTTCTGTTATTTCTGTCTCTGTCAGGCAATGAGAACACCAAAAGAGAGTCAATTAAGCAAATCAAAACAGCAAGTGTAAACAATTGGGAACATTTCCCTTTGATTACTTTCTTTCACTTTCCCACACTGATGTTCTTTCCTGACATTTATGCTATGCTATGTGTTACCTATAGAACAATTATTTTGCAAATGTATTTTCCGTCAGATTCATGTTATAACTTTTATTCTTACATACCCTTAAAATTTCCTTAATTTTGTAACTGCATTTTTTCTTATTAGTTGATTTTAGTCAACTTAGGTGATCTTTCTGATCACACAGTTTTAAGAAAAATCAAAATGAAATTTAATAGTATCTCATTGTATTATCTTGTATATTTATTCCCTTCTTCACTAAAGGTGGAATTTAAATATGAGAACACTTTCTGTTCCAATATTCTGGGAAACACAGAAGACTGACTGAGACCTAAAAAATGTGTTGCTAATCTAAGCAGCAATCAAAAAATTTGCAAAAAAATGCTAATTTTAGTAATGCTGCAAAAAAAAAATATGGTATGAATGTACTTAGTAATGGACTCTATTACATGCTTTTTATTCCAGTAATATTCTTTCTTTGAATGTATTACTTGTCTAGGATCATATGTTAAAAACTAATGGTTTACTAAAGTGTTGCTGAGTTTAGAAAGAATTGCACTTTCAGGGGACAGATATCCTGAAATGTTATCTTCTTCCCCTTTTTTTACTATAATAAGCATGTACAGTTCTAGTTTTTTCAGTAGACAGAAGTTTAAATTCGTTTAGCATGTAATATTGTCACCTTGGTAATCTGCAGGATATAGAGCTGGGTTTGAGAAGAGTAAACAAAATGAATGTTTTCATTGGAACAGTGAAATATCCACAGGAGAAGCCTCGAGAGATCCCCAAGGTTTTATCTTACAGCATTACATCGACAGGTACACATTTAAAAATCTATTTCTCCACGAACTGTGTTTCATTGCCTAGCCAGGTTGTGTTTGTACATACACTTGTGTTGTTTCCAATAAAAAGTAAATATACCACAACTTTGGAAATGAGAAACAGAATTGACTTTAGTCCTGTAATTTTCTGATAGTTTTTGATGCAAGCGTTTCAATGCAAGGGCTTTTTCTCATCCAGTGTGCCTTGTACTTAAGCTCACTTTTTTTAGAAGTTCATGGCGTATGATGTGTTTATTATCTGAAGCTGTGGATTCATAAAATGGGAAGAAGGTATTTTTGTTACCATATCCATAAGAATTCATGGAGTGCCATAATATAGAGGATTTTCTTACAAGAACATTCTACATAGAAGGATATAGTCCTAATGTTGGATTTGTTCTGTTAAAAGATATGTTTTACAACAGTATTGTATAGTACAGGGAGAAAACTCCCCCCAAAAAATCAAACATAGACTGTTGGAAGGATTTCTAGACTAAATCTTTCTATCCAAGATCAGGACTAAACCAGCCTCTTTATACTGGAAATAAAGGATCTTAATATACTTCAGATTTATCGACTCTTTCTGAGTGCGAATGGGAAAATTATTTTTTCAGCTGTGCTTTTAAGATGATATATCTAGACTCAGCTAACAATTGTGATAGATAATAAAAAGGTGAACAAATATTTTGGTATATTTAAGTTGAGCAAGGTGATTAAAAAATAAAAGATAACACAAAGAAATATAGTTATTATAGCCAAGACAAAAAAAAGGTATCCAGTATCTTAGGGTCTTTTACAGTAGAAATAGAAAGCAAAATATGTGGGGGGATCCTGAGGGCTGTCACTCCCTTGGAAAAAAAAAAGGAAGAAAGAAAAAAACTATATGCCTCAAAATTATCAAAGTCGAGAGTAAAGCTCAAAAGATGAGTCAGGAAAATAAAAAAAAGTCATGAAACTGACCTCCTTTTCCAAGAGAAGCAGTAAAATAACTGGTTCTACTCCAACTTCCGAGAACACTACTGAAAAACATCCCTCAATGACTAACATTGATATGACTAATGCTCTGAGATAGATAACTGTTGTAAACAGCTTTCTGCAAAATATTTTGATGAACTTTAAAACTAATTTACAGTTTAGTTATGCTTGCTTTCCTTTTGTTCTTTCTCTATTAGCATTCCACAAAAGACACTTCAATTTTCAAAATGTGATAGGAAGACAAAAGTGTTACCAAAATGTATTAGTAATAGTTACTTCATCATACCACAGTAGAACCTACAAGTTTTTCTCCCCATAGAGAGTTATCTCTGTCACATTATTTAAAGCAAATAATTAATCATTATACAAGATAAACAAAATAAATTAATGTGGAGATTTACTCTAGGAAATTGTGGCCAGTCTAAAAAAAATTATAGGGTAGAAAAAATTATTAAGTTAAGAGAACTTCAAAGTGTTCTTACTGCTGTCAGCCACCAGCCAATGGCACACATGAAAGAAGAGTAGGAGGTAATTTCCACCAAACAAGAAGTAGAAAACAAACAAATGAAAAACAAAAAAACAAACCCCAAACCAACAAAAACCCATAAAGAATAAACAAACAAACAAAAAACAACAAAACAAAACAAAACAAAAAAAAAGAAAACAAATCTAAAAACTTGAAAATTTCCCTGTCCACCCTTCCTTTAGGAGTCCAGTGTTTGAAGCAATGCTAGACTTTGATCCTCTACTTTCACCCAGATCAAGGCAAGTGTGGACCAGAGAGACTGGATACTCCTATGTATTGCTCCTCTTGGATTTACACCGCATGATTCTCTGCACTAGTAAGACAGCAACTCGATTAATCCAGGACATCTGTAGTGGGCCTTTGCTTCCTGGATATAAATAAAGTATTGGGTTAAAAAATTGGACTGAGACTACGCCTTTCTTATAAGAAATGCAAAGGTCTAAAAATTAAAAAAGGTGGATCTACTGGCGCTGTAAGTTGCAACAAAGAGTTATTCTCCATCTCTGTACTTCCAGGTGAATTTTAATTTATGCAATATAAAGTAATAATTAAAATCTTTTAATCAAACTATCAGGATTAGGTTATCTGGCATCAGGGCATATCTGTAACTAGTTCAAAGAACACATATGATTTACACAGACCGGAATTTGTAACACACTAGAATTTAGCTCCCAAAGAGAAACCATCTCAGTCAAGATTGTTAATGAAATATGACAGCACGAGTCAAAAGGCAAAATTCAGGTACTCATGGCAGAGTTTGTATGACATCTAAGCTTTGAGGAAGGTTACAGGGAAGTATTTGGCATAATAAGTCAAATCACTTGTGGATTTATTTTGCAGAGATCTAGATTTCCTCACAAACAGAAGACATCTTAGTTTAAACATGGAGATGTCTGCACACATGCACACATACAAACACGTGCTCGCAAACACAGAGAGAAGGTAAAAGAGCAAGATTAGAAAGTTAAGATAATACTTCAAGAACTTTAAAGTGAAGAAGTTTAATCAGAAATTTAATCAGAAAATACACATATTTTTATGGAGACTACAACAATTATTTAATTGTTCAGTTCAATTATCATATTTAGTAATCAAGAGTAGTTCATAGCTTTTGGGATAAGTGGAGAACAGTCACAGATAATAAAAAGAAACTATACTTCTTGTTAAAAATCAGAGTTACTTAAAGCTGTCAGGTGATGAATGTAAACAGGATGCCAGAGTAAGTGGTTTTATGTTTGGGGCTTTTTTTGTGTATGTTTATTTATTTATTTATTTAATGCTCCTCTTTTGTAATATTTCTGACCAGTGTCTCTTTTGGCCGTGTTTTTCACTTTGTCAAAGATATTTCTAAAAATAATTGGGTTCCATCAAACTAATTTTGACCTAGTTTTGCAGTTCAAACATCAACTTGAAAGAAAGCCATTATTCTTGCAGCTTTACTTTGAATCTCAAGAACAAGATAAAAAATGTAATGGTTTTTTAGACTGTTCAGCATTAAAAAAAGACAAAAGCATGTTGTGAGTTACATTTTTAAAGATGAGAGTATTGAAGAGGTATTGCTGAATATTCAGGGTTAATAAAGGAATAATGATATTGCAGCTCCAATCCTACTTCAAATGCTCTCATTATAGACAATAATGTGGAGTTTGCACCAGCAAAGACTGGGTAAAAACTATAGGAATAACAATAGAGGAAAGGAAAGTCCTTTTAATGTATTTGCTCCATTGAGTGGTAGCTATGATAGTTGTTTGAATATTGATTTCAGACTTCATTTCTCCTGGACATTACAGTAGAGTTAAATCTTTTTATTTTTAAAGTTTAGCTGGATGATTAATTATTTTAAAGACATAAAAATTGGAAATGTTAGGGAAACTTTGCATGATTTTGAAATATGTTTTGAACAGATGTCATATTAACAATATCTATGACATCATCCTGGGGAAAATCCTTTCAATTAGCAAAGATTTTGAAAACAGTTGATTGCACCTTTGAAGCTCACTTTTGAAATTTCTTTACTGCTAATAAAAAGAGCTTTTGACATTTTGAAAATGTTTAACTTTGCTAAAGAGCTTATGAAGTGGTTGGCAATGACATGTCTTCAGAATTCAAGCACTCTATATAAAAAGGGCCAGAGATTTCAGCTGATATAAAATTTTAGAGTCCATTGACACTAGCAAATATTTTGGGTATTTTAGTTTGTTTTTCTTTTTTATTTCAATATTTATTCTCCAAACTGCATTTAAAGAAAAGTCTGAACACTAGTGATCTGATGGGCATTGATTCTTCCACTGATAGACTTGCACGAGTTCACTGAAGTTCCAGAAAGATTTCACACACATGCAACTGAGTGCAGAATCAAGTTGGTAAGTTTTTTTTATTATAGTGCATTTAAATGCAAATTACTCAATTTCATCTTGAATAAAATCACATCTAAATGGCGAGCAGTACTTTAGAGCTACTGTCTAAAGTATTCACTCTACTGGAAAAGGCTGCATTTGACATTCATTAAATTGTGTTACACTGCCATTTGAATGGACATTTTAAGTATTCACTGCAAAAAATAAAAGGTAATGAAGCAGTGCTTAGATGCCAAAGATATGCAATGCTATTCTTCAGACTATCTCTGTATCCGGTGAGAGCTAAAATTCTATTTTTAATGGTATTAGCCATTAAAATGCATGCTTTCCTCTATGGAGGAGTGAAAGATTTACTACTTTGCTAAGCAGAGCTATATTCCACCTATCTCACATATATTTCCATACTGTATATCCATACAGTATGCTGAAATAGACTAAAATATATCTTTCCTTGGGAGTCAGATATTTGTGAGGTTTCTGTGGTCAAAAAACCAGAGGGAAAACTCATGTCAGTCAATTGAGGTACAGGTTTAATGGACCATTGTTAAAAGTTGTCTTGGTGGTCATCTTAATGTCTGAGTAATAATAATAATACCTATTTTAAACAAAAAAATCAGTTTTTTCATGATTAATTAAAGGTAGCACCATATAATGAAAATGGCAAATAGAAGTATTATCCCATTTATTTGAAGAAAGAACACATTAACATGAGAAAAACTTATGGACATAGGTCTAAGAAAGAATCATGCTGGTAATTTACCTCACAGAAATAGAAACACTAAAATTAAATGGATTATGTCCAAGAATTATTAGGGTTTTAAAACTAATATCAACTATCTTCAGGAAAACAGGGCCCCATAGCATGTAACCATTACTTCAGAAGAAAAGTACCATCATTCCAAACATTCCTGCCTTCTTCCTCCCACTTTATACACTGAGCATAACATCACACAGTCTGGAATCTCCCTTTGGTCAGTTTGGGTCACCCGTCCCAGCTCTGTCTCTTCCCAACTTCCCAAGCACCCCCGACTCCCTAAGCAGTGTGGCAGTACAGAAGTCAGAAAAGGCCTTGGCTCTGCGTGAGCCCTGCCCAGCAATAACAAAAACACCTCTGTATTATCAACCCTGTGTTCAGCACAAATCCACAATACAGCCCCACACCAGCCACAAATGACTCTACCCCAGCAAAAAACAGCACTCCATGGGAAGCAGCTAATTAATTTCTTGTTTTGCTTTGCTTGTGTGCAGAGCTTTTGCTTTCCCCATTAACTCTCTTTATCTCAACCCACAAGTTTTCTTCCTTTTGCCTTCTGATTCTTTCCCCAATCTCAGCAGAAGGAAGTGAGTGAGCAGCTGCATGGGGCTCAGCTGCCAGCAGAGATTAAACCACAGCAGTAGTGAAGTTAAAACATTCTATTTTCACTCTCATCTGGAACTAAGAGAAATTTTGAAATCTGTTGTGAAAAAGAGTCTGTACTCTGAAAATTGCTTGTTACCACATGGTCAGTGGGACAAAGTGTAATTTTCACTCTTTCAGCTTTACTTATTTGATTATTACTCTTTCAAATATTTCCTACCAGCTCCTATGAATGGCTCCTTCTCTAACCTTTATCTGAGATTTTGGGAATGTTTTTTTTCAAGTGCATAAGCAGGAAATAACAGCAGGAAAAGATGGAAAATAACAACGACTTGAACTGTAGTAGCATTAATGACATCATTGCATTTCAAGGTTTTCCTTGGACTACCGCATTCTCTGGAAACACATCTCAGTTCAGCAACACAGTTACTGCTAGCAAAGTAAATAAATACCTTTAGTCAGAACTCTGACAGGCAGCACCAGTGTCAGAAAGTAACAACAGGCAGTTATCCTTCAAAGGTTAAATAAACCCAGATGTCTAAGGGTTGTAACCTCCTGGATTACCACACCTATCATTGCCTCCCACCAAGGCAATATGAGAGTTTGCTGGCATGGACGGTCTGTTGGGATAAATAATGTTTATTCCTCCAAGTAACAGATAAAGGTATGAGCACCACGCTCAGCAGATCTGATTGAGTAGAGCATTAACTTTCACTATACATCATGATCCCTTTATTTTCCTCAGGCCTCTAAGGCTCTGATACTCATCTCCTTCTTTTTAAATTATCAGTGGACTTGCTTCATTCTAAATCAGACCCCTATTTCACTCAGGGCGCTTGTGGTTGCTGCCTTTGAAGGTTCACTCAGTGTCTGCTGAATGCTAGTTGGAGCAAATTGCCATGTTTTCTTTCTGTGTTGGCATGTGAGGGCTATTTTTGTTAAATTCTTTTATGCAACACTAAAATTCCACTTACACTTTGTGTCATTGCTGTCCACCACCTCCCACTCTTCTTCGCTGGTATTCCTCACAAGTAAGAATAACTTCAGCACAAGCTATACCAATTCAGGTTTGTCTGTCTGTTCTTGTTACAATTTGATCTGACAAAATATGTATGCACACATCTGAGCTGTCTGATGAGGTTGTCCCATAAGGCATTGAACTCTTTAGATATGATTCACCTCATAATAAAGTAGACATATAAAATAGGTCAGATGAATCTGGCACTAAAATATCTCTTTTTCTGCAGAGACAAAAGTACTTTTAGGTAACATCTACCAACCTAATTTCAGCATACAGAAATTCTACCTTTCTGTTTTCATTAGGTTTTTCTTTTTATTATGAGCTGAGTCCCATTAATGCCTGCAACGTGTTCAACATACCCACATCACCCCAAAAGATTACAGTGTAGCATATCTTGTAATTAAATCACTTATGCTGCTATGCATAAAGACATTTATGAAACTACTGTGTTCCTCTTAGTCCCTGGGCCTAAATGCCAGAAAGAATAAAGCATCTAATGTCAAAACTACTTAAGTGGGTTTTATACAGTCCTCCCGCACAGGGCACAATTCAGCAGAGGTTTTCCTTTTCCTCCCAAAAAATGAATTTATTGTAGGTTGTTAAAAAGAAAAAAAACAAAACCAAAAACCAAAAACAACCAAACAAAACAACACAACCCAAACCAAAGAAAACAAAACAAAACAACAATAACAACAAAACTCCCACAGGTAATTCAGATAAATTAATTATTAAATCATGGCAATATTTTTTCTATGGTCTTACAAGTCTTTTTAGAAGTCTGTGACTTCAGAAAAATAAACAGAAGCCTGCACACTACATTGGGAATGCACACTTGTTTGTTTGTTTGTTTGTATTCTTTTATTTTTGAAAATAATAAACTATGATAATTCATTTAGAAGATCCTTGGTTACTGCATATTTTATAATGGTGGGTTTAGATGTTTCAAAAACCCTATGACTCATGTATGGAAAAGTGTAAAAAAATCACTCTGGAAGTTAAGTGTAAAATTAAAGTGGAATTACTTGAGTTCTGTTCATATACAGTGTCAGCAGAAAATCTCAGCCATTGTCACTGGTGGAAAAGTGTTACCAGACTAGAAGTCACACCGCTTTTTAATTAAATAACTTATTTTCATAATTTTACTATAATCAATTTGAATAGCACACTGTAGTTGTGTCCAGGATGTATTTCTACAATGCCTGGTAATGATGTCTCTGTCGCTTTGTACACGTTGCTAATGAGTTGTGGGGGTTTCAGTGCTTTCTTTGTTTGTTTGTCTGTTTTGCAGAATTCAGCTGAGTATTGAATGAGACTCGTATGTGCATAACTAGAATTTTGAGAGAAAAGATGCGAAGCTATGATCACTGCAATAAAAAAAACAAAACCAATTCCCCCCTCAAAAAACAAACAACAAAAAAAAACCATAAAAATTCCTGCTTGCTTAGCTTTTTCCATTTATATCTTCAGAATAAGAGGTGTCACAGGCATTATTACTGAAGAGCAAAGAAAACAAACTCTTTGTACTGTATTCTTCTAAATGTCCATTTAGGTGTTACACTTAAGACAGCAGATGCAACAGTACTTATGAAAGCACTTTTTGAGCTTGTACGAAAAAAAAGGCCTCTCTTCAAGATTACATGCATTTTAGATATACTTTAAGTCAGCACTAATGTGTGTTTAGTGTGTTTTTCACAACAATTTTGCTTGAATTTCACTCTACAAATGATGTTGTAGGACTTCTAAGGACCCAGGTACATTTTTTTATTATTATTTTTATCATCTGATTCTGTTATTTCTCCTTTTTCAATTAATTTCTCTACACTCTTCCTATGGCTCTAGTGGATCCTAGTATTTATTTAGTTAATTCTTTGTCTTTAAATCTTTTGAATTGTGTTCTCTGCATTTGTAACTAGAAAATATTTGGATCTTTATAACTAAATTTAAAAAAAAAAAGAAAAAGGAGAAAGACAATGCAATTATAATATATAGTAGGTAGAGAAAAAATATTTTAGATTTTAGAAGATATTGAGGAAAGAGATAACAAAGAACCATGCCTTGTCTGGTTTCTACTTCAGTCAGCCTCTGGATCTGTTCAAGCTGCTTATATTCCATGGAGGTGGGAAAGGTCCCAGAAGGGAAGAAATAAGGAAGGAAAGAATGGCAGGATAAACTGAAAGCTCAGTTACTTGTGTGATTTCTAAAGCAAAGAGAGGTCCACACATTGTACCAGAAGCCTTTTATTACCCTAAGTACATGGAAAATGAACCTTCCTGTAGAATCCTGACACACAATCTCAAAAACCCGTGATTGAAAGGCAGCAAAACTGAATCTGCATAAGGTTTAAAGTTTCCCAATAGCAAATATTTAGCATTCAAAGAGACAAACTAGATATATTATATACATATGTGAAATAGGTTTCTGACATCTTTACCTTAAAATCAGGAAACCTGCATAAAATTCAGGTAGCGAGGAAAAGGGGAAGGAAAAGATTTGAAGAACAGGTAAGTTGTAGGAATGACAGCCTCAGAAAAACCATAGAGCTTATATGAAATAGAGAAAGATATATTTTATAAATTAATAAAAATTATATTCAAATGAGAAGGACATCTATCAAAATGGAGGTTAAACTACTAATAAGTTTTTCTCTCTTTCTTTTTTCCTTTTCTGCAAAGCTTTTTCATTAGATAAACAAATATAGGACCTAGACTTGAATTGTTTTGTGAGATTAATAGTTCAAGATGAGACCCTAAAATATCTGACCCTAGAATAAGTTATTTTTTTCCTGAAAAACACTATATAGCACTAGAGCAAAGGCAGAGTAACTACAGAACCCAGGGTATGTGAATTTTCATATCCAAACTGGAAAAAAAACCAGCAAGTGCTTATCCTGGAAAAAATAAGGGAAGATAATGAAAATAGGTTTTAAAAAGACAATCTCTAGAATCCTGGAAAAACTGGCACATTAAATGACAAACATCTCCAGCAAACATTTTAAGCAAATCTGTTCAATAGGGAATTCTATCCTAGGAGCAGACACAGGAAAAAAAAAATCATTGTAAGTGTAAAGGAGATGCAGGCAACTAAAAGCCTCAAAACATGACAGGTTTCACCTAAAAATTTGGAGTATCATTAAATTCATGGTTAAGATCAGAAACAAAAATGCAAACAGATTTGCTACAGACAGAATATGTGGCACCAATTTGAAGCCTTCACATTATTTCATTTTAATATAACAGATTTTATACACAGGAATAAAACTATCCATGGTGGGATTCTGTGGCCTTCAGCAAATCTTTGGCATACTAATAAAGAGAACTTTATTGGAAAGCCATTCACTGTTCACTTGAAGAAAATCTCTTTTCTTAGCATAGAAATAATCAGAGAAGACAAAATTTACTGTATCACTGCTTAAAATCCTCCTGGGATTATGATTTCAGAAAATGTTGGTTGTTGGCAGTTTGTTTTAAAAAGATATGTGCAGAATAATAAAATGTTACAAAGGAGAAAAAGCCAAAGGGTAACCATCCCTTGTGCATTTCCTATTTAAAAAATTACATCACTTCTTTGTTCTTGGCATTATTATTGCCCCCAGTGAAGAAATTGCTGGTAAGAAAACCTGCAGTGTTTTACAATTTCTTTTTAGTTTGTTTTCTCTTGCGAAGCTGCTTGCTAAGAAATACCTCTAAAACAAGACAAAATTATAAAAGAGAATATTTAGCCGCCTTTTTGATCAGCTTGTTTGTATCATAGAACTGCTCAAAAAACTTGCAAATTCCAAGAGATATAATTCCAATTTCTGACCAGATCTAGAAGGGAAAACTAGATGGAAACATGGAAATTTAGCTCACAGATCATGTATTTTGAAGTCACTCTCAAAGGATAGAAGAATATACTCCATCAGAAACTTCAGATGAGCTGTTCCATGTAACGTTATTTGACAGCAAGTTCGTTTGGGTTTTTTTCCTGGGGAAATCAAAATATTCTGTCTCTTTCTTAAAAAAAAAAAAAAAAAAATGACCGAGTGAATATAAGAAATAAAGTAATAATTAAGAGAGATTACACTCTACTACTTCTGAAAAGCTTTAATAATTTCAAAACAAATCCTGTACTTTTTATATGTGTGATAGGTCAAGGTTTTCTGAGAAAAACAAAGTTAATGGTGGTATCTTAGGCATTATATACAGTTAATAGCTTATGAAAAAACTTTTCAAAATAACCAAATATTTCACAAAATCAAGCTTTTGCATAGCATTTATTCATAGATAAGAATATACCAATCTAATAGGGATGCGCCTTATATAATAGGATATATATTAAACACGTCATCTCAATATTAAAATGCTACTCTATAAAGTTAACTTTATAGTTAATATTAAGAATATAGTTCATATAGAATATTGGAGTAATGCTTTTCATCCTCTACTTTTTTCTCTTCTTTTTAAAAATTTCTTTTTTATATAAAAGAAACTTTAATATAAAGAAACTTAGCTTCCAAATTATTTATTAATTAAACTTTAAATTTTTTTTCCATTAGTGTAAAACATTATTGTCTAAAGTAATGTTTAATTGGAGAAATACTCTGTGGTGATCATTTTAATGGGGAAAATCACTAGAGTATTGTGTTTCTAAATGAAATTTCACTTGTATAACAATGTTAGCCCATACATATACTACAGATGCAGCAATAGTCAGACGTAGCAGTAAGACAGCACACCTCTACTCAAGTCAATATTGCATCTTTATATGTCAGTAATGTCAAGTTCATATGCAGAGACCAACTTCATCCCTGTATATTTACCACAGCTATAATGAACTATAAAGTCAATATTGTACTGTTTTAGTGATGATGTACCAAAAGACTTTGCATATCCATTGATACTGGTAATAAAGAAAATTTGTTATTTCAGAAGCACAAACTTCTCCTGTTACTAGATTTATAAATTATATACCAAAAGTAACCCTAAGGCTGCATAATTAATCTCAGTTGAGCTCTTTTACCAGGACTCTAATTTCATGACCAGTGTGACAGATCCACCTAGTCTGAGCAAGTGCCTGGTGCACCAAGTGCCTGGTGGTTCAGCCCTCACTGACAGGCAGTCCTGACTGAAATCAGACCTGCTGTGCAAACCTTGAGATCTGTGCCAGTCTACCTCTTCTCAGGAACTAAGGAATTTTAGTTGTGTCCTATCAGCAGCCAACAATATGAACTCAAGCTGAGACCACACGGAGCTAAAACTGCTACAGCTGTACCCCTGCACATACACCAAGGTGGGGAGGTTGACTATCAGTCAATCACTTTCATGCAACAAAGTCTGCAGGCTATCTGAGCCCATCAGTCTATCCTGTGTGGCAGTAGGCTGCACACTGGTGAGCTCCCCCTTGATGAGGAATTCCTTTTAAGGGTGCTCTTTGAGACTGAGACCCCTTACCTGACATCTGATATCTATAATGAAGTAAGTGACAGTTTGCATTAGGCCTGCATGTGTATTATATTCTACTGCCATTTCTATACAGCCAGAGATAAACTTACCTATTGGAAGTGGAGGAAGTAGTAGTTTGACAGTTATCCAAATCATTGTCTGCCATCATCTAGTTACTGCCTAAATTATAATTTAAATAATTGTCATGTTGTTAAATCATTGTTTGACTAAAAATCAGTTATTGTATAATCACCATTTGATTGTCATTTGACTTCATTCACCCATTGATTAAATAATTTCTGATCATAGTTTGGTCATTAGTAAAACCCTTCTAGGAGACCCCACAATTATGACTTCTCTTAATAATTTAGCTGTGCTCACATAAAAGTTTATACCCAGAATCCTTGCCACAAGGTGGAACAGGAGGGAAGGTGGCCTGGGAAAAAGCCAAGCCTTGTTCTTGTAAAAAACAAGACTTTTTTCAGCATGACCCATGTTGAATTTCTTAAGGAAGTCAGCACATGGTGTAGTTAATATGGATTAGAAAGAGACTGCAGAATGGACACTATTCTACTGCTTCTAGTGCTGTTCCCAGTCTGCTTCGTTGAGACAATACCACTAAAACCGGCACTACGCTTCTGCCATCAATAGGCTAATGGGCATGAAGTTGTGTTGTCTGTGCAAAACTGGTGGCAAAAATATTTATTCTAATACTGTTTATTCCTTTTAATAAATGGCCCAATGTTGATGGCTGAGGAAGTAAAAAGGAAAAAATATTATAATCAATAACCTGTAGAGGTAATAAAATTAGCTTTATTACTAACAATAAATCCAACATTTTAAAATAAAATGAACAAACATTAGTTACATTTGAAGGACATGACTTTTTACAGCTGTAAATACTTACTCTGTGGTATCTTAAAACTCCACGTTAATAAGAAATCTTGCTAAAAACATCAGTAATACTGGGTAATATAATTTCTGTACCATACCCTTCTGTCTGTAAATGACGAACATACAATTCAAATTAGTTGCTCAGCAAATGACTAAATCCTCTGTACCTGTTTAGAAAGTCTACATCTCCCTCTTTTGGGAGACAACTCATTGCAACCACACAAAAGACTATATCCCCATACATAAGTGTCTTTCAGGGGTCTGTATATTCAGATACATTTGCAAAGCTAAACTCCTAAATTTTGTTCCAGTTGAATCATTGAATCCTTTTGTGTATCCACCAGGAGACCAACAACTTTGTTGTCCTACATCCAACCCTTTTGGCTTGTAATGACTCTTCTCTCAAGTGAGTATATACATGCACACCCTTGGATGGAAGTCTTGTCTGGCAGGCAGAAAATCTTTAGTGTTATACACTGAGTCATCCCTGTAGAGCTAGATCCCAGGTATCCCTCCTCCCACACACTGAATACCTGATATTAAGTAGAGCAGAGTGAGCCCTCAGCTCCTCTCCTCCTGCCTTGAGGCTGCAAGAAACTCTATTATCTTAATTCAGAAGAATGAGGAAGAGGATAGGAGGCATCATGCACTGCTTTTCTTTTTCTCTGTCTGTCTATATGGTGCAGACATAATCCTGAACTTAATCCTGACCACCACCCTATGGGCAGAGTGAGGGTCCCCAGCTGTATTAAGTCAAGACTGTGGGAACAAGAGCTCAAATGAGTGCCATTTGATGCTACCCTGGGTCACAACTATGGCTTCTTGGAGCTTAACAGAGATGGAGAGGCAGCAAGGAGAGCAAAAGAGTATGTTCAAGCAGGTTTAGACCTTTTTTCCAGGCTGAGCATTTTGTTGCCAAGGTTAACTCCAGCTGTCAAGGGACATTCTTGACTGACAGATGCAGGAAGATATTCACAGACCTGAACTGAAAGGTCATGGAAAAGTCCTCCAAAATTTTTGTCAAAGCTGACCAAGTAGTTTCAGATGAAATTATGGATATAAAATACTTTTAAATTTTACTTTTACTAATTCTGACATATTTTGTAATGTAGCATGTACCATAAAACAGAATAAATGAAAACTGCAAAATATTTTCTGGTTGCTTATGGGTGGATGTTAGTAATGCTGTATGTGAAATAGATCAGGATAACATACCACAAGGAAAGGGCTGAACCAGGAGCTTTCACAAGGTAAATGCAACAAAAACTAAACTAGGAGGAGAAATAGGGGAAGTATTTTCAGGGTTGAATTTGTATCTCCAAGTGAAACCAGATTTTGATATACTATATGAATGAATCAGCATCATGCTATTGCACGTTAAGCCCTTGTGGATTTAGATTTATCCCCTGTGGTTTCACCACAATGGAGAGACTACTTACATGTTATATAAGCTGGAGAGAATGTCTCCTCAAAATGGTTGTTTAGGTACATTGAGACAGAAAACTCAATGAAAAAGTTCATTTTTTTTATGGATATTAAGTTTCTTGTCTGTCAGAAATTTTTTCTGCATCTGAAGTTATGGACTAATTATCTTTCTCTAGTGAAATTAATATTTAAATAATCCATAGAACATGGCTCATTCACATTTCACAGTTTCTTCTCTGTTTTATACAATGTTTTTGTATTCTTCTTTCTCCAGAAATCTTAGACTATATACATTTACCCAGTAAAAAACCTTTTTTCCAGCTTTTTCTCATTTGTTTATACCCTCCAGTAAATAAATTTTTCATGTGAAGCTTTTTGTGCGTAGTCTGCAATGAGAGATTTTAACCATAGGAGTGCCTGACTAACATGACTGTAGCACAACAGCTTGGATAGCAATGAAAGCTGTGCATTCCACATCAATAAAGATGCCTCAAAAGAGCAGATGCTAAAAGTATTTTGTCTCCGAAACTCCCAAACTATGTGCATAAATGAATCAAATATACCTATATGCAAAAGGATTCTTACTTTTGACTTAGAACTGCATTTTGAGATCAAATTCTTATTCATAATCAAATTTTCTACTAAGCTGACAATTGTCACATGAGACTTCAGATTCTGAATGGTAAGCAATACCTATACTCAAGCAATTTTCTTCTGTGAAAAGATCCAGTAACATCACTTGACAGTGGCATAAAAGAACAGCAAACTCCTGTAGAAGACAGAGGCAAGAAAATGGCTCTAAATTTCCTTTGTAGGGAAATTCATCTTTTCCTACTGAATCCATATGAACTCAATGGAAAATCAATACTCAAAGAATGAAAATCAGATGTGTACACTCATGTATTTTACTGTTTGGAACTGCCACAACTGTACTTAAAACTCTACAAGACCTACGAGTGGTGTTTTTCTTCTATGGGCAATCTGTGTGCAAATTACTAACAAACATATAAATTACTCTCTAGCTGTTTTATAAAATAGTAACTGACTCCTTGCTTTGAGAATTCACATTAGCGGCTGATGAATTTGGGGAGGAAACAAATGCAGGTAGAGATTTTTCAAGTGCTTCAGAAAGGAGTGACATTGACAGAATCCTGTTTGTGCTACTGTTCCTATCACCTTCAAGAACAATCTATTCTTATGTTATATATTACCTTATGAAAATAAAAAGGTCATATGTGTCATATGCTTCTGCTAATCATATGTCAGTTTGACATATGATTAGCAGAAGCATTTGTCACATTAAGGCAAACTTAATTTGAATAACCAAATTCTGTACAATTTCAGTGAGAATTGCTTATTTATACTGGGCAATATGGTTCAACTTTTCATGCCTGGTAGGTTTTAACATTTTTTCTTTGTGAAAATAACAAATTAATAGAACGAGAGAAGGTTAAACAAGGATGGAAGTGTGAAACTGAAGTCAGAGCCTGCTTTCACTGATTTAGTATTATATATAACCAATGCTAAGGTGGATTTCTGTCTTATCTACATAGATTTCCCATGAAATTGTCCAGCTTTCTTTTTTCTATTCAGTATAAAGCTTCCTAAATCTGCATTCAAATATTAAAAAAAAAAAAAATAAAAATCCACAAACCAAACCAAACAAAACTTCACAATAACAGAAAAAAAGAAGGTTGAATTCCCTTAATAAATGAATTCTGAATTTTCCTTGGACTTTTTATTTATGTCTTTATTTAGGATTTACAGAAAGATTTGGAATTTTATAATTAAATTGTTTCTGTTTAGAATCATAACTATGAATGTTGAGAAGACCTTTCTTCAATTTCCAAAACCCAATTAATCTTTTATTACCTAGATTTTTGTGGTTTTTTAACAAAAAGAGACCAATAAACATAAATGTCACAATTTTTTGTGTTTGAAAATATTGAACACTAAATAAGGAATAAAATAGTGAGGTATAGAGACATTCAGTCTGCTGGACACATTTTTTTCTAGGCAGTGGAAAGAGTTTTCCACAAAAGAGAAATTCTGCCTCTACTACCCTTACAGGAGCAGGACAAGGAATCGAAACCTTTATTCCTCTTTGTAAGATGAGATGTGTAAATATTGTTTGTGTTCATAACAAGATGAAACTCTTTTCCGAATCTCACCCTCTCACTCACTTGGCTCTTCAAATTACATCACATGAAGTTTTTCTCTGAACAGCTAATGTTTTTTGGCTTTTATTTTAGTCATATTTTTATTTCCACTGGAAACTTTGTCAGAGGTGTTCACTTTCATGCACTTCTGACAGAGACATCTTGATCTTTGAGAAAAGTAAAGTTTCACTTTTATATCACCAGAAACTTGAACACACTGTAAAAAGTAAGCTTAGTACTTTTAATGATTAATGTACTTGAAGTCAGAAAACATTAAAAAAGCATAAAATAAAGAGAAGGTCTTTACTGTATTAGGTTCTGTCTTAAAGAGCTTGAAGCAAAAACTAGAAAGGTATGCCAAAGACATGAAGTGTCATACACCTTTTACAGACACAAATTGGAGACTGAGTTCGCACACTAAACACCAAATCCTGTCTCCTTAATCAGTCCTTTAGTCCAGAAACAAGAACAGTGGGAAGAGGAAAGGCATGATTCATGGACACTGAGACTTAAGAAACGTCTGCTATATTTTGATTACTTTTAAGAGACAATTTCTGATTACTAAAACCCTCTTGTTTTGTGTTTTGTAGTTCATCAACTGAATAGAGCAGTGCTTTAAAATGAGGGAAGTTGGAGGTATTACAGAGGTAATAGCTTAAAAAGATGTCATTTTAAAATGAATTTCCTGTGCTCTGTTCCAGTCTGGTTTTTCTTCTGATCTTAATAACAAAGTCATATAACCTTTAAAGGCTTGTTTTTTTTGTGTAAGCACAACACAAACCAAAATATTTTTCATTTTAAAAATTACATTTGTTTTGCAATACAGACTAATAGATGAACTAGAAACTCCCTTGTTTCCTTCTGTTACCTCTCATATTTAGAAGAAATATATTCGTGTGTTTGTATCAAAAGACCTTTCACTGAAGCCAGTCAACAAGAAATTTTTATTCTTTTCCACCTTCATAGTTTATAACAAAGAAAAACAGATACGGGCATATCTTAAGTAAAAAAACAAGCAAACAAACAAAACAAAACCAAAACGAACAAAAAGAAACCCTGAGGGAGCAAACAGAAGTAAAATATCAGATAAGACATACCTGAAAAAGTTAAATCAAAAACATGTCTGAAAGATAACTTTATTTACCAATTTTTTATTTACCAAACTTCCTTGTTGACGTACATGATAAGCATGCAGAACTCAAAAACATTTCTTAGGTTGCATTGGATTTATATAAGACTCTTCATTATGGAGCAGAATTTAAATAAGCTTAAAATTATAGACAACAAATCCTAGGTGAATGATGGTAATGTGCAAATTTTAATATAGCAAAAGAGAAATATCTTAAATATCTTAAAAGTTCAAGAAAGTAAGTCTTAAGGTAATTTTAGTAATAAATCAGGCTTGAAATATTACGTGTACACCTATTTCAGTCAGTGCTTGCTAATGATAAACATTAGTATGAATATTTTTATAAACAGACAATGGAGTTTTTTTGACATCTTGTCAACTCAAAGTGCTGGCATGCTAAAGAAAATATACACTTTTAGAGTGTCTAAAGTCATATTTGTTCAGAATTTCTCCGGAAAAAACCTTTTCTTTCCAACATATCTGCAGAGGAGCCAGCAGTGCCTCCTTGTGGGGAGTCGGGCATTGGGAGTGGCGATGGAGCCTCTGTCCTGAGGACTTCCCAGCGCAGCCAGGCAATGTCCTGCCTATGGTGGCCACCCTGACTTGGAACACAGCTCCACTTTGTGCAGGCCACAGGAGCAGGCGGCCTCCAGAGAGCTCTTCCTAGCCAAGCTTCTCCACTTGTCTACAACCCTAATTGTAGCAATGCCAGGACTAGGAATTGACAAATCTTACTGAAATTTTCTTAGTGGCTTGTGTCTGTCAGTCTGCACATAAGAAAATCGATCAGAACTGCATGGATTGGTCATTTAGAAACTTCAAAGGTGCTGTTGTTGCAGCTTTTTCTTCAGACATGAAGGAACACCTCTGCACTCATTTAAAAAATCCAAGAGGCAAACTTTTGGTGAGCCCATCAATGCAATAGATATGAACTTGGAATTTAGGATGGAGATTGCCTGTGAACTGTAAGTAAGAATAAAGACGTAAGTACGTTTTAAGTTTTAGAAAATCGATCCTCTTTGCAAGAAAGCTGTCCCTCTCAGCTTAGTTCTAATATAGATACTGAAGAAGAAAGTCTTTGTTATCTTGTTACCTTTTTATCATCCTACTGAAAATCAAATTGTCAAGCTGAAAATACATGTGCATCTTTTCAGAGCAAATGAAAAATATTTAGAGTAAAAGTTTAAATATATCTTATCTAGAAAACTGCCAAATATACCTAGAACATTAAGGTAGCTGTAACCCTAGAGGGGCGTATACGTGCCCAACTGTCCTGATTCCAGGCATTGGAGTCTAGTCCATAGTGTACATTAATGCTTTTTGTAGAGTATCTGCTTTCCTGATTCATTAGAACAAAAGTCGTTTGCATCAGCTCTAGATCTTATTCCTTAAAATTCCATGTAACATATTTTCTGAACTAAAAATGCACTCTGAGAAGGCAATTTCTGCTATTACTACAAAGCAAATTGACTCTGAGAGCCTGTAGGTGCTGGCTAGTTATCTTAATCTGGAAATCAATCTTAGTTAATGAAGAAAAAAACCCCAAAGAACTTTGTTATCTCAGATCAGATCTGTGAACTCTCCATCTGACTCAGTTTGAGCTATTTAAACAGATTAGTTTCCTACCTGAGGTTTGAGCTTCATGAAAGGGGTACAATCAATTACTTCACATGCAGAGTCCAAAAACCTTCATCACCTTAGCTAGAATACCTTATCTAACCTAAGAAACAGGTATAAACAAGTTAACTAATTGATATAACCCTATTATTCAGGTTCAGATGTGAATTTTCCTTTATTCCTACAAGGATGCAAAAATCTCTGCTTAATGCAGAGAAGTGTTGCATCATTCTGTACAGACTTTGGGCAGTAAAATGGGCTTTTTTCCAATGGATCAGAATATCTTTGTGAAGAATAGAGGAGTTTTAGGTGTGTAGAAAATAACATAAAAGTGCAGAAGTCATAGTGAAAAGACAGTAGATCTAAATCCTGTGTAGAGTCTTAAAATTTCACTGTGGCAAGAAACTATCATTGTCTGTTTCATAAACTATATCAAAAATTAGAGAGACTAAATTGAATAGAACTCAAAGATGAAGTAATACCAGAATAGAGGGTTGTTGTTGACTACAGGATTGCAGTTTGAAACTGAGAAAGAAAATTCAGTGCAAGAGAATTTTGCAGAATAGAATAAGAGGAAATAATTATTCTGGTCATAATTCTTTTATAAAATCCTTAATTTAACTTGGATGTGTGTAAGAAGAGCTCACTTTTATCATCACTTTCTGATGCCATCCATTTGGATACTCTCCAGCTCTTTAATTTAATTTCATAGCCTGCCTTAAACAGCTAAGATCCAAACAAAAACACTAGCCTGAGATCACAAGGCAGCAAAAGCAATGATTTAAACAACTCATTAGTGGTAGTTTTCTATATTTCCAAGTGGGATATATTGAAAATGCAATATATAATTCTATTTCTAGTGATAGGCTCATATCTGCTCTTGTTCCTTCTGAAGATACCTTTTCAGACACAAATAACATCTCTAATGTACTTCATCATTTTCCCTGACCTAAAAGAAAACTTCAAGGCTTAATACGAAGTAAGAGTGACTCAGAAGGTTTACCCTACAAAATTTGTCACAGGGTAACGGAAAAATAAAGAGAGAGGTCAATAAAAAGGAAAGCTTTCTTACAGTTTTCAAGTTTTAATGCTTAAATCACCATCTCTTCAAAAGGTTTAAAACTATTGGTTGTTTGCCATGGTATCAGGTTAAAGGATAAGTGGCAGATGACTCTGAAGCCTACAGCTCTAGGCCAGTATGTACATCAACACTGCAAAAGAGAAATTCCTAGTAATAGAGACATAAGGTGAATCTCTTCACAGGAAAAAATTACCAGAAGCAGCTCCAAAACTCTGAGATTGCACTCTATTGATCTCTGGCTGTGACATGGGAACACAGTTCAAGCAAGCAAAGAAATAAAGATCTCTCAGTAAGAGTCCAGGTTGTTCATCAGAATAGTATTCCACAGGTAAAGTCAGGAAGCTCCATACATGGTAGGTATGAGGCTGAAGATCCATAGATCTTCAGCAGAAAGACTACTTTTTCCACTATAGAGGAGTGTGGGTTGTCCATGGTACAACACAGGGTAGTCAGAGGTGGGAAGGTGAATACAGAGATTTTATACTGATTTGTCTATTTGACACTGGTCACATCTCAGGCACTGAAAAAATACATTGCAGTCTTAGACTCATAGCCATTTAACAATATTTCAAAGTACCTTTTCAGCATATATATGTATAATTTGTAATATCACATAGCAGAACAAGGATAATCTGTACATATTGGTGGAACATACCTGCTAAGACCAACTGAGATTAACATTTTGACGTTATTAACAAATCAATGTTATTTTTGTTGTCATTTAGTATTGTTTGGGCTCTTCCTGACCAAATGTGACTGGTTGTTCTGCTTTGGTAGTCATATTATAATGTACATAATATTATATTAATTATAGTATTATGATATTATAATATTGTATAGCTTTCCCCTTCTTTCCCTCACATTTTTGCCCTTTAGACATGAAGAGTAATCAAACTTCAGAAAAAAATCCCCCAACTTTTGTAAAATCATATGCCCACAGAGTATTTAATATTGGAAAACCCTTAAGATGTCTTTTTGAATTCAAGGATGCTTAAGAAACAGGAGAAATATTTCTTACTATGAAGCTAAAGGTTAAATTGTAACAAATTTTCTTTCACATATATGCACACACAGAAACATACACAGATACAGACGGTCCCCACTCCTGCAGACTGCTGGAAGAGATTGCATGTTTGAATGCATAGAGTTATTCAGTATATTTGTCTTCTCATACAGCAAGGTCAGTAATAACAAAATCAAAGTTGAGCTACTAATGACCGTTATTATCTTAGTTCAACTATCTCTATACTTGACATTCAGTAACTAAATTCCTTCAGAGGGTTATATAAATGTTTACAACTTTAATTACTTCAAGTTGCCAAATTATGGCTAGCAAAACATAAATTTTAAACATATTTACTTGAATCTTTAGTATTTCACAGCAAAATCCTCAAGTTTCATCAAAAAAATTGTTTTTCAGATCTTACTTTATTAGGAAATTAATCAGTCTGGGAAATGTACAATATGTTATTTCTGTTAATAAATCAATATTTTTGCAAGGTTATAGGTAATGTGTATAATACAATGAAGTCCTTTTATAGTAAAATAAATTTTACTCTGCCAACAAATTCAACCTGCAATTTGACCCATGAATGAATATAATATACTTGAAATCAAAACCAGACTTTGATTTAAGTACATATATTGAGGCTTAACATCCTGTTAAAATTATGTTAATCTGTGGTCTCTTCAAAGTCTCAAAACAAAACAAACTTTTAGGTAAGGCTATCAAACCCCAACACCACAAAAAAAATCAGTAAGAACAGAGTAGCTAGCTCATCTGTTAGTCAGAAAGTCTGAGAACCTCGCTCTAATGCCTAAAATGAGCAAAATTGAAAAAAAAAAAAAAACAAACTGAAATGAACTCTAATATTGTATTACCAGATACCTTTGTTAGCATTTGCTTCAGATATAATTTGTAATGATGAAAGTGCTCTTGTGAAAGCTTGAAAAAATTAAATCTATATCAGTTCTTTTAAATCTGCATGTACCATCACTTCTCCCTGTCCAATAAAGACTTCATAAGTCTTCCCACTCCCCCCCCCAAAAAAAAATGGAAAGGAATGCTACTGAATTTCTGAAAAAAAAGCAAATGACTTTAGCTCAGCTGTTATCACTGTGTTTGTATTAGCTGTGTGACTTCTTCAGGTGTAATCTATCTTGAAGCATTCAGATACATATATATGTTTATGAAGTCATTGACATTTATTCTAAGATCTATTCTATTTCCCCCTTCACTTACAATTATAATTAATTCTTCCTTTACTGGCACCTAAACTTGATATCTTGAGTAATCTTCAAAGGCAAATGACAGTTCCCTCAAGCTTTAGAAGTGAGTTTTCCTTCTCAGTTTCTTTGCTTTGATGAGATGATACTTTATACAGATATTAGCAAAAATACAGCGTTAGCAAAAGCAATTACTAATAGCTCTTCACCAAAAAAAATAACCTCTCTATGTGTATTCTTATATGTATGCAGCTTTTTTCTTTCTATCTACAATCACGTACAAGGAACACTTTCACACAGATCTGAGAACTCAAAGAAGAAAGAGCAGTCTTTAATACTAGACATCACTAGCCCATTACCTGAAAAACATGTGCTTTGTTTGAACAGTCCTATGAATAATCAAAGCCTTTTTTTTTCATGAAAAAGATTTTTATGTATATATATATATATATATATAATGTAACATTCTTTTTTGCAACCATTTGCCCAATCCTTGTCTTCACAATTTTCGCAAAACCTTAGCAGCTTCACAGACTGATGTACTCAGTAAACACTAAAGTAATTGGTGTATAATACATTTCTAGTTAGTTGCTTTAAACTTAATTATATCTAGTCATTTTACAGTTATAGTTAAATAATTTGTGATCAAGTCAACATCAATACATCCTTAGCTTAATATTACAGAGCTCACTTTAAGATAAACACGTATAAGACTTTGTAAAATGAACAGAAATCCGTGCTTTCTCCCCTGTCATAATAAAGTCAAATGTTTAGGAAGGATACTTTTAGGAGGGATATCTTTACTGTGGATAAGACAGTAAGCTCCTTCAGACTTCTTTTTCAACAACTACTCTGAATTGCAGGACCTTTTCTGACCTATTTGATTCTGTTTATCCTCATCACATAGTTGATATATTGATATGTTAACACCTATCTTTAGGCTGTATTAACCAGTCTTTAGATTTCAAAAGAGAATATAGTCAGATATTTTCTATGCTTCCCTTAAAACAGAAATGTGTTCCTCTCAACATTTTGAATGGAAGATTTTGTTAAAAAGTTTTGTGAATGATTTAACTTGCATCCCATATTACCGTGGCACATGAACTTACAATAGAACATAGATCTTGCAGCAGATTTAATCAGAGAAATTGAGTTTGAACTGACAGGGCGCAGAAATCATAAACAAAGAAAAGGAGACTGCCTCACTTTTCTGAAGGTTCTCAGGTAAATTCAGATCTGGATTACTACAGGTTTTGTTGCTGTATTCACTTTCTTCCTTGATTTTTCTAGATTTAAATAGGCACTTTTCATCTCTTGCTTTTCGTTTTTATTGAAATAAATTTCATTTATCTTTTAGACACATTTATGCTTCGTCCTGTGGTAATTGGAAGTGTTAAAAAATACACAGATCTTTCAGTCTTGATCTCAGCACTGCTATCTTTCTATGTGCATGAAGCCACAACTGTGCTCTGTAGTGCCAGCAAAACCAGGGATTCTCTGTTACTTAGCTGCAATTCATACTTGAACTACTGGGCTATCAGACATCATCTGCTCTCTGTTGATCAATGCCATAGAAAGACTTTCTGAGTCCTTGCTTTCCTCCAAGAATTCTTTTTGTTGCCCTGCTCACCCAACTGCCTTTGGCAGCACAAGCTGGTAGAGCTTGGATGTGGACCTGTAGGCAGTCTTCACAGGGACCACATGAGGTTTCAAGGGTACCCTGCTTTTGCCCCAGCCTGCTGCTTCTCAAAACAAGCAGTCCTGACCCCTACTCATTTGTGTTTGAAATCACACTGGATAAACCTCTTTAGATTTTTTTCTTTCTATTTTTTTTTCTCTTTGCATAAGCTGACAGCCCATTTGTAGGTATAATCCCAGCAGAAAACTCCCTTTTATTATTGCATTCAGCTACACTCAAGCATATAATAATTCCTCCTCCATAAAGTACCTGTACATACTTTGGTCCTGTATTCACCCGTTACTAATAGCTGTACAATCTTATTTTGTTTATGACAGAATATGGTCTTTGTTTTTATGCTTCTGTATTATGCAAATAAATACACATAATCTCTCTACCTTGTAGCCTGAATACAAATTATTTCCCTGTCCTTGAATTCAATAACTGCTTTAAAGAGCTTTTATGAAGACATAAGACATAGATATTCATGGCAAAGAAAAAACATTTAAAATCTAATATCTTAAGAATGTAGACATAGGTCCTTTTACTGAAAATATCTCTCCTGTCTCAAAATTGCTCATTTCAAGTGTCTGATGGAACAGACTATCTGAGCTTGGAAGGACTGAAGCTACTTTTTCCTCTATGTTTTATTTATAAACATATTTTATTTTTCATGTTTACTTCTTTATAAGCAGCATTGTGTCTTCACTAGAAATACTCAAATGAATCAAGAACACGAGAGCATTTGCATTTTTAATTGCACATTTTCCTGTACAGTAATTCAGATAATAAAGCCTCCTCCTAGGAGAATCACTGCAACTGGACTAGCTGCTTAATTCTTAATGAACATTTTTAAATTAAGCATGCAGCATCCCAAAATGATAGCAGTCTTCAAACCAGTTAAAATGTGTCTTTGCCTCATTCTAATAAAGGTGCTGGGAAGTTGAGACTAATGGTCATACTCTTTACTCTGATTGTTCTTCAAGAGCCCACTGCAGCCTCAATGCTCCATCCCCCTTATCTTTCACCCTGGTGTTAACACTGATTTATACCTAAATCATTGCCACTGACAATTCATCCAGATAATTTCAATTTGCTGCTAATCAAATAACCATTAGTGTGAAGTGACATGCACTTTCATGATGGATGCAGTGATTTAAATGTGGGAAGCAGAGAATAGGGAGAACATAAATACCCGTAAGTATTTGCTCATACAGCTTCAAGGTCACTTACAATTGGAAAGATTCAGTGACTGGGTGACAGTAGCAAAGAGCAGAAACTTAGGCAAAATAATACATATATAGGATTTAGAGAGTACTGTGATTCTTTACCTTTAGCCCTGTCAGGAAGCAGCAAGGGCAGGATGCCTGTAGAAGGCAAGATGGGAGTTGAGCATCACAAGGCAGGCACAGACAGCAGCCTCCCTGAAATGGAGTCAGGAAATCAAGTCAGTAAGCCAGGGTCTGGATAAAGCCCAGTGATGGCAACCAGGATCAGCCAAGAGTCCAGAAAACACCCATCAAGTCCATAGCCAGGAGAAGGGTCCAAGGTCAAAACAGAAAGCCAAGTTTTCAGGCTGGGATGAAGGTCGGAACAAGGGAGGAACAAGATGGGCTACAGATGGAGCATCATTGTGCCCACAGACTAGCTCAGATGGGCATCAAGCATAGAGCCCTCTGATCTTGGTCACTGGTCCAAGCACAGGTGGAGGGGACCTGCTGCTAGGGCTTCTTCTGACTGCTCCTTCACAACAGGCCTTTTCAGGGAGATGCCCTCCAAACATCAGCTAAACTCCTACAGGGGAGAAGGGGGTCATGCTCTCAAATACACATCAAGAATCACAGAACTGCATGAAGTTCACAGAGCAAGATCACAGAGCAAGAATACTCATTTCCAGTTCTCTTTTCAGGTTTTTTAGGCAGCAGGTACCTTAATTAAAGTCCAAATAGATTTTTCTAAAAATGGAGCTTTGCTGTAGCAAAGTTGACAAGTTTTGTGCCTTGCAGTCCTTGTAAATACAAGGTGCAACAAATAAGTATCTGCATATTTACCTGTTTTGAATAAGACAGCAGCATTTGTCTGTTGCTGTAAATCTGTTAGATTTAAATTTGTGTAAAACAAAATAAATAGTGAAAATATAAAAATAAACATTCCCCTCCATATAAACTAATCTTGGTAACTGAGACTAGGCAGTTATTTATCATATCTCCAGAAGATTTAAGCTCAATATTTAAAGAAATATCTGTATTTGAGGAAATAACAAAACTTATACTGAATATATTTTAAAAATAAAAAAAGTTAAACTTTCAAACCAGATGCTTTAATAGGAGTGTTCTAAACAAAAGTATTGGAATAGCTACAAGCAAGATCTGCTGCTAAGTTATTCACAAAGTGTTCCCAATTACAGAAGTAATCTTTTCCTCTATATAAAAGCCTTGTAACAAATTTTGAAGGTGTGACCATAATGGACATACAGAGGAAATAGATGTTTTTGTGGAAGAAAACACTTCAAGTTACATCTCAGAATTCAACACAAAGAAATTCACATTGCTACCTAGTTTTACATGGAATGAAAGTCAAATCAGAGATATGCTGAAGTACCGTTTTGTAATTCTTCTGGGCAGTGAACTCTTCATCAAAATATAGAGACTAAAACTACATGATGATTCTTGTCTAATTCCCTGACTATTGATGTTTAAATGCGCAAATGAGCTGAATTTTGTCTTTTATTAGGTTTTAGGCAACAGCACAGTTTAGTTTAATCAGTTTAGATCTATCAGCAAGTTATGAAAATTGAAAAAAAAGTTGTCTTCATTATGACACCTTTTATTCAGTAACTATGTATTTGAAGTGATTTGTCCTTCCAAACACAGTGTTGTAAATACTTCTTTCATTTTTCCATGCCTTATTGGGAAGGGAAAAATCTATAGCAGAGAAAGAATGATAACAGTAACTTCTTCTGATCTTGCACAAAGACTCATAAGAGGGATACCTTTGAAACGTTAAAGCTTCAACAGCATTATTTTTTGTGACACTGTAAACCATCTGTGTTTTTTGAAATTGTTTTATACAAAAGAGGAGAAAACATATCTCAACTAGCAGGGGCAATGAATTCAACAAAACCAAAAATAACCCCAGAACAATGCAGGATCTCCTGCTTTCCCATTGCAGCACACTGTAATTTTATTACTTTAGAAGAAAGTGGATTTTCCTTTTATAGCAAGATTCTGTTACGTGTCTTCTTAGAATTATGTTCATTTACATCACAACTTTTGTTTTTTAATCTAAAACTCCTTCACTGAGAGCTCAAACCATCTGAAAGTTCTTTATTCTCAGTCATATCTTAGTCCTGCTTTAGTAGCAGTGCTCAACCATTTGTGGCAGATATACTGCAGAGTCTTTATTAAGCCCATCTGTTCAAATCTCCTTCTTTATGAGAAGTCACTGCTTTAATAAAGTCATTGTTGGAATGAAGATAAACCAAAACTGAGTGAAATAAAGTTTTTTTAAAATACGTACTCTTTTTTTTTTCTCATGATATTGTATTTTTCAGTTAACAATTATAAAGAATAATTATTTTAAACCCAAAATTAGCTATATACAAATTATATATATAAGCTAGTTGTCTTCAGCAACAGGGTGGATAGAGAAGTATATTGTAGGATTTATCTTTTTTTTTGTTGTTGTTATCTTCTAACATATGTCATGTAGTCTTAGAAATAATAAAGCTGTAAATACAGTTATCAAAATGAACTAATAATACTGAACTAAGAATCACACATGCTCATAAATACAGTAGGAAATTTCTGACCTTCTAAAATTAGATAAATGAGAAAATGTTCCCACTGTTACTGTTCATAAAAAGAGTTGTAGCCATAAGACCAAACTTTGTTTTCTCATTCAGGACTTTCAAGTTAACAAGCAAAGAAAAATACAGTGGGTTCTACACAAGTTGCAGCAAGGATTAGAAGGATTTTTATGATTCAAGCTATGCACCTCATCTTTATTTTATGCACCAGCAATGACTCAATTCTGGAAAATAATGTGCATACCTACCCTTATTAATATATATAAAGTTCACTGTAAAATTAAATTATTCATCAAAGTTCTAAATTTGTAGGGTCAGCTAAATCCTAGTAAGCAAAAAAAATCATAGAATACAAAACTTCTGGTGAAAGGAGCATAAAGTGCAAATATCAAACACAGAAAGGTACTCAAAAAAACTAACAAAAGGATGAGCCCATGAACAGTAAGCAGCATAAGGATAATTTTAGAAATGCAGCATCGTTTTCCAAACTCTAAAAATGAATGTCAAGAAAATTTGTCCTAAAAACATCAAACCCCTGAATGCATAGTGCCCACTCTCAGAAAATTGAAAAACAAGGCTGAAAGTAGGAGAAAAGTAATAGCTGAGAAACCTTCCTCAGTCTTCACTTGTGAAACCTGAGGAATAATATGAAGCAGTGCTCTTGAGCAAATACTAAACCCTGATGCTAAGAAATTAGGAGGAGCCAGTGTCAATATGAAAATATTATCAACAAATACAGAGATTGTTTAAATGCAATCTTTTTGGCAAGAGCAGAGGCACAAAAATATAATACTTAAATCTGCAGGTTTAATAAGTGGTTTTGGATATAAAAAATTCCTTTTTAATTGAAGTTTTTGACAGCACGTGATGCCACTTTTGGTGTAGTACTGTGGCAAATGCCACTGGTAAGTGGATCATGGTCTAAAAAAAGGAAGGCAGTTTGTGAGATGATCAAAATTACCCAGTACATTGGAAGAAAAGTCATTTGTGAAGACAGAAATATGACAAGATATTGGCTGGTACAAGCAGAATGTCTCTGCAATCTTCTGTCCCTTGAACAAAAGTAGACTAGCAATAAAAGAGGGGGTGGAGAGAAGCTGGTGTCAGAACCACATGGTAAATGTGAGGTTTGTGAACACAGTCCCATAGCAAAACTCAAAGCAGCAGGCTGCCCTGACAAGGTGGAGGAGTGTCCCAAGAACTGAAATAGGCCTGGTTTCCCAGAGAGGAAATAATTACTTCCATGTCTGAGAGAAAAAAATAGACTCAAGAAATACCTTTGATGAAATCTAAAATTGTGGAAAACCAGAAATTTGAATGAGCAGTGTAAGACATGCAAGAATAAATACATAAATGCTTCAAACTTAGGACTGCTGTAATGCCTGCTTTGGCCAAAGTGCCATGTGCTTCAGTTTCCAGATGTGTTTTGCACTCTGGTCAAATAAATAGCTGATTTGTTTCTAACAAGAGTATAAATAATACAATAGTAGTATTTAGCATTACAGTCCATGACAGTTGCAAAGAAAAACTGTGAAGATAAGAATTAGACTATTACCTACCCTTAGGAACAACTTCCCAGACTTATCACTTTATGAGATTTCTGGTCCGTTTCTAATACCAAAAATTGTTGATTCAAACTTCAGAAGAAAAAAACAGATTTTTCTCCCTTTCTAACCTTCCTTAAGCTGGTGTTTACAGAAATGCTAGAGGCAAACATATTCTTGGTATTCTTAGGTTTTGAAGTGGTCTGAAGCTCCAAGCAAATGCTGTGTGATCCACTTTCTGCTTAGATCAGACCCCAGTCTGAAGTTTACTAACTGCATTGATAATTAAACATTAGCATTTTCATCATGTGCCATGAAATCAATTGATTTGCTATCTCTGCAGGTCTATCTGATAGTGAAACCAAGCCCCTTTTAAGTGTTGGAGTGATCTCAGTGTGGGATTAGTCAAACAGCAAGTTGATGCTGCAGAGGCATGCCCTGAGAGACAGGAGTAGCAGCAGTGAGTTCATCACGAGGCAGAAGCATACTTACCAGGGCTGTGGAAGAGTCAAGGTCAGGACAAAAAGAGAGAAATCCATGCAATAAGAGATTAGTTCCCGGGGCTATTCCTTTCTTTGCAGATTGCAAAAATTCTTTATAGGTGTAGCTCTGGGGATTTATATACAGAAGACTTTTCATTTTCTTTCTCCCTTTTTTTGCTTCTGCCAGAATCTTTGTGAGCTCCACATTCAAATGAAAAACTTGAGCAGTACAGAATGGATTAATACAGGATTACAAGAAGAAGATTATATTTCTGGTCCTCTCATCTCTTTTTTTATAATGTATATCCCAATATTACATTGCACATATTCAAAATGACTCCTTTATGCAGAGCCATATGTTAAAATAGCTGTCAAAAGAAAGTAATTTTTTTAAAAGTAGCTGAGATTTGTGAAGAATTTTAAGAAGATTTACTTAGCCTATAAAGAATGTTAACAGGGCTATTGATTAAAACTCTAGAATAATTTAGGATTTAAATGTGCCGTTACATCCTGCACACTTTCTATTTGGCTTTTAGATCCAGTATTACCTGACATTATATTTCTTTCTTTTCCTTCTTCAAATACTTCATGCCCTCTGACATTTTTGTGTAATAGAAATTCCAACACAAAATATCACGGACTCTCCCTGTTCCTTTTATCCTAAGCACATTATTTCTCTAAGCTTTTCTAGTCACAAACATTTGGTAATCTGAAAGGTCTGATTTTGCTCCTACTGAGGTTCATTGAAAAACTTCAAATAACAGTCAAACAAGCTTTCCAGCCCTCTGGAAAGCCTTTAATCCAGAATATTTTTAAAAGGAAAAAGTCCCATGTTCTTAAAAAACCATAAAATAATAGTAACTTTACTTAAGACTCACAACAGTGTTAAAAATGGTGATATAATTCCACTGCTTTTGCATGTTTTACCTCACTTAAACACAACAAACTGTGAATTCTGTTTTTACCTAAGATATGCATTAAGCCTCACAACAGAAATAGCTATTGTTACAATCTGGTTGGATTAGTTTCTCTCTACAAGGAACTAGGCTGAGACCCTTGTCTTTACTCCCCTGTGCTCTACTGCCAGTCTGAACACTGGTATCCAAAAGTTATTCTTCTTTTTATTTTCTTATCTTGCCTGATGAATTGCTAAATTTAAAAATCAAACATACTGCTTTTCACTTAATCCTCCAGAGAGAGTTAAACCTAAGAATTCAAAAAGAGCAATAAATATCAAATTCTAACAGAAGATTTATTAGCATGAAATAATCTTTTCTACTTCTCTTAAGTACAAACAACAGAAATTTGGTAAACCTTGGCAGAGGTTAGACCTAATTTCTCTTTCTCACTTCTGGGCAGAAGAGCTATTAATGTAGGCATTTTCTGTGGTAACATAATCAGAGATTTTTCATGGAATCATAGAAACACTTTTTTTTTTTTTTTTATTGTTGCTTGGGACCTTTAAGATCACCTATTTTGAGACCCTGTGACATGAGCAGGGACACCTTCCACTAGATCAGGTTGCTCAGTGCCCCATCTAACCTGGCCTTGAACACTTCCAGAGACGGGGCATCCATAATTTCTCTGGGCAGCCTGTTCCAGTGTCTCATCACCCTTGGAGTAAGGAATTTCTTCCTAGTATCTAACCTAAACCTATTATCTTTCAGCCTAAAGCCATTCCCCTTTGTCCTGTCACTACATGCTCTTGTAAAAAGTCTCTCTCTCTCTATCTTTCTTGTAGGGTCTCTTCAATAATGAAGGCCACAACTAGGTCACCCCAAAGCCTTCTCCTCCTTATAAAGGAAAGAATGAATAATCAGTCACAGAAATAAAGGTTTTATGGAAAGTTCCTGACATTCATTTTGATAATCCATACCATGAAAGAGACGTGCAAAACTGAAGGTCAGCAGTAAAAAAAGTGTAGAGAAATACATTCACTCATGTAACTGCAACATGCTATGCATGTCTCTGCATCATGCAAGTATTAGGATAAAAAACATTTCTTTTTGTGATAGAGAAATTCGGGGAAAACACAAAAAAACCAAACTTTTTTTCTTTTTCCCTCTGAAATCAGCTCTTGCAAAGTTCCTTTTGTCTCTTACTATTATTCTGCCAGTTCTTACTCAGACCTTCTGAAACCTGAGCGCATCAGTCAGGGATCCTGCCAAAGATAGTGAGTGAGAGGGAAAGAGTTCTCTTCTTACACGAACTGCTCCATGTTCAGAAATAGAGAAAAAAATTCTTCAATGACTCCCCCAGCGTTAGGGAGTAATGTTAAGGATTTTGAGAACTCATTTCATGCGCCGTACATAACCTATGTTCCTCTAACTCTAGGTTGTTGCGCCACTGCAGAGCAGAGAAAAGGAACTGTGACTCATCCACCTCACCTTTCCAGAAATCAAAAAAAAATGTAGCATAAATAAGCAAGGTCATTTAGGCTGCACTCCATTTTTCTGAAATGAAATTTATTTTAAAAGCCTTTTACCAGGAATAATATGAAAACAGTATCTTAACAAGTAAGCAACATTAAGTAGTCAATAATTAAATTAATCAGCCTCTGTAAAAAGTCAAATGTACCAATAATTTATGCACCTACTGAAATGTGCAAGGTCAGCATAAGTGTGACATGAGTCCTATAGAAGGATTTTGAACCCTATCAGTTACATTTCACATTAACTCCTGGTCCTATGTATCACATTAAGCATAAATAATATGATAATAAGATATATAAGAGCCCCAGGCAGGGTTCAAAATGTATGACAGCAGAACCACTGCATGCAAATGTCTCAGTTAATTCCCAGTTTCCTCCTCTTTCCCAGCAGCAAGAAAGTTGCTTCTCTGCTGCTGTGTCGTTTGGTGGTTAAATGATTAGTTGTTTATTTATATTCACTGGCCTAAATGATTCTTTAAAAAAGTGTGTATCTGCTTCCCCTGGGATCTCAAATCTAGGCAGTTGACTGGAAAAGCATTGCAACTTTTCCTATTGGGTTACCTTCTTCTATCAGCAGACATATTGTTTGATGTTTCTAAGCAGATAGAACCCATCTTTTATAACTGGCATGAGCCTTTCTGACTTCCCTGTCACCTCTGTTTGCACAGAGATTAGACCTGTACTTGCTTTATTTCAGGGTCTGCAAATTCAAGCAGAAGCAGATGCTTCATTTCACCTATCTAATCTTGGCTCACAATTTTCTCTTCACAAAACAGTCTCTTGGGATTGAGAACGTTTCACTCCAGAAACTTGGGATATTTCTGTCTACCTAAAATTTTTTGCAGTTAATAAAGGTCAGTATGTGGCATGAAAAATACTTATATACAATGATGTCTTCCTGCAGAGCTCATTTTAGCGAGCATTATTCTAACTGGATAGACAGAAAAAGCCTCATGGGTGATAGATGTGAGGAAAGGGACTGTTGGAGATTGAAGTTAAAATTTCCAATTCTTTCACCAAAACTGCTGAACAAATCTGACCTGTGGCTCGAACACATAAGGAACATAAAAGTTTGGGATCTAGCTGTAGCAGTTCTATTTATCCTGCACACATCAGGCTGGGATATAGGTCAAATCATTTTACTCTGTTCTCTTTCAGCACTGTTCCTTAGTTCTGAGGCAAGGGAGATCCTTCAAGGAATAAGGCCAATCCTGTCTTTTACCTTCCAATCCATGCTATCCAGAGATTTAATAGTGGATAACTGTAACCGATCAATTTAATGATGGCAGCTGAGTCTGCTAGGAGCTGAACTAAAAGTAACAACTAATTTCAAAGACATTGGATACAGAGACTTAACACTTACATTCTAAATTTTATCCCTTATATTAGATTAAAAAAAACTCCAGTAAAATAAATGAAAGCCAAATTAGTGAAAATACACATCGCATTAATGATGACACCAGAAAGACTCTTATGTGAATCATATTTTATTCACCTGAGCCTGTTGCATGGTTCACACCTGGATATTTAAATCAGGGAAATGGAAAGGTTTATCTCCTTTTACTAAAATCCTGACCAAAGACTTCCAGACAGCTATTTCAGGCTTTAAAAACAAAACAAAAAAAATGAACAAACAAACCAGAACAAATAAAACCCCTACCAAAAACACAAACCAAACAAATGCAAAACCTGTCTGCCTCCACAGAGTTGAGATTTTACTGCATCATCAGCATTCTGCTTCAGGGAGCACTGGACTCAATAAACCAAGTATATAGCTTAATGTATTTCTTTTCAGGGTGATGATCAGTCCCATTCCTTGTTCTCTATTTATTGTTATTGTTTAGCATTAGAAAGGTACATGCTTGTGACAGAACAAGAATGCAGTTTGTCTAATATACTTAAAATATACTCTAGATAGTGTATTTTTCATTAAAAGTTATTTTAGGCATTTTTACTACGAAAATGTACTTTTAATATCTTAGGGTCAGTCCATCATACGTATACAATATGTACTGAAACCAATGGGACCACTAACGAACAAGAAACTGAGTAGAGTTGGCCTAATCTGGAGCTTATGCAATCTTACACACTGCTGAAATATTGGTTTTACTAAAAACAGAAAGACAGCAGCCTCTGCTTTCAGTTTGGTCAGCCTAAAAATAAGGTAATCTATCTGGATTTTTCTAGACTGTATATGTTTTCTTTCCTTTTCTGGTGTCATCTCACACCATTTTCATTCCTTTCTTCTGTTTATGAATGATTTAAAGACAGCACTGTAATTAAAACAATATTTTAAAAACCTGACTATGCTTAAAATGTCAAAATATCTTTTTTACCTTCCATAAGAATAATTTTACCTTCCATCTCTCCCAGAAACATCCAGTTTCTTAATTTTGCTGTGTTTTCCTCTTCTAGTAGTAACTTTCTTGCATTCTCATTTCCCCCTTCACAATGTATCCTCCAATTATACAGACACTGATCATTTCCTTACTTCTTCCTATACTACAAAACATAATGTCACTGCAATTGCTGTGCACATATTCCTTGACAAATAATTACCATTCCCAGAGGAATTTGTGAATCCCAACAGATTAAACTGAGTATTGCATCAACCATGAAAAAAGAATAGATTTACCAAGACCGGCCTAAAATAAAGGGTCATTATTTGTGCCCTGCATCTGCAGAATTGAAACTGGAATCAAAAAGTTTATGCAAAAAAAGGAAATAGTTTTGTATGGTAAATTTAACCATTTCAGAGCAAGATAATTACATTGTAGTTTTGCTAATGGATTTCAGTGAAATCTTTTCAGGTAATCTGCCCACAGACCAGTATTTTCAAAAAGAAGGCATAACCTTGTGGCTCAGCTCGTCTCACTTGTCTGTGGGAACCAGCTGCTTATCTGCTCAAGCAGCCATGATTGTGATACCTCCTTATTATCGCACCCCATCTAATAAGGGCTAAACCAGTGGTTTTGTTCAGTGATTTGGGGGAATAGTCAATTTGTCATAGAACTACTTCTTTCTTAAAACTGGCCACCGCTCTAGAGTTTGCTTCTGCACATTTAAACTATTTGATTTTAAATATAAGAAAGACTTTCATGTTCACAGTTATGCACAGAAGAACAAGACTCATTCTTTCAGCTGATCTTCTAGGTGGTACAGAGAAATTTATAGGAAGACCTGATGGATTATTTCCACGTTTTCACTCTACTTAGAAGCTGAATCCTTCCAAAAGAATTGTGGACTTCCAAAGGCTGACAAGCAAACAACAGTTAGAAATCCTTCTAAAGTTCAGTAACATATGACAAGGTACTATGTTCCTTGCTTGAGCAAGAGGTCCTCCAAGACCATCACAGTCTTCTATTTGCTCATGTTGCATGACAGATTTTGGAAAATTCCAGAGAGTATCTGATGCATACACTGAAGCCCTTACTTAGGTAGAGGTTCTCAGCATAGCTATGCAAAAGAAATTAAGATGTTTCTAACTTATTGTTATGTTTCTAGACCCTATGGCAGTTGAGCTATACAGGTCCAAGTGTTGGTTAGGAACATGTGGTTCCAGTGAAAGTTCCAGTGGCTCCTCTAGCACATTCCACACTCTTCAGGCTGATGCTATGTACAAACTCTTCTGCTGAAACCTCACATTCTCACTCAAACTAATTCCGGTAATCCAAAAGAGGGGTTTTATTCTGTATTGATGTCTAGTGTGTCTGGCTGGGAGTCAAAGTACATTAGCTCTATTATTCATTCACAGTAGCAGTTATTAGATCTTTCATGCTGCTGAAGTACCTAAAGAACAAGCTTAGGAGGGAATAGTGATATAAAACATAATTCAATACGTACTTCTCATGGAGATATTCCCAAAACACTCATGAGGATTTTGGATTTTTTAATGATATGTCCTACTCAACAGAAAAGTAAGCTAATGCTTATATTCTAAAGCTGACTTGCTGTTTCTCTTCTCTCATTCTGGTGACAGAGATAAATGGGCAAGTGGAAAGGGCACAATTGCAGCAGACATATTTTTGTCTCTGTTTTTAGATATTGCTGTTTCATCCAGACAGTTTTATATGTATTGGAATTTAGTCCTAGCACCAAAAATTGAATGGATATATAAGGATGTCCTCAGGATGAACAATTTCATGCTTATTTTCCAGGATACTCATATGCTCTACTCTCGGTAAAAAATAGCTTGAAGAAAATATTCTTCTATTATTTAGGTTGATTTCTTTTTCTATCCAATGCAAATAGTGGAAGTATTTTGAAGGCGACTATTTTCAGGCTCCCATAAGAAGGACAATGCAAAAGAACTTTCTAAAAACATCTTTTCATTGCCATATAGATGCAACAACACGTGTGAAAATTCAGTGTACTGGCTTATTAGTGTTATATGTTGGTTTAAGAAAATATAAACCAACTATTTATTCAAAGACAGAATTACTTGTTAAAAAGAACAAGATTAATCATATCAATAATCTTAGGATGATATTTTAATATTTTTCCTCATTTAGTCTGTGACACCTCAAGACCCCATCTTAATACCTTTCTTGACCCTGCAATGTGTCTGTGTTTTAAAATGACTGGTAGGAGGGAAAGGGAAACTGGGAAAGCAGAGGCATAAATGACCTCTGCACTGCAAACAAATTATGTGCCCTCAAGTATGATTATCCATGGCACAAGTTCTTGCTTAAAGTGAATGAAAATAAAAAGAGAAAAGTCTAGTAAAGTTTTTTCCCTGATTCGAAACTTTTGTATAAGATAAAAAATCCTCAAACCTCTGATGGTCTGAGAATGTACTCACTGTTTCATTATTTTTAATTATGCAGTTTTAATTTGGACTGTAGAAAAGATATCAATAGGATACTGAGGCAAATTGTTCCTCATTTCACTAGAAACATCTTTTTTCATTTCTATCCATGCTAAGCAGGACGACCTGCTGTCATGACTTATTGTGGATCATGAATTATTGTAAATGGAAAACAACTAATTTTTGTCCTCTGGTTTGTTTAATGTATTGGTGTAAAAGAGTGATGGAGCTATTTTCCTCATGCATGTTCCCTGCCACTTCAAGAAATATGTCCCATGACATCAAAAACGATGAAGTGTTCCCTCCGGTACAAGTGTTAGGACTGTTCTGGCATGCAAAGGGAACAGGGTGAAGGAGAAAAGAAACTGAAGCATTTTTTCTTCCCGTTGTTTTCTTCATGTCTTCCATTGCTAGTTATAGCATACTTCAGCTCAAAGAGATTTGAAGTTAAAATTCATTTATTGCCATCCTAATGATAGAATTCCTATCCAAAGGATCATGTTTTTTATCAAACATTCTTCTTGACCATGCCCAAATATTATCTGCGGCAATTCTGTCTCCCAATCTCAGTTCTTTTTGTACTGGCTATAGTGACATTAGAAATTCAAGGAAAGGATAGACAAAATGAAACCACATATAACCCTAAATTACAAGGTAACTCAACAGCAAAATTGCCAGAATCTTTGGAGCAACCTAGTCTACTAGAGCAAAAGGAAATTTCTGAAACTAGGCAGCCTTAAACACAAGAGGACTAAGATCACCTCCTCTGAATGTTATAAAATTGACATTTAAAAGTTCATTCAGGTCACACCATTTTATACATAAAATGCTACACTATTTTATACATAAAAGAAAACAGAAACAAATTGAACTCTTTGGATTCCTGCAAATCTCCTGTTAGACAGCATAGCTACATAGCAAAAGAATTCAGAATATTAGCCCAGATTTAAATTTCTGACAGAATCACAAAATCTTGGGATAGGTAATGTTGGAAGGGATCACTGGAGGTCATCTAATCCAACCTTCCTGCTCAAGCCATCTCTCTTGCAGCACACCATATTACATTGCTCAGGATTTTGTCTAGTCAGCTTTTGAATATCTCCGGGAAGCAGACTCCATAACCTCTTGGGGCAGCCTGTTCCAGGGTCCTGTCAGCAAGTGAGCAAGTTCTTCCTCAATTCAAGTGGAACTCCCTGTTCATCAGCTGCTGCCCATTGCCTCTCATCTAATTGCTCAGCAGCACTGAGAAGAGCCCAGTTCCATCCTCTTGACACCTGCCTTTCCAAAACTCACATGCATTGATAAGATCCCCTCTCAGTATCCTCCAGGCTAAAGAGTCCAGCTCCCTCAGCCTTTCCTCATAAGAGAGGAGCTTCAATCCCTTAATTATCTTTGTAGACATCTGCTGGACTTGCTTCAGGAGCTTCATGTCTCTCTCATACTGAGGAGCCCAGAACTGGACACAGCACTCCAGACCTGGCTTCACACAGGCTGAGAAAAGGTGTAGGATCACCTCCCTCAATCTGCTGGGAATGCAGTTCTTAATGCACCCCAGGATATCCACTGACCTTCTTGGCCACCAGGACACATTGCTTGTTCATGGACAACTTGTTGTCTGTCAGGGCTCCCAGAGCTCCCAACAGTTCTGCACAGAGCTGCTTTCCAGCCAGTCAGCCCCTAGCCTGTCTGGGTCCACAGGGTTATTCTTTCTGAGGGGCAGGACCCTGGGTTTGTCCTCGTTGAAGTTCAGAAGGTTTTCTCTGCCCATCTCTCCAAGGTCCTTCTGAAGGGGTATCAGCCACTCCTCCCAGCTTTGTGCCATCAGTGAACTTGGTGAGAAGGCCTCTGTCCCTTCATCCAAGTCATTGATGAAGAAGTTAGGCAATACTGGTCCCGGTACTGAACCCTGAGGGACACCACCAGTGACAGGGCTCCAACCAGACTCTGTGGCACTGATCACAACTCTCTGAGACATGACCATTCTGATAATTCTCAGTCCAGTTCACTGTCAACTTATCCAGCTCACGCTTCCTGAGTTTACATATGAAGATATTATGAGAGATAGTGCTCATAATGAAGCCTTACTGAATTTGAGATAGACAACGTTCACTGCTCTCCCTTCATCTATCCAGCCAGTTGTCCCATCATAGGAAGCCATAAGATTGGTTAAGCATGATTTAATTTTGGTGCATACATGTTGATTACTCCTGACGATCTTGTTTTCCATGTTCTTCAAGATGGCCCCCACGATTAGCTGCTCCATCACTCTTCCAGGGATCGAGGAGAGGCTGAAAGGCTGGTAGTTCCCCAGGTCCTCTTTCTCACCCTTTTTGTACAGTAGGGTGACATTTGCTTTCTTTTAGTCCTCAGGCACCTCTCTTGATCACCATGACCTTGCAAAGATAATTGAGAGTAACCTAGCAATGACATGCACACTTTTGGGTACATCCCTTTTCATCAACAGGGGCAAATCATATAAATTGTTATAAACATACCTGACAGAATACTGTGAGAAAATTTGAAATGTATTTATTGAACCAAGAGAGTAATAGAGAAATGTAGCCTGAACTATGTCTTCTCAGTGAAAGCAAATCTTGAATACATCAGACCAACATGCAGTTTTCATCACTTTCTAGTGGCACAACCTTTTGTCCTGATTTTAGACAGACAGGCTACCACAACCATAAAAGAATGGAACTATGCTAAAATAACTTATTCTAAATATGCAATTCTAAATGTTCTGAATTATAGATTATTTTATTTTACTGAATTTCAGACAAGAAAATCACTAATCTGTATTCCAATTCAAAGCAGGAGACTGACTCATTTTAGAGAAAGAAATATATAAATATAATTTCAAAAAAAATTTCCATTTGGAATAATTATTTTTATGTATACATAGACCCAAATATTTATGGAAATATGGTTCTTTTCAAGCAGTTTTCTGACTTGCAGGAACATATCCACTCTGCAAAACACAATTAAAGCAATGTTATTGTACATTCTGGTATAAATTCAGGTTAGCCTGAGCACAAGGCTGTATTCTGTGCTTAGGAATTTGAAGGTGATGACGTATCTCAGATACCTCTTGGGCACATTATTCTTCTGATGCATAATTTATCCTCCATTCTGTGGCACCCCATTTCTCCACAAATAATATCTTCCCCAAAGACTGTTCTAATGTTCATTGCTCCATTTCCCCAGATCCATGTATCTAAAAGTACCTGGTAAGGAAAGTATCATTGACACAGGTTTTTCTTTCTTATATTCGAGATATATTCCAGATAGATTGTATAAATCCAGGATGCACAAAAGAAAAATATACTCACTTTTGAAATACTGGCAGAATCTGGATCTTTAATGTTGTGAGAGGATAACTCGAGACAGAGAGTGCCAACCAAAACTCTTCCAATTCAAATGTTCTGCTGGTAGAGATAAGTGAGCCAGAAAAACCAAAACACAGGAGGTGATCACTTATATCGAGTAGGACTTGCTTTATTCATTCAGGAGTCTTTCTATTTAAATCAGTGAACTATCATGAACTTTTGAATGAATAGCTTTTAGATTGCTAAATTCAGTAATCAGTCTTTGTTACTTCAGTTGTTTTGACCTGAAATGACATGAGAAAATGTCTAGTAATTTCTCAGGGGAACTTAATGACTCAATTAATTTTTAATATAGTAGGGGAAAATAGAAGTTAATATTTCCATAAACACTAAGTGAAATTGCACCTACTAAGTGCTCATTAAAATATGAAATGAAATAACAGTTTAATTTTTTTAAAACATAGGATTACTTATTAGGTTTAGTCAGGTGTCAGAATATATTAAAAAGGCCTTGTGAAATAGAAAAAAACCCTGCGTTATAACTTGCTCCTTAGCAAAGGAGCACTGTCCTTGACACCACACTGTAGAGCTTCTAACTTGCAGAACAGAAAATTTGCATTGGAAACTATTATGCTTTAGTAGAATATATCCAGACAACTTTCATTTTCAGGGAAATAACCTGAGAATCCAATTTGTACAAATTTTTGAGTTACAATGCTGTCCTAGGGTTATTCCGTCAACAGCTTAAGAACGAAAGATATAGGCTAAAAGTAGAGTCTACATTCAAACAGTGGCAACTGAAAAGAATTGAAGTATAATACTGATTTTTTTACATCAGAATTTGTGGCCCACTGCACTCAACTGCTGACATATATTAAAATGCATGTATGCAAATATTCAGAGTAAACACGGCTCTTCATGAGCATGGAAGTCACCAGATAAACTCAGTGCATGCAGGAGCAGAGTCTTAATCACCTGCATAAGTCTTGAGACATAAATTAAATTTGCAACTTGATAATTTACAGATTTAGCTTCTTTGGCAAGCAGGCAGGCGAAAAGGGCTTATGTCAGTTCACAGAGAGGTCAGCAGTATTGATTTTGGCATAAGTTGCAAAGTAGACTATACAAATATTTTATTGCCTATTATCCAATAAAAAATCTTGGAATAAAACCTGAGTGAACAGCTTGCTTACAAAGATAACCATTCTATTTTTGCATAGTTAACTTGTGTGCTAATACTTTCAATACAGTTCAGATAATGTTTGTATAATAAACCAGGATCAAATAAAATAGTGATATAAAGAAATCTTCAGTCTATATAGCAGTCTATATGTTTGGCTAGATGACAGAGATGGCAGGAGGATATAACTTTATTAATACATTATTTATGGTCTGCACACACAAGACAATGATTTGTTCAATACAGAGTAAAGTTTTTTTGTTTTGACATATATTTTTGAGATACAAAATAGCTCATTTGAAATGACCCAATATATTAGAAACAAATGGTAGCAGTAAAAGCTATGAAAACCTGCATGATTTATAAAAAATTACTAAGGTGAAATTTATTTATTTTATATCTGATTCAAAGTAAATAAAACAAGAGCTGTTTAAGCTCATGACTATACTAAATCAGATCATACAGTTCCTTTGGAAATTTTCCTTTGATTTAGGAAGTGTTCACGGTAAGGATTAGTTTCACAATGTAGACAAATTAACTGCTCTCCCTTAGATAACAAGATTAAGATCAAATCCGCTTTTCTTGTAACAATATATTGATTTTAACAACTGAAGACCAATAAAAAAAGCTTTCCACCAACTCACATTCTACTGATAACAGAAGACTATGTGAAGACCATGTGAAACAGTGCAACCAGAAACTCACTTGGAGCTGCAAATCTGCCACAGTTAAAATATCTACCGAAATGACAGGCAGCATTTAGTCCTCACAAAAATGCTAGTTGTTGTGTAAAATAAGTAACATACTGCACAAAGTAAATTTTGATGGTTTTGGGGTTTTTTTGGAAGATGCAGAGATTTCCATAGTGACAATATTGGTGTGATTCTGCACCACAAGTACCTAGGAACATGAAGTCCTTATAATACAAGGAAGTTAATACAAAATGCATTGAATCAAATTAAAAAGTAGGAGAACAAGGTTACTTTACTTTTATTCCCAGTAGAAAAATCCTTTCTATATAGCCCCCTGTGAAAAGACAGAATGCAGAGAGTGGGTGTATTAGTTGAACATCGTAAGGACAGATTTTACACTGTACCTACTGACACAATGATAAAGCTAAAGCTCTTACAACTACTATTCAAAAATCAATTCTTTATTACAGGCTTTTTACAATTCTTCTGGAAGTGTCTTCAAGAGATTTGCTATTCTCACTGCAGGTGCAAAAATGGCAACTATTCATGTACTCTAGAAATGATAACCAATAAATCATTTATTACAATAGCAATATTATCCTCTACCGTACTGAGATATAATAGTAGTACTTATTAATAAGATAGAGGAACCATAATCACTATAAATAGGAATATCGGTTATAGTATTAATTTTAACAGATTTTCAAATATTAACAAAATCAGCTCTTATTTTAAGGTCAAGTGAGACACTCAAGAAAGGAACATGGCAGGGGTTACATATTAACAACCACCTGCATTAAAAATAATTTTAAAAGCTTATTAAAAATATGAATATTGTTTTGTGAAACCCTTAAGCTTGGTATATTTGTGTCTTAAGAGAGAACTTCAACAATTATAAGGTGATAAGAAAGACCTAACTTGTAAGGCAATGCTCAGTTAAAATAATAGAATTAGAAGTGGAAATTTAAATCCTGCACCTTTTGTCATTTTGCATATTTACACAACGGTTTTTCTACTTCCTAGGAATTCCAATATTTAGACATTTAGAAAATATGTGGTTGAGTGCCTCTTCTATTTTTTTCTTCCTCTCTCCTCCTTCTTTTTAATAGAATAATAAAATCACAGTTTTGGTTGGAAGGGACATTTAAAAGTCATCTAGTCCAACTCACCTGCAGTGAACAGGAACATCTTCAATTTTTTGAGGTTGCTCAGAGGCCCATCCAACTGGACCTTGAATGTTTACAGGGATGGAGTATGTCTGGGCACCTGTTCTCATGTTTCACAACCCTCATTGCAAAAAAATTCACTCATATTTAATCAACTCAAGTGCATCTACCCCCCTTCAGTTTAAAACCATTACCCCTTGTCCTGGGTGAGGAACATTGTGACAATGGTAAGAAAGAAGACTGGAAATAAACATCATAAAATTATAAATATATTGACTTGAAATGAATAGTGTAGGCTGCAGGAACTACTACTTGAAAACCTCAAAAAAAGAGATCAGTGGAGAAGCAAAGTTGCAGCTGAAGACTATACTGCTTCTCAGCTGTAACTTTGGGAACGTACTGGGGGAGAGACACCAAATACAATCTGAATGCCAAATGAATTCAAAAGAAACCATCTCTTTGTGGGGTTGCAGATGAGGGCAGGGGAGGAATTTGAAAGACTGCTGAAACTTCAAAGCTACACAGCAGAAGATAAATCCCTTGAAAAAGAATGTGGCAATTGAAAAAGAAACACTAAGGAAAAAGACAAACCTTTTGCTATTACAAACATAATTCTGTAAGAAATTTCAGCCAGCAAATTAACCTTACCTCCAGCTCAAAACAATATGAGGCCAAAGGGAAACAACTCAAACAGCTGTTTGCCAATACATTGATTTTGGCATTGTTAAACAACTTCTTTCAAAGATACGCATGAAAGATATTAAATCATTCATTAAAATCATAATAGGAATGCAAAACAACACCATTTGTAACTGGTGCCATGGGTTTGGCACTAGCCAGGGGCCATTGTACCCATGAAAATATATTTTCCTCAATTTTTGCTGTGAGATAGGACCAAAGAAGGAGCACAGCCACCCAAACTTAAAGAATAGAATAAACTTTATTAACTAACACTAAAAAGGAAGGAAAAAACACAAACCAGAATGAAACTTTCAAGACATTCCTCCTCCCCCCAGCAACTGTTCACTTCCCCACTGACAACATGAAGAGACAAAACCTAGGATTTTCAGTCAGTAACCACTCTTTGAATAACCATTTCCCAATTCATCAGGAAGAGCAGAGTCTCTCTTGCATACCACAGATCTCCACAAGATATCAGTCCTCTTTGTAGCCACACACTTCACAAATGGCCTGCCCAGATTTGCCATTGTGAAGCATCCCCCCATGAGACAGTCCTCGCACAACTGCCTCATGGGCTTCATCAGCTTTTAGGGTACAGTTTAAGAATGTCTTTT
>VXBQ01014776.1:152848-344148 GCA_013400175.1 Phainopepla nitens | reverse complement strand
GACCTCTGCCAGAGGCTGAAGCTGATAACATAGAATGTCCTTGAGAGCAGCTGCACTGGACTAAGATCTCTCAGCTCCATGCTGAGGGGGTGGGGGCGGGGGTGTGGGGACGGTGATTCTTCTCATCCTCCCCTTCTGCTGGGACAGGCTGCCTTTGGAAGGGGGCCCCCAGCCCAGTCCGACCCAGGCCCCCATAGAACACAGGGGAAACCCAGGCTGGGGCAAACCTGTCCTTTCTTTCCTCCCCCCTCTGCCAGGCCAGCTCCAATCCCTCTCATCCTCCCCCTCTGCCAGGCCAGCTCCAATCCCTCTCATCCTCTCCCTCTGCTGGAGCAGCTCCCTTGGAAGGGGCTCCCCAGCCCAGCCCCCCATAGGCCCCTGTAGGCCCATGGTGAGGGGGGGATGAAGGGAGGAACTGTACTGGAGCTGCAGAGCACCACTGTACCTGTTCAATGCCAGAAGGAAAAAGAGATATTCCCGGGCAATCTTTGTCTCCAAATGTGTATCTACAGAGGCGTATTTCACCTTTGATTGGCCCATCCCCATGTCTGTCCTCAAAACTGGCCCACAATTGGTCTACACTGGGCCCAGGGAAAATTCACAAGCAAATATCACTTCCATGGGTGGTCATTTCCTGCCCACCAAAATGCCAATCAAATCTAAAACCAGCACAACTGGGATAGAGCTGGATGAAAGAATGAACTGTTTAGAAAGGACAGAATTAAATATGGCGGTACAGTACTGTGTACTCACATAAATGACTGATTAAATAAAGATAATAGTCCCCATAAACTAAAAAAAAAACCCAAACACTTATTTGGGGAAGACTTCTCAGGTATATGTTAATACTTCTCCTGCATCAGAGCTGGAAAATTTGGTTTTGTAAGTTTAAGTGAGATATATAAAGTAGTGTTACTTTTATGATTCCTACCGATTTCTTAGCATTTCTCTTCCAAACTGTATCAATTCACAATGGTAACTCTCCGGCATGCTTTTATAGAAATGCGTAGTAAATTCCTAAGTCAATTCACCTGTGCTGCCCTATAAACACTCAAGATGCTATGAAAAGAAACACTCACCTTTTGGTCTAGACATATCAAGGTAATTCATTTTGTTTCAAATTGACACCAAAGAAAGAAACAGATAACCTAAGGAAGTGGGTCTATTAGAATGGCAGACTGAAAAATTAGGAGGATGACAAATAAAGTCAGCAGAAAAACAAAGATTTGAATGTGGAGGTAGAGGTACTGAATTTAAATAGAAGTCTAGTATCTGGAGTCCTCACAAAGAAAAAAGAAAACCAGAAGGCAGTCAGTCTGCTTGGAGAAGTAGACAGAAAAGCCAGAATTTTAAAAGTGAAAATATCTATAAGTGTATGGACAAAGGATTAATGAGTTACACAAATCAAAGTCAGAAATACCAATATCCATAAGCACATTTGAACTTCAGTTGTCTAAGGAATTTAAAATAACATAAAATTAGTTATCCAGAAGTATGGTAATGAAAATAACTGCATCAGTTGTAGAAGCAAGCTTTCTTTGTTAAAATTGAAGAGAACTAAAATCCATAAACTAGGATATTTATAGATTTCTGGTATCAAATATTCAATTTATCATTCATGTAGAGGTTGTAACCTGAAACTAACAAATAGAAAGCCTGCTACTCTTCTTACTGTCAGAAGTATGTATGGGGGGCAAAAAAAGAAAGAAATATGCCTCAACTACTACAATCCTGCTTGACTACTGCTCAGAAACAACTCAGAAAGGAAATTACAAAGAAAAGGTAATTGTACATGGAGGGAAGTGAACTAAAATCAAACATGAAAATATGCCTTTATTGTTTTATCACTCTTCTCAGACAATTGAAATGTATCCATGCTAGTTTATCTAAATTTAAGCAGAATGCCTCATGGGAAAATATTTTTTAATTCAGAAAAGATCAGGTTTTATAGAACTGACTTACAGCAAGAAATTTTACATAAACAGAAAAATAGCAGCAACAAAAACCCCGAAATGCACCAAAAAAAAAACCAACCAAAAACCCAAAACCAACAACAGAAAAAGACTTACATTGAAAGGTAGGTTATCGCACGAGAGATGCCAAAGAAGTTCTTTAATAACAGACCTTGATACTAATCGCATTTATTATTTTCACTGGTGATGGTAATGTGAGGAATTCTAGCAAGACAGATTTGAGAGGCAGTTTCAGAGGCAGTATCACTACTGAAGGCTGCATTACTGTCCTTCAGAAGTAATTAGATTTCTCTGTAGGTAAAACCAAACAAACATACAAACAAAAAAAAGAAAAACCCCCAAACAAAAACCCCCAAACTTCCAAGAGGAAATTTCTTGCATTTGGAGACTAAGAAGAAGAATGGATGTCCTAAGATGAGAAAGGCAACATTGGCTTATTTTACTATTGCAGGTGATTATTATGACTTGACTAAAAAAGACCCAAATTAATTTCTAACATGCAAGCACTGAGAGGCATTCAGCAATGGTGAACTAGGTGTACTTATCTACAAAGCACTGAAAATACTGGATAATCCTTTACAGACATCTGATAGATATTTAAAAATGCAAGATTTATTTAAAGTAGTTTGATGTGGAGAAGAGTTTCTAGGCTTATTCGAGTAAAAACATGATGTTAAAAGAGTCTCATTTTTCATGTAAGGAATACAAAAGCTGTAATGACATTTAGTTACTGACCAGGATATGAGATCTATTTATGTTACTTAGGAGTTCTTTTTTGTATTCAGTAAGAGCCATCTTCCCCTGCTCACTATAGCTGTAATTATTCTATGGTTCAAAGAGTTGTACTGAGAATCTTCTTGGGTGATAATGTAACATATTGTGGTTAGTGTGGTTACATAAGATATTAGTAATTTTATAACCGTCAGAGGTTCAAAGTTCTGAAAAGCTCATTGTCTCAGAGGTTAATAATTTTGAGATTGGATTTTACAAGTTCATGAACAGTAGAGAAAAGGGAAAATATGAAGTTAAATAAATAATCTTCCAGCATGAAATTTTAAGAAAATGAATGATTGGTATATTTAAGATGCCAGTGAATTGCTGTGCATTGTGTATTTGTATTTAGAAATCTTTAAGCCTCTATGGTTACCAAGAAATACTGAGAAGTTCTTGACGTGACAGACAAACATATAGAAAAGGAGGAATTGTGCAGATACAAAAGTTGGGAAAGATTCCAAGATCTTACCTTCCCTTTCAGACCAGCAGCAGCATTACAGTGGGAAGTGCACAGGTATGTGATTGTTCAGATCACATGAGAGCTGACACGTCTGAATGGTTCTCAGTGTAGATGGAGGAGTCTGTGTCTGCACACAGCTGCTGAGGTACACATAGAAAACAAAAATGTTTCGGTAGAACTGAAGATGTATACATGCCTGGAAGACATGGGAGAAATTTCAAATCCTGTATTAATGCAATAATATCAGTCATTTGGTATAAGGCAGAAAATCCATATCAAACTCAGAACAGTTGACTGATTCTTTCCAAAAAGATTATTCACAGTTAAAACAGCAGAATCTCTATTTACCAATACCTTCCGTATTTCCTCTTGTGCATTCCCTTCTACCATTTATTTAAAATAAACTTACATATATAATACAATTCATAACAGTATCAGAGAAAGAAAAAGAACTTTCTGAATTCTTCACTTAGTGTCATTACATGACTCAGAATCTGTTTCACATTAGCACAATACTGTCCATGCTATAATTTTAGGGTGACTTTTCATGGTTTTTCTAGAAACGCATGCTCTGAAGTCATGAGGCAATGATCGTAAAATATAAGGATGATGGATAAAACACGCTTAACTTTTAATGGTGAATCTAAGCACCTACAAGTTATTACTTGTGCTGGTTGCTCACCTGATCTTGAGCAATATAGGCGTACATAATATAATGACCTGGTCTATGTAACAATATTAAAAAAGTAGCTAAATTTAAACCCCTATTCAGTTTATCCTTAATGTAGTACTAAACTCACTCAATAGTTCAGGTTGAAAAAAAGGAAATTAAAAAATATTTGTACTAATCAGCCTAAAGATAACAGTGAAACACAGTAAACCTCAATTCTGCTCCAGTTGTTTGACTACAGTCACTACTGAATGGCAATGAAAGCAAAAGTTTTTATATTAAAAAAAGTGAAATACACCCCAAAATTTCAGAAATGCACAGACTGCAGGACACATACAAATCATGTGTTCAAAGCTCAAATTTTAAGTCTCAAATGACAGAAACCTATAGATTTGTCCATAGTTGCATATGACCTATATGCCCATTAGTGGTTGAATGTACACTGGACCTCAAATTGCACTAAAATTTCATTTTAGGAGGTATTTTTAAGATTCAGGAACAAATCCTTATGCAGGAGAATAGCTCCTTTTCTCTTAGGCTCCAATTTTACACTAAACAAAAGCAGAAGATACAAAGTCTCAAAATAATTTTAACGGTGTAATGATTTTAAAATATTTGTTTCATCAAGCCATCTTCTCCTGCCTAAAGAACTATAGCAGTGAGTTTCATAATGCCAAAGTGTTTTGTCAGTGAGTAGCCTAGGTAGTTTTACACTTTCTCTGCACTTTTTACTCTAACTGTAAAAACAGCTATACAAAAAACCCTGAATATCGAAGGCCTCCCAAAATAAGATACTGCTAACACAACAATAGAATAGAAAGTAAGCTTAGGATAAGTCCTCAGATATGTTTCCAGGAAAAAGTTTAATGCCTATTGTTATCACAGAATCACAAAATTTGTGAGAGTGGAAAGGAGCCCTTGAGGTCACCTGATGAAACTCCCTTGTGTTCAAGGAGGGACACCTAGATCTGGCTGATCAAGATCACATCCAGGTGTATTTCCAATGCCTCCAGGGAGAGAGACCCCACTATCTCTCTGGGTAACCTGTGCAGTGCTCACTGACCATCAGTATAGAAGTGTTTCCTGATGCTCAGAGGAAACCTCCAGTATTTCTGTTTGTGCCCACTTCCTCTGGTCCTGCCACTGGGCACCTCAGAGAAGAGCCCTGCTCAGTCTTCTTTGTGCCCTCTCTTCAAGTATTTGTATACATTATTAAGATCCCCCTGAGCCTTCTCTTCCCCAGGCTGTACAGCCCTAGCTCTGAGTCTTTACTCATGGGAGAGATGCTGTAGTCCTTTCATCATCTTTGCAGCCTTTTGCTGGACTTTCTCCAGTATGTGCATGCTCTTCCTGTTCTGAAGAGCCCAGAACTGGACACAGCCCTCCAGATGTGGTCTTTCTAGTGCTGACTAGAAGGGAAGGATCTCCTCCCTCTGCCTATTGGCAATACTTTGTCTAATTTCGGTGCAGGATACCACTGACTCTTTGTGGCAAGGGCACATTGCCGGCTCATGTTCAATTTGGGTGATTAGCAAGGACCCCCGGGTCCTTCTCTATGACAAGATGCTTTATAGATGGGTTGTCCCCAGTATATACTGATGTGCAGGGTTGTTCTTCCCCATGTACAGGACCTGTTGAACTTCATGTGGTTCCTTCCGCCCCATTTCTCCAGTTTGCCCAGGTCCACCTGGATATGATCACAACATGCAGCCTGTTAGCCACTCTTCCCAGATTTGTCTCGTCAACAAACTGCCTGAGGATATGCTCTGCACCATCATCCAGTTCAGTAACATTAGATGTTAAACAGGACTGGACACAGTTTTAACTTCTGAGCTCCTTCTGGCCTGTCCTTCCTAAAGATGCTGTATCCCCTCCATTCAGCCCTCTAGTCATGGGAGACATCCCACCCCACCACCATGATCCCATCAAGATTGTTGCCTTGCTGCTGGTGTTACCAGGATTCCTTGTGTGTTTGTTACTCTCAGGCATTGAATACAATCTACTGGATGAGCTGTTCACTTGAGGAAAAAAAGTCAGAGAAAATAAAAAAAAAAAAAATCAGCAAAACCATTACTGTGTCTTATGACTGTTTCTTTCAGAGAAGATAGTTATAAGTGGCTTTCTAAAGTGGGAAAACTTGCACCTGAATGAAGAAAATCCAAGTGCACAGATTTTTCTCCTCATTGCAGAGGCTTTGTACAAAAGCACTCTCCATAAAACAGCCAGCCTTTAGAAAATGGCTACCATGGAAGATTAAAATCATCATTGTGGCATTAAGTTCTGAATCCATATATGTGTCACAAACCCAAAATTTCACTTTACAGTAACTCAGAGCTCAGTTCAGCTTCAACTTATACCTACTAATAGTTTATGATTTGTGCTTTATAGTCTACCCCTTTACACTATAACCAAAAATTATTATAATGAACATTTGTAGATGCTTCTCTGTCTAGAAATATTTCTTTTTGAACAGATTTTTATAACATCTCTCTTCCTTTTGCAAGCATTTAGAAATCAGAGCTGAGTCAAAGTCTGAGTCTCATTTTTATCCTTTGGGAACTTTATAGAATATTAAATCTCTAATTCCTTTTGAATCAAGTACTATGAAATGAAAGAAAGCTCAGAAGGAGCCTGTAGTCTCTTCTTTTCCTTTTCCCTTTCTTTGCCTGCATTTTTTTTTTTTTTGATTAACAACTTAATTCAGACTATGAAAAAAGAGAAAATGCTTGGTTAATGCTTGTAAACAAAATGACTGAATTTTGTGTAAATCACAATTTTGTGTAAATCATTCTATACAAGAGAATGTGATGTCAATAAATATCAAACAGACTTCCTGACGTGAACTGACGGTGTATGATTTACTTTCTTAATTTTCATTAAAAAGAATCAAAATTAAGTTTCACAAGGCACTGTTATTTGAAACCAGTAATGTCTGTGTTCCAGCTTATCTATTCCAAGTAATTTAAAGATCATTGTGACTGGAATCAGATTGCCAGCCTATCTGGTTTTTTACCTCTTACCTGATTATGATATTGAATATACAGGCACTAGTATTTTGGAGAAGTCTATTGAGAGGCCTTTTGTGGAAAAATAACTGGGGGTAAAAAGAAGTCGTACAACAATTATAGGGGAAACCATAGTTGCTACTCTCTTGATGGAACATGGTCAACATATCTGACCTCCCACACACAACACAATCTAAGGAGGACTAAACAGAGAGTAGAATGGAGTGGAAACGCTGTGTCCAGACTCTATTGAAACCCTTGCAGAGGAAGGAACTCAGTGATACCTTTTAGCTGATAAGCTGCACAGCAGCTGAAAAACCAAGGGAGATAAAAGAAAATGTCCTGCTGCTGAATCAGCAACCGTGGTGAAATCACTCTCCTTGGAGTGATGCACGTCCCTATCCCGGGGTTATTTCAGATACCATGCTGAGATACTCACCCCCAAGGGTGGTACGGCCATCCTTCACTGAGTAAGATGTATGACTAAAGTGATGCAAACTCCCCCTAAACACAGAGTATAAAAGTAAGCTAGGAATGGGCTGAACTTGTCTTTTCCCCCATGGGAATGAGAACTGTACTATATGTGTGCTGAATGATTATCTTGTGCTAGCTTTTTAGGGATTAGGTCTTGTTACTACTTCACTTTGAATACATTTTTGCAGTCAGATACTAGCACCAGCAGTCTTTGAACCTTAACTTGTCACAATTTTATTAATTAAGAGCATANAACCCACCACAGTTTTATTGAGTGTCGTTCTGTAAACTGTTAATGTGAGTCCTTCAAGAGCACTGACAGTCACTGGCAGTGGGTAAAGGTTGGAGACTCAGGAGGGGGTCTCTCTGGTTGGAGTGTGACCCTGAACAAGTTGGTGGGGCTGCCCTCCAATCCGGTGAACTGCTCAGTGCAGGCTCCCCATAACAGGGCATTGACAGAATGGTAGGGTAGAAAGGTCTCAGATTTCCTGGAGCTCTGACAGACTAATCAAACATGAAGGGTTTANAAATGTCCTGCTGCTGAATCAGCAACCGTGGTGAAATCACTCTCCTTGGAGTGATGCACGTCCCTATCCCGGGGTTATTTCAGATACCATGCTGAGATACTCACCCCCAAGGGTGGTACGGCCATCCTTCACTGAGTAAGATGTATGACTAAAGTGATGCAAACTCCCCTTAAACACAGAGTATAAAAGTAAGTTAGGAATGGGCTGAACTTGTCTTTTCCCCCATGGGAATGAGAACTGTACTATATGTGTGCTGAATGATTATCTTGTGCTAGCTTTTTAGGGATTAGGTCTTGTTACTACTTCACTTTGAATACATTTTTGCAGTCAGATACTAGCACCAGCAGTCTTTGAACCTTAACTTGTCACAATTTTATTAATTAAGAGCATAATTCTGTACACTGTTAATGTGAGTCCTTCAAGAGCACTGACAGTCACTGGCAGTGGGTAAAGGTTGGAGACTCAGGAGGGGGTCTCTCTGGTTGGAGTGTGACCCTGAACAAGTTGGTGGGGCTGCCCTCCAATCCGGTGAACTGCTCAGTGCAGGCTCCCCATAACAGGGCATTGACAGAATGGTAGGGTAGAAAGGTCTCAGATTTCCTGGAGCTCTGACAGACTAATCAAACATGAAGGGTTTAAGTAAATCTCCCCTTTTCACATGATACTTTCGGAAAAAAAAAAAATATTTAAACCAAAAGTTAATTTTAGATTTTTACTCCCCAACTTCTGTATAATTCGAGCTATTTGCTTAGGTGCTTGTTGGTTTATTAGATACTTCCGAGGTTATGGAGATTCATGAATCCTTTATTATTGGTTCTTTCAAACACTGAGCATCATTTTTCATACGTTTAGTGACAATAGTTCAAAATCAAAAGAAACTATGCAACTCTGTGATTTAATTACTTACCGATATAATCTAAGGACTTTAAAAACTTTAGTTTTTGTTGATTTTGAATAACAAGGTTACAGTTAGGAATCAATTCCTGAGAACCCATCAAGTCATCTTCATCTTTTGTTTTTGTCAGGACTCTTGCTCAAATTTTCTATGCCTCAATTATGTGCTTAATATCTTTCAGGATTTGATACCTTTTTTTCCTCCCCAATTTTTTTTTTTTCACTTGTTCTGTATTAGTGCTGTAAGAATCACACTTTTAATTTGCCATATAAGTAAACAGGAAAAAATGTTCTGAAATAAAACTTGTATTGTAGTAGTTAAAGAACAATATATGCCTTGCTACAGCTTACTGTTAATCTTTCTGGAAGTGGATAAAAAATTAACTTTGTGCTTCCTTATATACTGCAGCAGCTAGGGCCATCTTTCATTAGGCAGTAGCACTGAATGCTGAAATCTATTCCGTTACGCTGGATTTCTGTACACATGCAAATAAAAATGCTCTCCTCCACAAGGTCATATTCTCTATATAATTGCAGAGGCCAGCATTTCATAGCATTATATAATAGGGAGGTGCTCTCTCAAATATTATCATTCAATGGTTCAGTGCAGCACTTTCATAACATACACCTTAATGTACCATTACTGCATTCAGACATCTCTCCAGATCAGTGATCAGGTAAAACGTTAAATGGAAAGAAAGACTGCTCAAATAGCTACAACCTACTTGTCTCTCTGCAGCTACAAAAATATTAGTGAGCCTTCAACATACAGTTTCTCAATTCTTTGCTTTCAGAAAAGAATTGTCACCTGGAGAAAGCAAATGAATAAACATTTTTCCAATAGCCATTTGTACCCTGTCAGATATGACAGCTGGAAAGGATTTTGAGGTGTTGAATTTTTGTGTATTTGTTTGTTCTTTTGTTTGGTATAAATTAAAGTGCATGCATCTGTGCTGTTTACAAAGATTTGTGCATCTCTAGGTTTCCTTCACCTCATCAAATGGGAGTGTGAATGATTATCAGGAAGTTGCTTTTAAATAACTTTTGTGAGATAACATTTTTATTTTTATCAGAAGGCTTATGCATAAAGATACCTTCAAGATGAAGATTTTTTTATGAGAGCAGTGGACTTGAATAATGTTGAGAATCAAATCTAGTCACGCTTTTTTCTCAGTTCACAAATCACAGTGATGGCAAATAAGATCAAATGTATAAATGAAAATAATAATGAGGAACAAAACAATATATGAATAATTCACAGTCTAAATACTAGACAAAACAAAAGGGAAAGAAAGCTGGGAGGAGTGGCCAATACCCCAGAGGGTTTTTCAGCCTTTCAGAAGGACGTTGACAGCTTGGAGAGATGGGCAGAGAAGAACCTTCTGAAATGCAATACAAGCAAGTGCCCCTGAGGAATAATAACCCCATGCACTAGGACAGACTGAGGGTTGGAAAACAGCTCTGTGGAGAAGGACCTGGGCGGGGGGGGAACCCTGATAGACAACAAGCTGTCCATGAGCCAGCAGTGTGTCATTGTGGCCAAGAAGTCCAACAGTATCTTGTGATGCTGCAGGTTGAGGGAGGTGATCCTGCCCCTTTAATGTGCCCTGGGGAGGCACATCTGCAGTGCTGTGTCCAGTTCTGGCCTCCACAGTGCAAGAGAGACATGGAGCTCCTGGACCAAGTCCAGCAGAGGGCTACAAAAATGAGCCTGTTCAGTCTTGAGAAGCGATGACTGAGAGGAGGTCTTATCAGTGTGAATGTCTGAAGGGAGGTTGTCAGGAAGATGGAATCAGGCTCTTCTCAGTGATGCTGAGCAATGGGAAGGAAAGAGGCAGAAACAGGCACAGGAAATTCCACCTATGAGGAGGAACTTTACTGTGCAGCTGTCTGTGCCCAGAGAGGTGTCATGGGCACCTGGTTGTGGAGTCTCCATCACCAGAGATACTCAAGAACACTGCAGACTTAATTCTGTTCCGTGTGCTCTAGGATGGTTCCAGTTGGCCAAGGAGGCTGGACCAGATGACTGACTGTGGTCCCTCACAACTTTATGCATTCTGTGTGAAATAAAGTTATTTTCTACCAGCTCTTTTAAGCTGGTACAAAATTTGACTTCTCATGCTAAGGGATACATTTAAATAATTTTTAAAAGCATAACATGTCAGCATATCATTATATTGATGCTATGTATCTTTAATACTGTAAAATAATAAACATATAAAATAGTTCATAGGATTAAATAATTCATTTGGATTATTTCTGGGCTTCTGATGGTAAACATGAAAACCTGAAAATAATAATAGAAAAACAGAATGTTAAGGATTGAAAGAGATCTTAAAGATCATCTAGTCCCCTCTAATTGTGTCATATCCTAGGGTATTCAGGTGACACAATCTGATTCTTACTGAGCATGAAAAGTGTGTGGAAAGAAGGAAGGTAAAAGGTAGGAAAGGATAGAATAGATACCACAACAATTCTAAAATTGTTCACTTCATCATTCAAAGTCCTGAGTCCTCTATGATGTATATGAATATAACTACCAGTAATTTAGATAAAGCATATATTTTTTAAAAAAAAATCATATGGAGAAAAGAAATGGTTCAGATTATTTTTTTAATTAGAAAATCCAATATAGTAAGGAAAAGTGGTTTTGGCATGAAGAAATGGTTTCACACCAAGAAAGTTGTAAGAAAACTGCACAGACTCAGGGAAAAAAAAAAAAAGAGTAATTCAAGATATGTAACTTTGTTATGTGTGCACTTTCCTAGATGTGATTTCCACAGTTTGCAGTAACACAACTCTGAGTTCTTTGAAATTCTGGGAAGGACTACTGCCCCACCACAGCTCTCTGTAAACCATACTCTAAACCTCTTTGTAATTATTTGCAACTATTCACTTGAGCCAGAATATGCTACACTGAAAACTAGCTGAAGTTAGTATTGTTCATTTGAAAAGCATGAGAGGTTGAGATTCTTTAATATATTGTTAGGAAATGAAATACACAGAATGTGCACCTGCAAGAACACTCATGCCATGCATAATGTTTTAGTGAGCACAAAACAAACTGGAAGATCAAGAAGTGAAGAATTCTATATTCTGTATCTCCCTGATCTGAATAATCAATTGCAAGCTCAAGCAGACAATCTCTGAGAAAAATTGAAAGTGTCTATAAAATAGCTAGATAACAAAATTAGTAAAATACTTTAACCATATTGTCAACTGGAAGTCACTAAATAAATCTAATAGTTTAATTACCTTCTAGGATCATCAGGAGAACTCCCAGGTTTTGAATAATGTAAATGAAGACACAGGAGATGTTTTTAGCGGTGGTGTAGTGTCTTTGCAAATCTGAAAGAGACAACTGCTGGAGTTGTATCCCAGGATTGGTCAATTTCTGATTACTTCAAAGTATCCCCATGTTGCTATCTGAAAATGTATGAAGTAAAAGCTATTTGCTCAGAGAAGATTTTAAGCTTTTAGGTTTTACATTCTTTCTGAAGTAAGGCATCAAGAATTACATACACATACACAGAAACTAAGCAATCGCCTCAGGGGTCTGAGGTCTAATCTTCTTTCTACTATTTTGGTCCACCTTTACTTTTTCCCCTTCATTCACAGGGAAGTTTAAAGTGGATACAGGACAGGGTACAAAACTCATCTCACAACAAAAAAAAAAAAAAAGGAAAACACCATCTATTTTATAATTGCTGCAAAGTTATCTACACACACTGAAAAATTAGTGGAAAGGATGTAAAGAAACTTCCAACAAGTATCAAATGCATTTGAATATACACATACTGAAAAGTCAGGAAGAGCTGGCAGAGATGTCTGCAAGGTTGAAGTGTTGTCTTGAGCATCTCCAGCTGTGAATGTATGAAAGTGCTTCTAGCATCTCAAGTAACACATAAGAAACATTTTTCATTCATTCATTATTTCTATTCATTTTTTTCTAAATATACTTTGTCCAATTAGGTTTTTAAACTTCATACATCACTCAGAAAATCACCCACTGAGACACTCCTGAAGGTGATGTAAGAAAAAAGTGTGAGTTAAAGGGAAAATCTCAAGAGAAAACTACATTGAATCTTCTAGAACTATATGCTACTTGAAATATTATTTTTTTAAATATTATAAGGAATTAATAATCAGAACTTTTTCCTAGCTCTGTGTACTTGGCAAAGTACTAGCAAGGTAAAACCAGAAAATATCTAAGACATTATGAAAGAGACATATTACCTTCAACAAATTAAGAAATGCTAAGTATTAGGATTTGTCAAACAAATATATTTAGATAGAAAACCAAAGGAAAAAAAGACAAACACCAAAATTTATATCATGGCAAATTGCTACAGCAGATCTTTGCAGATTTCAAGTGCAACTACACAGCTATAGATACCTATACAGATCTGGGCTGAGTTTTTGATAACTGAGTAGAAGTAGACATCATTATATCAGTTTAGAAAATCATGCTACCACAAAGATTTCAATCATTGAAGATTTAAAAGATGTGGTCCCTGTCTGAAACTCCTGTGTGGAAGACTGTTAGCAACTGTATTATATTAAATGACTAAATATATCACTGCACTAGGAACAAGACCTATGCAATCCCCAAAACTGTATGCCCCATATTTGAGATGTGAATTATATCACCAAATATTCTAAGTGAAAAAATGTCAGATGCCAGCATTTTGAAAAGTTGATTCTTTCCTTTGACTAAGCATGTTTTAACCAGTTATATCCCAAATAGCAACATTTATAGAGAAGGTTAAAGAAAAAAAAAAAAAAAAAAAAAAAACACTTTAATTACTTGGATTTTAAAAAGTATACTTCCATCAGTCACTGGAGCTTTCAATGCCTGTCAGCCTGTAAATGATGCAGCAGTAGTACAGAACATCAAGCAACAGCAAATTATACTGATAGATGTATACTAGTACACATCCTTGAGATCTTTTTACCCACATTTTTCTCAGACAAAAATGTTCAGCCATGATTGCATTACCCAATTCCTAACATAACTGGAAATTTTAGCTAGATGGCTGTTAAAAGCTCACTATCACAGATCTAGTTTTGATACCTGTAAGCAATTATCAGGAGTTGCAATAACTGATACATTTGGAATCATGTTCCTCTGAATGCAAACTGTATTGTGAAAACTATATAGAGATTTATGGGTAAATCTGTTTTCTACCAACTGCATTTTTTTTGGCCTTTTTTCCCCTCAAATTTAGGATAAGAGCCCTCAGTAGCCTAGGATTAGCTAATGTTTCTTCACTCCAGCAATTTCAACATTAGATAAAAATTATTTCATATTCAGAAATGAAACCAGATATTGGCGGAATTTCTCTGAGTCCTTCTATACCATAACAAATATAAAATTACATAAATACATATCAGGTAGCTAACAGTTGTCATGTTTTATATGTACATCAGCTAAAGTCAGACCATCATTCTAATTTCACTGAGCTGAGTATTCACTGTAGTCAACATTAAACAACCCTCATTCATTTTTGTATTGCACAGCAGAACACAGATTAAATCCAATGCTAATATAAATTCAAGCTGGTGGAGTCTACATAGTCCAGTGAACTGGGAAAACCCTACCTCTGATTCCTATAGCAATGCAGCTCCATTGGCATGGCATCAGTCCTGGACTAGTTATACCTTACACTCCCGGTTAATCAACTAAGGCCCAGCATAGTGCAGCTGGAAACTTCAAGTTTCAGACACAGCTCACACCAAGAGTTCAGAGGCTGGGTCCAGTGCATGGTATGATAAAGTGAAGATGTGCTCCACTGTAGGAATACAAACCCACAATGATACAAGAACCAGCTGTTCTAAAAAAGATATACTTAGGGTATAAACCATGTAGGAAGAATATCTCTCATAACCCCATTAAAAATTCATGTGAAAGAAAAATAGTTCTTTATTAAAATCTGTATAATCATAAATCATTTCCTTACAAACTGAATGAAAAGTAGTATGACATTTTCTAATCCTTTGACTTAAAACATTGGGACTGTGGAAAAAAACATAAAACAAAAGATTATTTTCAGAACCTAGGTTTTAATTGTTTGATCTTTATTCAACTTTTAGAAACAACTACTTTCTTTTTGTTGAGATAACTCTCTCCACTAAGAAATTTCAATTGAAAATAACCTTTTCAAAACTGTTTTGCAGCTTGCTCCCTTTAATTAAACTGCACATTCCAGAAGAAAATACAGCTACTTTCTAAATATTAATTATAATTCCCTTGAAGTCTCTTAGGTCATTAAAATATGATTAGCTAAAGGCTTTTCCTAGGTGGAATGAATAATAAACTTCAAATACACAGATCCATTTCAAGTCTACAATGATTATCTTGTTGGGATTCAGTTAATGAGAAAAATCCATCTCTGTTGGTTCAGTGACATGGATGAATATTTCAATTCCCAAAGATGCACAGCATGACAAACATAAATCACAACACCTGGAGTATCAAGTTAGCTACCTCACACTGAAGGGTCTGCAAACTACTAAGAATGACACAAGCATTCCTGCTGAGTGTATTAGCTAAAGTCTCCTCTTCCTTAATTATTTTTATCAGATTACTTTAAATCAGACCTGTGCTGAAGCTTATTAAAAAATGAATCCTATTTCCACAACAATACATTTGTTTTACCGACTTGTAATAGATGGATACAGGCATACATCTGCAAGCTCTTTTTTTCACTTCATCTTAGATGTAAGCAGGAATCAGACAAATGCAGGAATCAGATAAATCTGTCCAGGAAGTGTGATATGCAACATATCATCACTCCTTTAGTATTTCCAAATGCTCCTTCTGGGGGTCAGCCATAGTTCCAATTAGAAAGAAATGTTGCAATCATCATTATCAATCTGTATGAGGTTTTAAAGGACCTATTTGCATAGTTATATTCAATTAACACCATCATCAGGAAATAGAGCAATATTTTATTACCCACTATCTAGGGAAACCTTTCATCCAGGAATGGTTGAAAACCATCTCACCTTCATGAAAACTCGACCACAGACACCGCTGTAACAACTTGGCTTGGGTGGTGACCCCTGGGAAAGTCTAGAGCAAGGAAGATTTACCCTCGGGGAGGCAGTATCCAATTAAAGTATGTTTAAATGAACGGGACATGGGCAGGGCTGTGGGCCCTGATGGAACGCCCCCCCTAGTGTTGAGAGTTGTCTGATGTCACTGTGAGGCCACTCCCAGATATGTTGTAAATGTCAGGACAACTGGGGGAGATAGCCAGGGACAGGGAGACAGCAAATGTCACAGTGATCAGCAGGAAGATCAAAAAAAAAAACCCAAATATATCTAGGGAATCACTGGCCAGTAGGCCTCACCTCCATCCCTCTATATGTGTTGGAGCAGGCAGCATATCTGGAAATGGAATAGCTTTCAGTATTAAGTACAGGAAAGTGGATTTATAAAGGGAAAATCCTGCTTAACCATCTGGTAACCTTCTTTGACCACAGAACTGGACCAGTGGAATAGAGGAGAGCAGTGGATATCACTTATCGTGATTTTAGCAAAACTTTGAGTAAAATCTCCCATAACTTCCTCACAGACAAACTGATTAAATACATACCAGATAAATGGACAGCAAGGAGGGTGGGATAACAGCTCTATAAACCTCTGGACTCAAAGGATTTTGTCAAATGACGTGTGGTTCATCTGGAAGCCAGTCCCTCGTGATGTCACTTGGCATTGGTATGGAATCTACTACTGTAGAGGTACTACTGTACCTCTTCCTAGTGACTCGGATGATTGGCCAGAAGGCACCTTCAAGTTTGATGATGATAAAAAAACTGGGAAGAATGGCATCAGGTGGATGTACTGCCATTCAGAGGAATCTTGACAGGTTGGAGAAATGGGCTGACTGGAACCTTATGCAGTTCAACAAAGGGATGTGCAAAGTCCTGGTGTCAGAACAGCCAGCATGTGGGGACAAATAACTCCACAGAACACTACAGGCTGGGGCTGACTGGTTGGAAAGCAAGCTTACAGGAAGGGATCTGTATGTCCTAGTGGACACCAAGCAGAACACGATCTGATGATATATCTTTGCAACAAAGACCGTCAAGAGCATCCCTCCTTCGCTGTGTTACCGGGAGGATCATCAGCAGGCTGAGGGAGGTGAACTCTTCTCTCTGCTCAGCCCTTGGGAGACACATCTTAAGACCTGTGTTAAGGTCTGGGTACCTCTGTACAAAAAGGCCATAGTACACTTAGGAGTGTAAGTGCAGCAAATGGCCAACTCAGACGATTAGGAACCTCGTGTTTTCTTCATGTGAGCAAAGATTGAGAGAGCTGGGACTCTTCAGCCTGAAGAAGTAAAGTATCAAGTATCTGATGTGTATAAGTATCTGATGAAAGAAATAAAGATGGCAGAGTCAGACTCTTCTCAGGGATGCCTAGGAGAACACCAGTGTGCAATCAACATTATTAAAATTCTAAATCCTAAAGCCACAGCACTTTACCAGCTACTATGAAAAAAAATAAACTCTGTCCCATCTGAAAACAGCACAGTGAACAAGCAGCAATGGATACAAAATGAAATACACAAAATTCCAATTAACTCTTGGAAAAAAAAATCAATGAGCCCTTTTTTTTTAAACTCTGAAGTGGTCAACCACAAAAAGGAAGATATGCAGTCTTTTTTCTTCTTAAGATAGGAAAAATCTGACAAGAAACAGGCTCAGTAACTGCAGCAACTAGGTGACCTCCAGATGTTCCTTGTAATTTCAATGACTGCTTGATAGAATTCATCTAATCACTTCATAAACACAGAGACAACTTTCTCACTGCAAAACCATCAGATGACTAACTATTCCCCTGCTTTTGCAAAAAAAAAGTGGCATACTTCTGATACAATATTTGGATTATTAAATAAATAGGGTATTAAAATGGCACATAATTTGATTATCTATTTTAAAGCAATTCTATCCTGACCATCTTCTGCAGAAAACTTCTAGACAATAATTCAGTTAGACTTTACAAAATCCAACATTTTTCATGGTTGCAGATAACAGATATAAAACATATAAAGAAGATATTAGCAAAGTAAATAGCAATTAATATTACATTTCTGCCATATTTATTTTGAATAGCTATTGAGGTAGGTGAAGATCAGGCCTAGCTGCCAATCACTACATTGCTCTAGGTTGAATCCCTCCATTGAGCACGTGTGCACACACCATAGGTGCACACTGACACACACATAGAGCAATGTTATTTAAGTTTCAGATAATTATAGCCTGAAACAGTCTGAGAAACAGCAACTACATACAGGTAATTAAATCTTCAACAGAGTGCCATTACAAGCGCAGGTGGTTACTGCAGGTACCCTGGGCTGCAGAAAGAAGAGTCAGATCAAGAGGCAGGCAGATACAGACATAAAACACACACATACTTATGTATACAATAAATACATAGATTGTCTATCTCTTCAGACTGAAACATGAGGAATGAGAATCCACCTATATACAAAATAACTCTCAGAACTGCTAATTACAATTCATGAAAGTCAGCTGCATTTTCCTTCCTTTTTGTATTTTCTTATACCCTTAATCATTCTATTAACAGAAAAGAGCAGCTAATTGAGTCTGCTCCTATAACTTACTTGTTTCACTGCTAAAATGAAGGGCTAGTGATTGCAATAGTAAAGAAAAATTACAGTTCTGATGTCATTATTATGCATAGAAGTGTTGATATTTGCTTAGTTTTTTTTTTTAATAGTAAATGAGGAAGCTAGAAGAAAACCAAATTAAACATATACATATATATGTATCTATATGGCTAGAATCATATTAGAAACATAGGGAAACATAACTACACAGTGATACATCATAACGTGTATCAGAAAATACAGAAATAAAATACTACAGAATATTGAAAAAGTGTACTTTTTCAAAACTTCAAATGAAAGACTTGCTTTTCTTCACTGTAAACACTAATTATGGGCCAGACTCTGGTACTGTTTTCTCTATTACTGGTTATGCTATATAACATTTTATTTTAAAAGCTGTCTCGGTGACATAAATAGCTTCTTTATATTAAAAAGGTCTTACCAAACTGAGAATGTCAATTAGTAGTCAAGAATATTCTGATTCTTTTTTAGAGATACTAATGTCCTATTTTTATCTTAGTATGAAAATATCTACTGAAAAACATATGACCCCTTAACAATATGATACACCTCTCTGGAGCTTGCACAACACATAAAATGGGCCACAGTACCTTTTATTGATAAAATGTAATACTTTCACGCTCTGCTCATATACTAGTTTTATCTTTCTCAGTCGCTGTCTGAAATACCAAGCACAAGAATGGAGAAGTTGTATACTTACAATTCAGTCTGATATCATAGCAAGACAAAAACAATTAAGAAGTGAATTTTGGTAGCTGAGGTCTGCAGGGTTTGTGTGCATGTTGCCCAGTGTCAGTCAAGCCCTGGTTAACATAAAAAGAAGTCATCTGTGCTGGCTTCTTATTCTAGAAAGGACAGTAATTTGACTTGTCTTTAGTTATACAGTAAAATTTTATTCAACTTCTATGAAAGTTTTTATAGAATAAGAGAGAAAATGGCAGATTCCTTGCTTTGAATAATAAATATTCTGGTTTAAAATTGTGACATAGGACTTTGTGTGTCAAATCAAGAGATGGCAGGATACAGAATTGGTAGGATGTAACCATGTGCTTAAATCAGCAAAGCTGGTGTACTTTCCTCTGATTTCTCTGGGGGTCACGATTTCATTCTCAGACAGGGAACAGTAGAATGGAACGGCATGGTAATTTACACAAATAGCGCTAGAGGAGTGGTAAATGAAGAGGTATGAAAGAGTAGTCAGGGTTAACAAAGAAATCTAAATTACAGGCAATGGCAGATAACTGGAACAAATGTGAAAAGAAAGGCAGCTAACACTTATGATTTTAGACATGTAATTAAAGGCCTATCTTCAAATGGTTGAGAGAGCAGGAAGAAGCAAATAAAGAAGGTCAATTATCAGTGTTGAAGCATAACATTGAACCTCAGTTTCTTTACTGTAAATGCTGTTGTTCTGTTTAGATAATTTAAGCACGAAAGACAAATTGCTATCTTCATCTTACTGACAATTGCATAAAATGGATTTCTTTAAAGAAATGCCTCAAACTAAGAGTAAATCCTAACAGTGTCCGTGTGAACTGCAACTGGACAACAGTAAGTCCATGAAAAATGTATATGTGTGTGTGCAAGCTGTGTGTTTATCAAACATGTACATACCCCAGGTGTTATTTATTTAACCTATTGTTTAAACAGCTATAAAATATACATTTAAAGTAGATATAAATAAAACCTAGAAATCTGTCAAAAGAAACACAAGACTGTTGAACACTATGCTGCTTAACAAAGGGTTCTTGCAATAAAAAATGAGTCAGGTAATGAGTCATCTGATCTCCTCAAATGAAAATAAGTGATATCTGTGTAAAGAAAAACACATGTGAGTGATAACATAGGTAACACCCACCCCTCCCCCCCAAAAAAGACCCCAAAACACTAACGACAGATTAGATGCTAACGACAGTGCCAATAGATTCTTGATAGGGCTAGGAAGTCAGAAATATTATTATTTTATACTTATTACTAAAGAAGTAACGAAACTGAAAAGGATGAAAAACTGGTAATGACAAGTTTGTTCACAGCAGACAAACATAAAATCTGGCTGCCAGTGCACCTGCAAGTGTGGAGTATGACTTTCTGAGAGACTGCTAAAATGTCTGCCTTAAATAATCTTTACAAGTCTGCACAGTGTGTTCTCCTCAGTTTACAGTCTCTGCTGCATTCTAACTTTCTGTTACCGCTTCCTATATGTGTTTCTATCTACTTTAACCTTGCTTCTCATGAAAAGAGACATAAAAAAATTTATATTATTTTTTTTCTAACAGCTAATCTAAGCAGAAAGGTATTTTTTTTCAGCTTGCTCACATGGCAACAAATCCAAATACCCATGAGCTGGTTGGAAGCCAATGATACCAGAACCAGGTTTTTCACACAGCTGGCCATTTAGAAGATAGTAACATCAAATCTTTGAAAGCAAAGTTACAGTCTGCCTCCCTCAGCCTTATTACCTGGACTGAAAGGAAATTGGGGAGCTGAAGTCCTAGTGTTTTGGATGTCTAACTGAAGGGAAGGTGGAAGGACAGGGGTTGCTCCCCAAATTCCCCAAACTAGGTAATCGTCAGTTACAAAATTCTTCGTCAGTTGAATGAAATAAACTTGCCAGCAAATGTAAATTGCTTAACAGATTAAACTCATCAATAAATCTGGTTAGTCTGTCATTGCTTGTACACAGCACACAGCCTGATAGGAACAAAAATTTTGCCTGCTTCAGAGAGCAGCTGTAGTCTTCCTTGTTTACAACTCTACTGCAGCATGCCAGATTAATCCAAACTTCCATTCTACAACTCTAATTTTGCAAGAAAACTCCTGGGTAGAAAGGTGTTTATGTGCCTGATTTGCAGACTCCTGTAACACACATATAAGCCCGTCTGCTGACAGCAGTATCAGCAAGATTTATGTAGGTAGCTACCATACAGATATAGGAGTCTGCCTGCACACATTGCACAGTATAATCAGTGCCAGGCATATATTTAGACAACATATTGGTCATCCAGATAAGTGGCGAAAAGTACATTATTTCAGAAAGTTTGATCCTGAATATTTAAAGCAGCAATATCATAGAATACTAATGCAGCTACAGAATTTTCATTATTATAAAAAATCAAATCTCCATTACTATTATTATTGTTATTATGAAACATTCATACAGCTTATTAACTTTGCATGATCCTTGAATGAGATTGGAGAAGGACAAAGTCCTTTCCTGGAATATTTTAAAATCCGAATAAGGCAAAAATGAGTAAGAATATGCATAGAACATGGAAAAAAAATGAAAAAGAAAAAAAGAAGGGAAAAAAGAGAGGGATTTAGAAAAGAAGATTAATACGAACTGTGAATATTTTAAGGACAAAAACCTGTTAATATATTTCATGACACGGAGTAGCTTATGGTAAGACATGAGATACGGCACAGGAGGAGAAAATCATGACTGTAACTAAGCAGAAAGTAGTAGATTGGTGACAAAAAAAAGACTCTCAGAAAAGTGTTTCAGAAGAGAGTAGCAAAAATACCAAAACATATACTCTGAAGAAACAAATCAATCAGAACAACAACAAAAAAAATCAATACAGCCTCAAAAGTTTGCACAAAAAAATTAAAAGCAATTAAGGTACTGAGAATTTCTAATGCCTCTTCAACTGTTACAAGAACCTGTAGCAAGAAGGTTGATTTCTTTTTTTCCCCCATAGATATTATCCTGAATTAACCATTCCCAAAAGGAGGAAACTGTACCATGTATATCATGTGATATTTCAGAGACACTTCCTTCATTGAGAAAACACTTTCTCAGACAGTGCTGGTACCACATACACTGCTTTTTGCTGACTTCATTTTCACTGGAAATGTCATTCCGTGCTTCCCCCAGGCATACGACTTGAGCCAGATGTTTGGGAAAAGATACAGGACACAAAGAAAATTTACCTGAACCGTACAGAACTTTTCTTGTGTCAAGTCTGGGAAGTAAAAATGAGAGCAGCCATCCAGTGCAATCACAAAAAGGAGATATTTTGGGCAAGAATATTTGTTGTGTTACCTTCATTCTTCAGAAGAATATAGAAGACAATAGATTTTCTTCTCTAGCCTGTGGCAGTGGGGCAAGTTACTAAAAAAATCATATATCACAAAAGGATAAAGGAATTCAGGATTAGAGTGACCATTTATTGAAAAGAGCAAAGGCCTTAGAAATCTCTTGACTTTTGGTTAATGTAAATTTTTGTAGCTCTGTCTGGTTTACCATGGTACACGATTAAAAATTAACTACCAAGGTTGTCTACAGTGAGAATGTGTCTCAGTAGAGAAGACATTGGAATAGTCCTGGGGGAGCAGAGTTCACACATACACACAAGCTCAGGTTTGCTGCAATGAATTGCATTTCTACATTAGTGCACAAATGTGCCCATAAGGACAGACTCATAAAGAGGGGACATAGCTGAATGACTCTCAGGTTAGCACCAGTATTTTCTGCAAGTTACCAGTCAATGTAAGGACAAATACTTTACACACAGGTGTGGAATGAAATTCAAATGAAATGCACACTGCCATGTCCAAAGTAGCTATTCCCAAGCAAAGCTGGAGCTAAATCCTTTGATATATGTTCTTTTTAATGTAATAAAGATTTCACCTACCACCCCAAAAAGAATGTGGAAAACAGTTTTGCAATAACCACCTGAAAAACCTTCCTGTCATTCATTTTTGTGGGTTTTTAAAAGCAATTTCCATTGCTTAGCAGGGCTGTTACTAAAAGAAATATCACAGTGGTTTAAGGTTTTCTAAAATTTTCTTAAGATAAGGTGCAGCGCTATTTCAAATATCTTCTAGAACATTTCTTAAACCTCACTGAATCATGTGCTTGCTTCCATTTTGCCACTGTCCCTCATTTGTGTTTATGTTGTTTCAGCCTGCTCCCCCATCAATGTGTTTTCATTTGAAGGCTAAATGTTATTATCCATCAGATGGATAATGAAGAGCTTAATTTATACAAATGCAGGGGGCTTTGAGATCCCAGTGAACTTGCTGAATAACCCTGTGATTGATAAGCCCTTTGAAGTGTGAACAGCTAAGGACAAGACCACTGCACTGTGCATCACATTCACTTGAGGTGTCCAGCTGGAATCATATACTCCTATAAAGAGAAAGTTCTCCAAGTATATCAGTCTTGTCTCAGACACCTCAATTTCTAAACCTGGTGTTTGCTACATATTGTCAGGAAGGCTCCATTCCCACGGTTGTGCTTTCATGGGCACAGGGGGTTCAGAAGACTGGAAAAAAGTAGAGTGTTATGTGCTAAAAACCCATTCTGAATCCCACTCTGAACACTGTTTATAGGGGAAAAAGAGAAAGGCTGTTACAAGAACCACATCTAATACACTAATCAAGAAAGTAAAAAAAGCAGTACATGTGTGGTTTTTTTCTGGTACATGGCAAAAGTACTTGATGAAAAGTTGATTTCTCTTCTGTCAGAATGGAAGTCGTACAGTTCTTGGTTAAAGGTACCAGAAAAAAATTCTCCTTTCAAAATATGGGCTATATTTTCAACAGACATAATAAATATTTTTGGATATTTATCAATGGACCTTGATTTTTCCTGGTTTCCCAAAATATATAATTCCCTAAATTTGGATCTCGAGAAAATAGCTTGTTTATGTAGCCTCTTCAGTGTTCTATATTTACAAAGGCTTATACATACTACTGTGCACCAAACTGAAGACTTCTAAATCTTTGCTTTTAAAGCATTCTACTTGCAGTTTACAGAGAGTCCACAAGTGATGTTCAAACACCAGAAAACAGTGATTTCTATGTGGATTACTCCGATCCTGGATATGTCCTCACCCCCATTAGAGGGAGAAACTGTCATACAAGGCCTTCTGAAATATAATTGCCATTTCACCAGAACTGAGGATGAAGAGGCTGATAAATCTGGTCATGGAACAACTGCACATGCACCTAATTGCCCTGCAGAATACTACAGAATTAGAGTAACATTCCTTAGTCATCAGCTTCACTAGCTTTTGAGGAAGTGGCTTACCTAATATATTCTAAGATATCCACATTACACCTTGACATGCCTCAAAAAGGTTTTCTGAAGTTTTTTTTTATTTTAAAAGTGAAAATAAATAATATATAAAGAATCTATTTCCAACTAAACAAGATGAAAATTACTGAAAAGCAGCTGGATTTTTATCTTACCTAGGACCTAGAAATCACAGTTCATTTGTTCCTCCCTGAATATATATTTATTAATGCCACATGTAGGTGAAATATTATGCCAAGAATTCTGTAGTTGCAGAGAAGATACAATAACTTCTTAAAAGTGAATAAAATTCCAGGATATTTTTAGCATGTTCCATACTCTTAAGTTCACAGAAGAAATTTTATACAAGCAGTCCAGAACTCTGAGCTGCAAAAATACAAAACTATTAGGGGTAGTGGGCTGTAGTAGAATATTATTTAGGATCTCCAGAAAACAGTTTAGATGGTCCATTAATTCACTTAGTTACATTAAAAGGTATAAAACTATTTTTGTAAGGAAGGTTTTTAATTTTTTTTAATAAGCTCTTTGTAATTTTTAAAATTTAAAACTGGCAGATATGCATAAAACAGGGAGAAAATTGATTAGCACATAATGGACAACCCTCATGGTCTAGAATAGTCTAGGCATGTTACACAAAGTCCTATCCTATTAGCAACAGGAATTATCGCTCCTAACACCAACAAGGACTTTGAGATTTTTCCTGACTGACCTTCTGCAAAGAAGAAACTAATCTCCAAATTTCTGCATATACTGTCTGGTGTCTACTACTTCCCCAAGACCATTCAAAAAATGTGAAGATTTTTTTTATGCCTCTGTGTTTTGTTTCTGTTCAGATGATATGATTTGCTCATAATACACATAAAAGTGATGTAAATTCAAGACTCCAAATTTAGACTTTCCAGTTAAATAACTTCCACAGCATTTCATTTGGAGGAGTAAAAAATAAAACAATCTTTTCCATTCTAAGCAGTGATGCATTACCAGCAAGTCAATAATCTATAGCAGTCATTAGCATAAGAATCTATTAGTTAGTAAATTTATTTCAAAGTAAGTATAAAGTATAAATAAGTCATACTGTATACATCCCTGGTGGATCCTTATCTGGAACACATATTCCACAGTACTTAACTGTGCTGCCTGCTAACAAATATGTGTGCCTTGCTGCTCCTGATAGATGTATCTTAACCCCCTAGACATATAGGGGAAAAGCAATTTCCTACAACTAACAATACCCTGTGACTCTTTCAGACTTTCTACAATCCATGGGATTTTAACATATTTACCCACACCCTGCCAAACTCCACAAAGCCCTGAGTTGTCATCAGCAGCTGCTGGACCACATTCCTGCTATCACTGGCCCCTGAACCTCCACCTGGTTTATATGGCAGAAGCCATGGTTGTCACCTGGAGCTCATGTGTAGTTCTCTTAAGTAGCACCTGCAGAAATTCAGCACATCTTTAAATGGGCAGTACCTTTCTTTTACCCAAATATTTAAATTATCAACTTAAAAATAACTAATATAAAATGTAAAAAGCATTTTTCTATGAAATTCACATTAAAAAATATAGAAATGTGCATAGAGGATACTAGTGGAGGAATGAAAGCAGAACTATACCTAGAATATTTATACATGGGTTATCTCAAAACCATCTTCCTGTTCCTCATTTGGATACCTTTCTGTCTTCCCTGTTTCTCCGTCTTTCTTCTGAAAATGTGGTAAAATGTTTCTAGCTTTAAAATGTATCAGCTCTAGGTGCTACAAAGCCTGTCAGAAAGCTCAGCCACAGGAAAAAAAAAAATTCTATCACCTTGAGCACCACCATTAGAGGACACCTCCAGTAATACTGGTATCATTCAATTGCCTCATGGTGAAGAATGTTAGTTCTTGTGGCAAATATTCCCTTCAAGATTATTTTCCTTTGAGACAGTCCTTGCAGGCTTCATCTTTCATCTGTAATTCTTTTCAGCCTCATGCTTATTCAAGGTGAGTTCAGTCAATCCTTTAGTTAAACAAAGACTGTGTCCTATCCTTAGGAAAGAGTGTTTGTTGAGGACTGAAGTACAAGAAAATTTCACCACATCTTCCCTCAGCTTCAAGAAGTCTGAAGCAGAATATGCTGAGGAGTGAAGAGGCCTATTTTTGACAATTAGGCAAGAAAAAGAAATCTAAGCTGGAAAGATCAATGAGCAAGCCTAAATCTTGCTAATTGACTTGCAAGTCATATAATATTTGAGAGGTATTTTGTTTAGAAGGAGGGTATGAAAGTGTTAACTTACCATTTCTGAGTTTACAATAATATACAGCTCTAACATACAGGAATATCTAGAACAATTATAACAGTTAATAGTTTACAGTGTTGCAACAGAATGGCTAAAAACAAAGGAAGACATTAGAAGAAGAAAAATCTGACTTTAAGAATTGCTTGTCAAGTAAGAGCTATAGTGCTGGGCCATATGGCACTGTGCTTTTGGATTTTGACTGGGAGAGAGCTGATGACAGTGTTTGAGGTGTTACCAGACAGCACCCAGGCTGTTTATCATCCCGTGGCACCCTCAACCCCCCACCCACAAATAGGCTGAGGGTGGGCGAGAGTCTGGGAGGGGGCACTGCTGGGACAAGTGACTGAACTGAACACGGAGACCTGCATCACACCATGTATTATCATGCTCAACAATAGCTGTAAGGCAGTTATTCCAAAGGAGCCAGTGCTCAGAGCATAGCTGGGCATCCTTGTGCTGGTGAGGAGGGATTACATTAGTATCACTTGGACTGTTATTTGGGGGTTTCTTACACTTTTTTTTTTTCTTTCTCCCCACCCCCTCTCAGTTCTTCACTTATTAAACTGTAGTGACTCATAAGGTTTACTTGATGATCTTCAAATTCCCTCCCTTACCTTGGGTGGTGGGGTGGCTGGTGGGTGCTTAGTTGCTGGCTGAGGTCAAACCACCACACCAGCAAAGCTCTGAAGTTGACTAGAACAGCTGGCACAGTGTATAGAATGAAGTGAGAAAATAGCACTGTGAAGCACATCTAGCAAGAGAAGTGATAGAAGGCAGAGGTAGAGAGAGCAGGAGGGCAGGGGACAAGTTGTGTGAAGCATGTCTAAAGGGATGAGAAGCAGAGCAACGGGTAGCACAGAACAGCAAGAACAGGGGCTGGCAGCGTGAGAAGCAAAAAATCAAAACCAGGTGAGATCAATGCACCAACTCAGCTTAAATGCAGCCTTACCTCCCATCAAGTCTTCAAAAACCTTGAACAGTGAGTGCCAATTATTACAGGAGAGAAAAAGCAACAAGCTGACCTAGCAGCTGCTTCCTCTAAAGAAAACACAGTAAAATATTGTTGGTCTAGTTTTACATTAAGAATTAAGTACTGTGTTTACTTACTATTTCTGAGCTTTTTTTAAATTTCCATTTAATAAAAACGTGCTTGTTAGCAATTTGATTTCTATCATAGCTGCTTCACATACTTCACTAAATAAGGCATTTTTCGCTGCAACTTGCATCCTATACCAATCTTTGTATCAAAAAATATGCAGGACTCAAACACCTAAATGAAATAATTCCATGTACTTCTTAAAAGATGAAGAGAAGATACCATAGGAATTACCTTTTTTTTTTTTTTTCCCTTTTTGTGACTGATCTCCAACCTCTTCCATTTTGGTTTACCATGAAAGTGGCCTTTATAGAAAATTTACTTTCCTAATAACCTCTTCACCCTTTCTTGTCAAATTACTAAGTTGCAAGAGCAAATCAACTTAATGCATTTCACATTATGACTTAAGTGGGGTTTTTTTACAACAATGGTATGCCCATAGAAAATGTATTTTCCTATACAATAATATAATTAAGAAATTTCTCAGTACAGTAAAAGAATAATTGTCATTCTTAGCTTAAAGAAGCACAATTAAGCAGCAAAAATTGGAAAACCTTATTAAAAAAATCAGAAATTTTTCTCCTAGGGTTGTTGCAAGACACCTAGACCCAGAAGGTCTGGTATGGGAACATTCAAGTATCTTATTAAATGTGTATATTTATGTGGATGACTGTAGGTCATGCTACCTGAAATGACTGTCACACCAAAGAGGCAGAAACTTATTCAATTTTGATCCAAACATGAGCAGCACTTCAATATAAAAGACCAAAGTACCATTTTTTTGGTCAGGAAGAATAGACATCATCCAGAATTAAATCACGTCCTTAGGAAGTAACAAGGATTTTTTTAACCAAGCTCCTCAAAAAGAGAAAACTCTGGGTATTTTATTTGACCACAAAGTCATTCAGCTCAAGGTTTTTTCAGAATTTAGGCAAAAAATGTGGAAAAAGCCATGCTTATTTATTTGCTGTAACGTTCTAGTGCTCAAGAGAATTACTTACTTTGTTTATTTCAGGCCTGGAAACTCTGATGTAGTTATGCAAATAGTCAAAAAAAAAACCATCTTTGTATCTATCTAGTAAAGCTGTTCTAGAAGACCTACACCTGCCAAGACCATATGATTGCTAGAGGAAAAATCCTATTTAGAATGCTGAGTGTAATTCTGCCACACATGTTAATCTCTCTCAAATTTATATTGACATAAATGAATTAAAGAAACTTGGCTTGATTAACCATACCAAAGGCTAAGATGGAGTGGAAGCATTTCCTGCAAATAAATCAGAATGCAAATACTGGGAAGAAAGAGATAATTCAGCTAAACAAAGAGGCTGGCAGAAGAAAAAGGTCTGAATAAATCAAGCTGGTGACTAGGAGAGAGCTCCCAATCATTTATGGTGTGAGGATCTGAAACAGCTTCTCAAGAGGCACAGTAGAACACAGGCCAACTGGTGCTGATAAGCTTGGTCATTTATTGAATTGCAGTACACGAACCCTATGCAATGTGTCTGTGCACTTCACAGGACAGGTCCGTCTTGCTCCATGCTCCTACAGGTTGGATTAAATCTTTGTCTTAGAATGTCCAGGTTTTCTCTTGTCTCATGTACTGATTTTGGGTAACACAGAGGTAATTTTAGCACCTGCTATGGTGTTACTCTTTGGACTTGTTGTGATAACACAGGGATGTTTTAGCCATTTGTGAGCAGTACTTACACAGTGCCAAGGTCTTTTCAGCTTCAGATACTCTACCAGTGAACACACTGGGTGATAAGAAATCAGGAGTGAACACAGCTGGCTCCACCTGACAAAAGAGGGAGGCTTCGTATATATGACATCATGCTCAGCACATAAGGCTGGTGGAAGGAAGAAGGGTGGGATGTTTGGAGAAAAAGCAGTCATTTATCCAAGTCACTGTCACACATGGTGGAGCACTGCTTGTCTAGAGATGACCAAACAACTGCCTGCTGTTGGGAAGTAGTGGATGAATTCCTTATTTTGCTCTGCTTGCAAGCATATCTTGGTTTTTTTCTGTATTTAAGGATGTTTATCAACCCACTTTACCCCTCCAATTCTCTCCTATATGCTAGTGGTCAGGTAAAAAAAACCAAAAAACAAACAAACCGAAACTGTCTATGTAGTGCTTAGTTGCTTGCAGAAGTTAACTCAGAACCTCTTCTCAATAGCTGAGTCTTTGTTGTATATTCCTGAGTACTATACTGCAGGGCTGGCTTGGGAAGGAAAGAATACAAAAGCAAAAATGAAATACAACAAACTAACAGCTAAGCATGACTTCCGCAAAACAATCAACAACCCTTTAGCATCCACTACCATTATAATAAAATTTTTGAGATTTAATATTACAACAACTTCTCACTGGCCTGCCACTGCACAGCTTCTCATTCCACTCAATTAAAACTCCTAAATTTACTGTGTAGAATAATGCCCCAGGCTACTTTCACCATCAAGGAAACCATCAGAAACCATAGGGAATCCAGCAACAGACCTTCATTTTTTTAAGAGAAACTTCCAAAGAGACCCAAGAAGCTTAATAAATAGCAGCCTTCACTATCTCCCCACGCAGAAACCTTGGCTGGGAACATGCCTAGAAAAGGTTCTTTCCTGTTGTAGCTATTTTAGTTGTGTGGTCTTACCATTTGTCATTATTTATAGAATAAAGGCCATACCCCAGTGCCTCATGCAAAACCGATATGGGCATTCTTCTTCCAGCCTGCAGCTCTAGCTCTAGCTGGCCTATCACATGTTGACTACTTAATAAGATAGAACTGGTTTTAGCTCACTATACCAAAAAGAAAAGGGAAACATAATTTTTCATTGACATTACAAACCCTGTACAGAAAGCAATAGCCTAAACTACCTATTTGCAGCATCTCAGTCTGTACTACTTCTGAGCACAGCTTGAAAAATGGTTCTGTTTATTTTATCTTATCACATTAGCCTGGTATTAGTCTTTGCTCATAACCATTCAGACATGTTTGGCATTTAACATATGCTATTTCGGAAAAGATTCTAATCTGTTAAATAAGTTTTAGGCTTATCTGAAAAGGCATTTTTCTTGCATACCCCTGCCTGCAGATAGTGTGATGGAAGATTAAAAAAAAGTCAGTATCTCTCCCTTCCCTACAAGCAGCTCTCCCTCTACTAATCTTGGTTGTTACAACCAAGGATGTCAGAGACCCAGTGTACAGTTTTTTTAGACCAAACTGACAATTTTCTTTTAGTGCTTTTAGGTAATTATATTTTAAATTTACATGAGAATACTGATATATGAGCAACTGAACTGCAAATTACAGTTCCAACAAGTATTTTTAGAAGAGGGAAGCTCTTCCTTTGAAGGGGAAAGGAAAAAAGAAGTGAAAGAAAAAAGCCTGGGGATATTGTGACCATCTTCAGCAGCAGGCAGCCCCAATACTTTTAGCAATTAAGCTTGTCAGAATTCCTCCTCACAAACTCCTGCTGCTCTAGCAACAGCAAGTGCCAGCAGGCAGCTGTGTTCCCAGAGACTGCGAACATAAACCCAGCAGAAGACAACTTGGTAGTTCTTTGTGGAAGATGAAGACAGCCAGGCAGATGAACTCCCTAATAAACTACTTCTGTGAATTAAGAGCTGCAGGGAGTTTAAGCTTTTATGCTTTTATTTGCATAATGACCAGCATAAGTTCTCATGTCACAAAAGGAAATGGACTTTCCTGCCTGAGGCCACCACACTGCATCAATCACTCCATCACTTAAGCAGCACAGCCTGATAAAATCATCATGCCTTTATAAAATAAATGCCTTGCAAGGAGTATGGGAGAATTTGACATTAAGAGCAGGGGGACTCACTATAGGTTAGCAAGAGATTTGCTAAGGTGTGAATCAAACAGGTGAGGTTCTTTAGTAATTAGATATTAAAACATTAAAAGCCTACCTGAACTCTGTTTATCCAGCAACAACTTTAACTCTCCCAAAGCATAACCAGCTTAAGACAAACACCTCCAACTAAACTAAGAACATGGGCACAGAAATGGTTGTGGACAGCATATTAGAATCATAGAATGGTTTGGGCTGGAAGGGACACTAAAGATGATCTAGTTCCAACCCTCTGCCATGGCCAGGGACTACTTCCAGTATATCAGATTGGTCAGGGTCCTATCCAACCTGGTCTTGGACTCTTCCAGGGATGACGTGTCCACGACTTCCCTGAGCAACCTATTCCAGTGTCCCACCACCCTCACTGCAAAGATTTTTTTTTCCTCACATCGAATCTAAACCTACTAAAGCCATTCCATCCTGTCCTATCACCCCATCCCCTTATAAAAATTCCATCTTCAGCTTTCTTGTATATCCCTTTAGGTACTGGAAAGCTGCTGTAAGGTTTTCTCAGAGCCTTCTCTTCTCCAGGCTGAGCAACCCCAGCTTCCTCAGCCTGTCTTCAAAGGAGAGTTTCTCCAGCCCTTTGATCATATTAATGACCCTTCTCTGGACTCAATCCAACAGTTTCATGTCCTTCCTGTGTTGGGTGCTCCAGACGTGGGCACAATATTCCAGGTGGGATCTCACTAGAGCAGAGTAGAGGAACAGAAAAATCTAATTCAGTCATGCTTCTTTTGGTACAGCTCAGGATAAGATTGTCTTTCTGGGCTGGAAAGTATTAACCTAAAAGAAAACTACTTCCAAAAAACTGCCAGTAGCCATACTCTGAATTTTTGAGGTTTTGGTTTGGTTTGCTTGATTGTTTTGCAGTTGCTTTTTCTTCTTTTTAAATTTGAATTGAGATTTTTTTGTGTTCACCAAGAAGACAGAACACACCTATGTAATTCAGTCCTACATGCACATGTTACTACAATTTGCAAATGCAGGTGGCCATCAAACTAAAGTCTCAAATTCTTCTTATTGAGAAAACAGTCATAATACAAAACCTGTCATGTTCCAGGTGTCTGATGGTAGACAGCGAAAAAGGCCTTGGATTTTCTTTATGCTCTCTGTATACTGGTATCAGAGAGGATTATCCCAACTCACCCCTCCATTCCTCTGGCTCCTTTAATTTCTTTTTCTGTAATTAGAATTTGGCAGATAGAATTCAAGAGATGCAGTACAGTGGATCCTCAAAACAAGCATCACGGATACCTGTCTCATAATCACTATCCTTCTTCATGTTACATTATCTTGCATAACATCTGATGCATGTATAAATTTATCTGATAAATTATATATCTGATAAATGTATAAATTTAATCTGTTTCAGTTTAAGTAGTATGAATTTCAACATACTACCTAACTGTGTGACAGAACTTTTTTTCTTTTTTTTTTTTCCTCCTGGAGGGATGAAGGATGCATTGCTTTCTTTTCTTTTAAATCTTTTTAAAATCAAGTGATATGGCTCTGACTTAGGATGTTAATCACTCCCTCTGCCATTGAGATCAGTTGTTCCTAAGCTTCCTATTTAGCATCAAGAAGTCACAGAAAATTTCATTTTATTTCTCATGAATCATGCTAGCAAAAGCCAGTGAATAGCTATCTTAAATATGCTTGAGGTGGAGGGGATGAACAGTCCTTGAGAACATGGAGTGTACTACAGATGTGTAGGAGCATAAGCATGGGAGGTAACAATTAAAAGCTGCAACCCAAGGGGTCCTTCAGACAGCAGTGAGAATGTAAAGGCAGTGGCCAAACAAAACTATTCACTTACCTGAAATAAGACTAGATATTCCTTTAAGGATTGGAAAAAAATCTCACAGTCCCTTCAAGATGGAGGGCTCACAGCCAAGTCCGCTCACTGTTCAATCAGCAAACACAAATCAGAAATTCTGTACTATCAGAATAGCCAAGTATTTAGAATGTACGAATCTTGGCAAAACACCCTGTGCTCAAGCTGAAAGAAAATGAATTCTTGTTCTTCTAGAAACTGCAGTTAATTAACCAGAGAACCATTCCACCTTGCTTGCACTATCCATGGCACTTACACAGAAGATCAGTCTATTGAAACTAAATCTCAACTACAGAAGATCTAAGCTTCTAAAGAATTTTTCTTAGTGTTCAAGCATAAGTCCTATGCCTCTCCTTTGATTTCAGCATGGATTTTGTCTGATGCCATGAAATTAGGCTTGGATGCACATCTCCCCAAAAGTCAGCAAGGAAGAACATTATTTTCTGTTTATAAGGCAGAAGTAATTTCCTGAATGAGGAGGAAGTTCAAAGTGGAGATTGGGGGGAGTTACTTAAAGGGAGTTTTGGGGTTTTTTTCTCAAGAACTATCATTTAAATTCATGCTTAACTGAAGTTTCTAACCATCAGAAAGGATAAAGAAATATGCTGTAGAAACACTATGATCAGAGTTTTCAGGTACTACAGATTTGCCCACTAGGAAGTATCCATCAAAGAAGTTTTAATGATCTAAATGTTACTGTAGAGCAAAAAAAAACCCCAAGAATGTTCTTTTATTATGCCTAGAACAGTAACACTTGTACCTGCAATAGTTAGAAAAGAATATGAAGAAAGAGAAAGCAGTCATGCTCTGTAACAAAATCAATTATTATTTACTCAACAGGATACTCTGCCTGCTTCAGGTGTGATTTAGTTTCGTTGCCTTTTTTTTTTTTTAAGAACATGTACTTGTTGCTGTCAAAAAGCAAATGTGCTGAATGTTTTTGCATCTTTGCAAGAAAATGTAAGTGATGCATGTCACTGTGCATGAACAATGCATAGTTCAGGTAAGTTGATTTTACATTATTTTAGATCCTAGTATTTATTAATAGGAATGGGAATATCAAAGAAATTATTTAACACTGAATTATTTTTGGAAGTAGTAGAAGTATGGACAATATAACAAAGTTTGGTATTATTACTAATATGAACCATTTCTTTTACATTTTTGAGATCAACCAGATCATTGCCTCATTATCCCCTTAGTGATTTCTAGGTCTTGCAAAATGAAGAGTTGGAAGGGATAAATGAATCCCTCCTAACTCATGTGCTTAAACATTCAATTTACGTCATTCACTTTAGAAAAAGACATCAGCATGGACAAAATATGAAAAGTCTCTTCATCTTGTAAAATACCATAATTTACAGACATTTAGATACAATAGATGAATACCTTTTTCCCCTGCATTGTTCTGCAAAAAATTGCTGAAGCTGAAGGAAACAATGAATAATAATCCAAAAGACAACGATCAAAAGCTCAATAAAGAAACTGAAAACAGTTAAGTGGGTACCATTATGTTCTAATCAATTAAAGAATTTCCTCTTTTTCTCAAATTACCAGGAAGTAGAGGCCAAGAAAACTGAGTTCACATAAGTTTTCTATGAAATTAATAAAATTTGCTTTATTTAAATATTCTTTAAATTAATTTAGTAACAAAAAACATTTATACCGTCTTGCTATGAAAATAATTGTCTTACATCTGAAATACAAGTTTTGAGCAAGTATTCTATAAAGCTATTCAGAACAAGTCTTGTGACCAACAAAATTCAAAGATAAAATATTTAAAACAACCTTGATGGCATCATTTTTATTTTTCCTGATCAAGAATACTTTTAATCAAAACTCAGAAAAGGGAAAATTATCACCATTTTAAAGGAATTTCATGGTAATTTGTCTTGATGATTACAATTTTGTTATCCTGCAAGGAAACTTACAATCAATTCAGCCGAAATTCAGAAAGCATTCCAAATCCTTAACAGAGCTATGACATAGGTAGGGAAGAACTTAAGATGATCATCTTTTGTGTTTTACTAAACATACTAAGTTTAGTAAAAACTAAACTTAGGTTTGAATTTTCAAACACCATTTGAACCATGATAGTATTGCGAAGGATGGAATACTTCTCATGACCAAATGCTAGATTATTTCAGTAAATTCTTCTGCTGCCTGCAATCCACATTGAAATTTATCAACAGACAACTAAAACTGTATTAATATCTAAGCTGAACATAGATTAAGACTTCTAATGCTCTGCAAGTTGTTGGGTTCCTTGGGATAACGAGACATCTTACCTTTGAAGTTCTACATAAATCAAGATTGCCATGGGCTAAGATTGGACACAAGCCACAAGCCCTAAGAAAGTGGCTAGAGTTTCCTGTATTAAACAAGAATATGGTACATGTTGTCCTTTTTTCTCTCTTTCTTGCTTTATTCTAAGACAATTCCCCATTTTAGCTGGTTTTCTTCCAATAAAAGGTGTGAAAATACTAATTATAAGCTCATAAACACCTAAAAAAAACCATGAACTTCCATACATTTCTTCTCAATAGTTGAAAAAAAGCCACAGTCCAAGGAATTGCATCAATTTAACTTTCTTAATTCAGTATAAGTGAATAATATTGTTTTAGCTTAATTCTCTGATAAGCTAAATGAATGCACTCTAATTCAGAATAACTAGAGTTGTACCTATTCAACAAAGTCAATTTAGAAAGAAATTTACTAAAATTCAATTCAGTTTGTTTATGTGTGTAGAAAAAGTCTATGTGGAAGAATATGCTGGATAGCCTTAGGAAATGGCTTCACATATTTCCTTTACATCATAGAATGCAGCACCCACCCATTCCAGAAGTTCAAAAGTTCAGATAGGATGTTCTACCAGTAAGTAATAATTATTAATTCATTTCTTACCATATTATTGCAACTTATAAAATGCATGTGTGTGAGGAGATATCTTTTGGTGCATTAAAAAAAGAAACAAGTGTCTTAAGCCATAAAATATAGATTGCCAATATCAGTAGGGTCCAAACACAAACTATGAAAATGCACAAAAGCATGAAAAATATATAGGAAAAATTAAGTAGAATCTGTAGAATCATAGAACTATAGAATATGCTAAGTTGGAAGGGACACACAAGTACCACTGAGTCCAACTCCAAAAGCATCAGAAATTATAGAAATCAGGTTTTGGAATTTTTTTTGCTCCCTTTTAATCTTACTGCCAAGAAACAGGTTTTATCGTAACTTATTCTAGCAAAAGTTAAAACCTGAATGCAGTACTGTTCAAGACATGAATTCATCCCTAGCATCTGAATTATTGCTTGACACTGCTTTAAGGTTATTTTACAGTTTTTTTCCACTGTTTCCGATGGAACACTTGCAGAGTAAGGTGCTATTGCTTTGAAATACTGGCAGCAGGATTCATCCTGATTTGACTAAAGTGGAAATTCAGATGAGTATTTCTATTATTTTAATAAAGTGACTCAGTAGGATTTCCTTTTTTCCAACAATTATGAAATTTCAAACATATACAACATTGGTCTGTCCTTCCCATGAAAATCCAGAAGTTTTTCCATCCACAGAGTAAAGAAACTTCTGCTGCTAAAGAAACTTTTGCTACTTCCCAGATCAGCTAAAAATAAAATAAATGTGCCAATTTTAATGTGATTCTATTTTAATTGCCCAAGATATTCTTTCATTCACTTTTTATTCCAACTTTGGCCACTGAAAGAACTGTCCAGTTTCCATCTGTAGAACTGGAGAAACACATTTCAGTAAGCACTTATTAAATTAAGAATTTTCCATCCTTGAAAATATACTTCAGAAGTTTGGAAGAAGGACCCAGTGTTTTGTGGTTTTCCTAATTGCATTTTTTGTTGTTTTCTAGGAAATATACTCACTCAATCACCTTCATCTATTGCAGGAAAGACAAAGAGAATCTGTCTTTTCAGAAGAGCTTTATATGGAATTGATGTTCAGATCTTCAGTGTTTAAATACAGATGAAATTTATTGGCTTACTGCAATGATAGAGAAAATAGAATCTGAACACAAGGATAAAAATGCACATGCTTCCAGAACCACTTGGATGATTCCAAAAGAAGACGTTATGCAACTACAGACTTCCAGCTTAATGCTGTGTTCTATTTACGAATGCAAACTCTGGCATTTGAGTCACAAAATATTTTTGCAGTTTCAAATTCTTTCAAAACTTTATTGAAATCTAGGAATATGCATGCAGCTGCACATTTACAACATCTCTAAGAGTTCTGACTGTGTAATTCATACCAAAGATATACATTTTAAGAGAAGTGAGGACATGTTATTTAAGAGCCCTAAAAATTTATTAGCATTTTCAGGCAGGCTTGGCAAGCTTTAAAGGAAAATTTGGCTATAAAAATAATTTAAGAAACATACATGCAAAAATATGCTTATCACAATGCTCACCAGTAAGTCATTAAGTTCAGTGATGCTGTTTAAATTCTAAATTTTAAAAGCTCCAAATCCCCATATTCACATCTATCCCTGTGGTACCCAAATTTCTTCCAAGAGAAAGGGCAACATTTTTTGTCATAGAAAGCTGTCAGTCCGTGACAGATCACATGCCACAAATAGTAGTGGGACTTCTTTGAAATTACTGTCTTGCTGAATACTTAGAATATGCTTAAGCATATGCAGACAATTGAGTTAAGCGTATTAAGCTTAAATAAAGCTTCCAAAAACACAGGATTTATTTTGACACTTCTGTGATTAACAGTCTTAAATAGAAAGAAATAATCCCCAGATGTGCCCCACACATTTTCATATACCAGAGAAGGTATTCCTCAATATAAGCAATTTATAAAATGGTCTCTCAATATGTCATTGTTTTTGTTTTATGACACATTTGGATGATTTACCCTGGCTTTCTTGGGGGAGGGATGGGGTGGTTTTATTGAAATTGCTGCTCTTCTGTCAGGAATGTATTTGTGTTCCTTTATCACTGCATGCAGAAAAAAAAGCCTCTTATAGTCCTGCTTCTAGTAAACAGGACATAGATCATTACAAATACAGAATAGGTTGTACATGACTTGATGTCCCATCCTCCAAACTCTTACTTGTGAGATTAAACAATAATTTTGAAAATATTGCAGATAAGGCATACTGTAACATGTTTAGTCACAAAGGCATGGGAAACTCTTGTGCTAAATTAAGGCAAAGCAATGCCCAATGATTAATTAGAATGTTTTATTTATGGCAGCAATGACTTAAACCTTAAACATTAAGGTAGTTTGAATGGCCCAAAGTGGCAATGATTTAAACTTTCCTGAGCAATTCCAACTTTAACTTTTCTGAACAGTACATGGCAACAATTTCTGAACAACCCATAGTAGCATTTTAACCTTATGCCAGGCTGAACAACCCACCACAGAAGTAGTATAGACTTTAAAGGAGAGGAAGAAAAGAAGAAGGAAAGATAAGAAAATAGATAGAGGAAAAATCAAGATCACTAGCCAGGGTTCCAGAGACATCTCTGGTCCATTTACTTTGGATGATGGGTGAACACCCAGCCCCTTTCACTCATGCTATTTATAGGCTAGTCCTTGCACATGCACAATTTGTTATTTTCAAACTTTGCAAAGTGGATTGGGGGAGTCTTTCGTTTTCCATCTCTTCAGTCAGAGACATGAGTGCAATGCTGTCTCAAACTCGGGCTTAGAGATAGTTATCCAGGATAAAGAAGCTGGTCCCAGAAAAGTGCTATCCTGCCTCTGCAAGACCCTCTTTTCTAACTGTACCTTATCTTGTTGGCATGGTAACATTCCTTTTCTTTTCTGTTAAATGTTTGAAATATTTACTCTTAGGTTTTTAGTCTCTCAAGTAAACATTCCCAAATTGTTTTCAGGGGGAAGAAATCTCCAAAGCACTTCAGAGCCTAATTCCCTGAAGTGTAACTACCATGTTTCATGTAACTTACCTATCTCCCTTTTAAAACCATTTCTAGCTATCAGTAATTGATAAAAACCCCCAATTGCCAGTAGCAATTTGGCTGGATAACTCACCTTTATCACTCTTTTATCCAAATTGGGAATTATCTGATTTATTTGGCATTAAGTTACTGTTACTTTCACAGGAAAAGCCATGACAATGCACTTCTGTCACAAATTTTCACCATAGCAGTGCATGATATATCTGCAGACAAAAAAAAAAAAGAAAATTTAAGTTTTAGCAAAAGGGAGACCAGAAATAAGGATTGTCACCTCACAAACAGGGACACAGACAAAGCAATGCAGTTTAACGCTTTCTTCACCTCGGTCTTCAAGTGATATTGATAGTGATGGGCTATCAATACCCCCTGCAAAAAAAAACCAAAACCAACAAAAAAAAAAAATCTCCACATCCAACCCAAAAAAACCAAACCAAACAGAAATAATCTTTTAAAACTCAAGATTATTATCCAATTTACCCACATCTGAATTTTTGCAATTTATGTTTTGTACCGAAAATCAGTGAGTGGAAGGGAATAAAATACAGCATGGACATATTTTTTTTTCTCAATGGTTTCTGCCACTTAAGTGATGCTCAGCATGATTAGTTTAAAAGTTTATGACAAGACTATACTTTCCTCCACCTGCTGGATTTGGGGGGTTTTGGTTGTTGGGTTTGTTTTTGTTTCGTTTGCTTGTTTTTCTTTGTTTGCTTGGATTTCTTTTGGGGTTTTTTTTAACATTTCTGAAATGGACATTTCTTCTTAAAAAGTGATCGCGCTTTGCAAGAAGTAGATTTTGTATAATGTGTTTTGCCCAGCTCCAGCAGTGTGGAAAGCACTGTAGAGGATGACAGCATGTTTCAGATCACTCTGACACCTTGAGATGAAGTGTAAATCTAGAAATTGTATGAGTTCCCTCTTTGGACATCAGAATCCAGAAATGTCCACAGAAGCTTGGCAACCATTAATGTCAAGTGGCAATTATGCCCACAATTATTTGACATCCTTGCATAAATGCACAGCTTCACATGTGTAAGCATTTTTTTCTCATTACATTGATTTTAGCACTATCTGAAAAAAGTGTTATTTTCTTCTTTTACATTTTCTCCATTCAGCAAGTAGCAGAGGATTCACCTTAAGGTGCAGATGGGCAATATAAGAAAATATTTTTTATAAAACAGTAAACACTTTTCCTTTCAGAATTTGCTCAATTTAGCTTGAAATCAGATGCAAGCTATCGGCTTAGGAGTTTGTAAAGAGTCTTTATGCAATTATTTGCTCTCCAATCTACTAGAAATCTGCAGCTGAAGACTACTGTGGTGGTAGGATTCTGACTAACAGTGTTACACAGTGTCATCCTGTGGCAATGTTTCCTTCAGGACTTCCCCAATTCTCGCTGAATACAGGCCACTGCAAAGGGATCTGGACAGGCTGGATCAGTGGGCCAAGACCAGTGGTATGGGGTTCAACAAGACCAAGTGCCATGTGCAAGTTGTAGCTTGTACTTTGGCTAAAACAGCCCCATGCAATTCTGCAGATTAGGGACAGAGTGGCTGGAAAGTAGCCCAGTGGAAAAGGACCTGGAGATGCTGGTCAACAACCAGCTGAACATGATTCAAAGTGTGCCCAGGTGGCCAAGAAGGCCAATAGCATCTTGGCCTTTATCAGCAATAGTGTGGCCAGCAGCATGAGGGCTGTGATTTTTTTCCCCTGTACTGAGCACTCATGGGGCCACACCTCAAGCCCTATGTTCAGTCCTGGGTCCCTCAACTCAAGATGAATCTTTCAAGATACAGAAAGATGGAGCAGAAAGAGCGCATAAGACAAAGGATTGCCTTTTGGGGTCTATAATAGGGGGCACCTGCAGGCAAATCTGGCAATGTGAAGGGTTTTTAGGAGGGGTTGTTCAGGTAATGGGGTTTTTTATGCCTACTACATCATCTCACAGCTTCAGATTTAAAAAAAATCCAAAAATCCTATATAATCCTATATCAAAGAAGAAAACTTTGTAACACTTCAAATAATAATAATAAAAAGTCTGTTTTATAAAGTATTTCAAGTCTAACTATCTGCCCTTAGGTTAAAAGTCAAGAAGTAGCAAACTCAAACAAGAAATTATTACAAAGGAATCTAGGAGCATGAGAGAGTATACTTTTTCCAAGAAGTCTGCTGGCATACTAGAACAAAATCAAAATTAAAATAATAACTAAAGGGCTGAAGAACATGCTTTACAGTCTTTCAGGAGCTCAATCTACTTAATATGTCAGAAAGACTAAAAAGATAATTTGTTTACAAGTGGGAAAAGCCTCCAAGGGAACAGAAGTTTGATCGCAGAGAGTGGGTACAAAGGAGTTTATTAATACTCTACAGCTGAAAAGTGAAACTAAACAAACCCATCTATTCAACAACGCAAAGCAGATATTTTGATATTTAGGAGCATCAGGGATACTTGAACATTGGCTAATGATTTTTCTAGTACAGACAATCAGTAGATAATTTTAGTAACACTAAAATTTCTGAGGCTTCTGTCTAATAAATCCACAAATGTCAAAAGAGCAGAGCAAGCTAAATGTACATCTGTCACTGTGATCTATAGCTCTACTGTTGTCTGGTTTGTACTTCACAGTAATGACATCTGGAGAACCATCTCACTGAACATTTGGAAGTAGCATAGCTGTTAGGCATGATAATGCATTAGGTTAATGATAGGTTATATAGCACAATATAAACAACATAGCTAAGGCAGTACTGCCCTCCTACTCCCACCATTTAGGGATACATCTTCTTAGTGCCCTCCTCTGATGGGAATTTCCTTTGGACCACAAGCATGAGAAGCAACATTCTTACTCCTTGGACAGTGGCTTTTAACAGAGTGCCAGGGGAAAGATTATGCTCCCCTTTTCTTTGTCTCACAGAGGATAAAATAGGATTCAGACTTTTAAATAAAAAATACTCATTTGTACTGGGTTTACCTGACAAGATGCCAGCAGCAGCATTGGATGGTCTGCAGGGGCTGTCCATCTGTGAGACACCCAGGTACAGCTGATCCCAGTGGCTCCTGGGTCCCCAATGCAGAGCATGGTTGAGCCTCTCAGCCACAGGCAGGTGCCTCAACCTAGATGGGAATTATGGCTAGAAAGAGCTAAACCAAAATGTAGCAATGAACATAAAATCCAGGATACATCCAACAGGTATGCTACGCAGTATGAAAAAGTGAGATACCTGAAGTTATCCCTAAATTAAGAATACTTCAATATTCCTTGCTGGGTTGCCTTCAGTTTGCAATGCTGCCCATCAAAATGGTTGTAAGTACATTCCCTAAGTAAGAGAGGAAGCCTGACCTGCAAAGTCTTGATTATGCTCTTTCTGGAGCTTTCTGCAGTGCCCCTACAGTAGGCTTATGTTATCAGCCTAAAGGAAGGGACAATTTTGAAATATATCTTCATTTTCCTGTTCTGTGCAGCTAATACCTTTTATTGTACATCAAACCTAGACAGACATGGGAGATACATAACAGCGAAAAACCCATAAAGTTTTTGTGACATCAAGGGAACAAGTGCACTGCTGTCCTTATAAAATTTGACTGGCATGGTCTGAGATGAGCTTAGATACTGTAATGAAAGTTTGATATTCACCCAGAATTACTGAAAAAGAATTGTAAAAGAGAATCTATAGACACAAATATGTTGTTACATATCATTGGGATGTAATTAAAGCAATCCATGTGTTTGGGAGCTCCTCATATACCAATACAAACATAATGTTACTAAATTGCTTTCACAGATTGTTAAGGGAAAGGGAGACTAGGAGCAGCAGGGAAATGTACTCTTTCTAAAGTAAGCAGAGCCATTTTCAGTACAGGAAAACTCACCTCAGCTCTAACCAGCCCCACGAAAACATAGCGCCCTGGCTCCAGCACAGACACCACAGACTGATAAACACATGGCTTTGAATCCCAGACATTCTGTGGATACATTTAAAAGTACAAAGAGGCAAGCTCTGGATAGGATTCAAGTGAAAGTCAACTGGCCGATCTGCACATGTGAAAATTCACACCTACATATAAATAATCTCCTTTCATAACGTCTTTCACCACTTGCTAGGCTATTTAAATGAAGGAGTAGACTAAATTAAAACATTCTCTTCCTTGTACTTTTCAAATACCATCCCATATAATCAAAAAAGAATTGCCCGTGGAAGGACTTATTATCTATTATTTGAAATGTCTACATTAGGAAAGAGAAATTCAATCCCTTTATAACTAACTTTTCATCTGGGTCAGTGAATTTAGGCAGCTTGGTTTTCCTTTTCTTCTGTACATGCCATGGTGTTTCTTCACAGCAACATTTCATAAAGAAATATAGTACTTATATACACTCACCTTCAGATAACCTGGTTCAAACACAGCAACATGTCTGTTACTAATTTTTGCAATGGCTGTATTTAGTCCCTCCAGTTGGTGGAGGTAGTGAGATTAATATTGATTTCATACTTCTTACACAAGTTGTTCCAGGAAAACATCATAAGCATGCAAATTAAAATTCTGCTTCTAAACATTGGGGGTTTTTTTTTTTGTTTTTGGGGTTTTTTTGTTTTTTTTTTTTTTGGTTCAAGTCCTACTGACCTGGAACTTCATTGGGAGAAATAACCTGCAAGGGAAGGAACAATACTTATGGAAAAATGAGTACAACTATACAAGAGAGGTCTGCAGAAAAGCAGAAGTTGACATTGGGGAAAAACAGATAAAAGGATAACATATTAGACCTAAATATTACATACTTATTAAAAAAAAAGTATGGAAATCCTGATAGTGAAATAATCAACAAAGAGCAAAGCCCTTGGACGTGAAATATTCTTTCAAAATCATGACAGTTCCCTTTTACTACGTTGATTTAAAGCACAGAACTAACAAAGAACCACAATAATCTGGAAAGCAAACCAGTCACTCAGTTTAAAAATAAGCCACAGGTTGACTAGAAATACAAAAGGCTTCTGACAGTCTTTTAAATAGCTACAAGGAGAGCTTTGCTCTTCAGAAAATGAAAATCAGAAAGTGAAAATTAAAAAAAAATAAACCCTAGAACTTTAGCAAATTATTTTGAAATAAGTAGTTTCTGGATTTAGTACAAGTTTTTCCCTCCTTCAGTTTATGATAGGAAGATTACTTTTTAAGCAAAAAATAAGCCAACACTTACATGTCCTTTGGAGACCATTAAGTCAGTAACTGAGATGAAAGTTCACATGCCTTAAATAGTTAAATATGACAAAAGTAAATATCACCCTAAACATATTGGCTATATGGATTTCTACTTTTAGTCATTTTGCAAAGGTATCTCACATTTGCTATGTCATTAAAAACCAGGAGTATAATAACAGATCTTAACTTTTTTACAGAAAATATTTAAGCACCTGGTTCATCACTGAAGGGGAAAAAAAAATCTCAGGCAAGTTTGCTGAAAAGATTTTATGGCCTTCCTGATGGGGAAAGTTGGGTGTGGGAATAAATTTAAGTTAGTGACTTTTCACAACACTAAAATCTTTGAGTGCAACTTCAGGGAGTGTCCAAAGTGTACTTCTACAATTTTTTTTTTTTATATATCTAATAGCATCTGCCACAGTTACTGTTTGAGTATTTGACAGGCACAAAAATCTTTGCCTATGTGGAAAATAATTACATCTAGTTCTAGTTATTACATCTAATTCTTCACGGATTTCATACAATAGGATTCTGTTATCTTTCTCTTCAAAAAAGTCTGCATAAAAGAGCAGAGAACAATTATTTATGCTTCTAAAAGATATATTCTGTTTACATGTACACAGAAAAATAGCTCATTTTTTCTGTTCTCTCCTAAATATCAATTCCATATAAAATATAATGCACGTTACTTAGCTCAGTCTTTGCTTCTGTCCAAGTGAAGTAACTTCCTGTCCCTCTGTTACATGAAAATGGGAGGTTTGCTCAAACCCTTAGTGTCTGATTAGTCTGTCAGAGCCCCTGGAAAGCTGAGATCCTTCTGCCCAGCCAATCTATCAACATCCTGTTACAGGGAGCCTGCACTGAGCAGTTCACTGGATTGAAGGGCAGCCTGACCAACTTATTCAGGGTCACACTCCAACCAGAGAGACCCCCTCCTGAGTCTCCAGCCTTTACCCACTGCCAGTGACTGTCAGTGCTCTTGAAGGACTCACATTAACAGTTTACAGAACGACACTCAATAAAACTGTGGTGGGTTAAGGTTAAAGGATTGCTGTAATAATGTCTGACTCCAAAAACATGTTCAAAGCAATATATTAATTCAAAGCAGACAAGCTCTAATTGCCCAAAAATCTAGTGTGAGTTCATCATTCAGTGCTCACAGAGTATGGTTCTTACCCAGCAGGCCTCTCTAGAAGGGAGAATACAGCCTGTCAACCGACCCCAGAGGTTACAATGGAGCCTTCTCCAACTCTTCCCCATTCCTAATTCACTTTTTAACTCTTTGTGTTTAGGAGCTTGAGCTACTTTAGTCATATATCTTACTCAGTGCAGGGTCATTGTACTGTGGGGGTGGGTATCTCAGGATAGTACTTGAGATAACCTTGGGGTGGGGACATGCATCAATCCAAGGAGATTGATTTCACTACAGCTGCTGATTCAGCAGCAGGACATTTTCCTTTATCTCCCTTGGCTGTCAGCTGCTGTGCAGCTTATCAACTAGGAAGTATCACCAGGTTCTCGCCCCCGCCAGGGTTTTGACAGAGCCTGTCTGTGGTGTCTCCACTCCACTCTCCATCTAGTCTTCCTTAGCATTATTTGTGGATATGTTGACTGGGTTCCATCCAGGGAGTAGCAATCATATTTTCCCTTTAATTTCCATACCATCATTTTTTTTTTTTATCCTCAGTCATCTTCCCTCACCCTCCAAGATAAAATCTATGAAAGGCATAGAGGATGGTTCCACTGCTAGACTGAGCCACCAGCAGGGTACCACTAACATCTGGTTCATATGGCTATGATGTTCCTACGGTGATGTTCCAGCAGGTTTTAAACACTCAATTTAAAAATTCTCTGTTTGGGGCATATGTGGGATCTAGAAGAGATTGACATATTGTACTCCTAATTATTCATAGTTTTTTTTTTTCTCTCAGAAATACTTTAGACAATAAAGTGAAAATTTGGTTTATTCCCTGTCCAAAATAGACTATTTTGGATTTTTGCCTGTTGAAATTTTGTATGTTATTGTTACAAAGTGCACTAATAGTAGAAGTGTGAGATTGAATACTAACTTTGTTGCTATTACTCATTTCATACATCATTAAATACTGACATATATTCCCAAAAGCCAAATTGTATTGCATTCGAAATAAGAACTGTTATTTTCGGAGGAGTAAGCCTAATTATTTGCCAAAGGTGGAATTATGAGAACAAAATTTCCATTATAGATTAATAATAAAGTGTCAAAGGGGCTACCTTACCCATCCCACAACACTAAAATGACAAACAATAAAAGTTTTGGGTTTTTTTTTCTTTACAGCCTCAGAAACATAATTGTTTCCAGGGTAACATTAAAGAGTTAAGACATTAGCATAAATGTACAGGTAAATCTGCATTTTCTACTATTGCTACTATTTCTAAACCAAAATAATTAAAAAAAAAAAAAAACAAAACCTAAACCAAACATTTTATGGAAGGAGAATTTGGCATAGTATGAACTTATATTTCCCTTGAGTTCCCAACATCAAAAATACAATATTTTTCTGTGTGGTTTCAAGGATGAGCTCTGTACAGCCCTAGGGCAACCTCTACTTTACACTGAAGGAGAAAAAGATTTATCCCATTTCTTCTCCATCATGCTCTCCACTAGCAAAGGCAGAGAGAGTTGATTATCCCTCAGCATCATTTTTCCTCTTTGAAATTGAAAAAGAAGAAAACAATAAAAAGGAGACAACTGTGATATATTAATCGAAGGAAGGTGGAAAATTGGTATTTAGGGAGAAGAAAACAACTATGAACAAAGCCAACAGAGCCATAATGAGCTAAACATCAAAAAACAAAACCAAAAAACCCCAAAAACAACAAACAATTGAAAAATCAACTGACAGATATTTCCATAATATAGACATACATTTATATAGTAGCCTTTCACACTCACTGTCTGACAATCCATTTGTACTCATGGCAAGAATATCTTTTTTTTTTTTCCCCTGAGTCAGTATAGTCTAGATTGGCAGGGTTAAGTATTATCAGGAAGAAATATCTGCAGAAAAATGAGCATTTTTACACCTGGGAATGCACCAAGCATATTCTAGGGAAGCGTATTTAAATGCATAAGTCCAATAGAGGGCAAACCCACCTGGACATCAATTGGTATGTTTCTTTACCCTACCCCCTCCAAAATTAGAGCTTTTTGATTTGGTCAAACTTATCCACTTATTCATCCTTTATTTGGAATAAATATTTTTTTCCAAAAAAAACCCCACTAGTGTAAAGCCAACAAATCAATTTTCCAAAATTCAAGAGCATGCAGGTTTCTCATATGAAATTCAAAAATTTCTGTTTGAAAATGACAGCATGGTAATCCATGAAAGTTCCAGTTTCCATGCTCTGTATTATATGATGAAGTCTTTACAGCTACTTTCAGGTACCCTGATGCATAAAAAGTGGAGGTATGGTACAGGATTTGTACAAGTATTCTTAGAAAATGCCTAGACAGACACGATGGACAATGAAGGTGTTTTCTTCCATCACAGAAGAGTTTTATTCTGGATATAAAATGGTATCTGCTCTCTCTTCATTAAAATACTGTTTGTAGATTAATGGAAAAAAAGTAAAACAAAATAAATCCAAAACAAACAAAAAAAACCCCAAACCAAAACCACAAAAAAACCCCAAAACAACAACAAAATATACAAAACAAAACCAAAATACCACAACAAGAACAAGTAGCTCAGATTTCCTCCTTCTAATATTAATGGCTACCATGAACTCCAGCTGGCACAGCATTGTGTTCATTAGTAATTTGAAATAATTTTCAAAATAAAAACTTTATAAATGACCATTTTATCTGGACTGGTAATTTAAAGGTGATAGGCATATCTAGGGTTTCTGAAGAACTATATCATCAAACATGTGAAGCCTTTCCACTTTACCAACCATTCTGCCACTACTGCTTAAAAAAAAAAAAAAAAAAAAAAAAAAGCTTTCCTGGTTTTATATCTAGAGAAAAGTTTTTTCCTGCATGAGAGCATTACAGAAACCTATTTATCTATGCACCCCAGGGAAAATCAGCTGGCCACAAATGGTGGTTTAAAGGATTACATAATAGTACTTGCTACAGGCTGTTTAATAGCTTTAAAATCCACTATGAAGCCTTTTGAATTTCACAGACTTCCTTTATTTAAAAAGAGAGAACTTTACCCCTTTGGAAACCACTGCATTATTTAGCAACATAAAACACAACTTTTGAAAGCATGAGTATCTTTGTTTACTATCCCCAAGACCCAGTGTCTTGTGGAATTAATGGTGAAAAATTGTGGGAGAGGGAAAGGTTTGGTTTTGCCTTTTCAACACTTAATTAAGAGTTTGATAGTTAGTTAATTCTCATTTTTTTAAAAAGGAAATAGGGGGCACCATTTCTGTTAGATCTATATTTACCAGTAACAGGACAGAACTGCCAGGAGGCACTCCTTGAGCTTTATTTCATCATCAGCCACAAGGTGACACACAAAAGACGGTGAGAGCTCATGCCATATAAACAACAGCCAAAATGCTCTTAGTTACAAGGCTTTTTTAAAAACTTCCTAGCCAATAGAATAACATTAAAAGTTTACAAGCATTTACTTAAGGCAATCATTAGAACTACACATACTTTACTTCCAATAATGCTTGCTTTTTTTACTTAAAAAACAATGGATAAACTTTATTATTAAACTTACATATTTCTATTATCCCGGCTTACCATATTTTCTAAGGCTTATCTCTACACAACTCAAAAACACATTCTTATTGTTTTCAGTTCTTGCATTCTTCTATTCTGAGATGTGCTTTCACACAACTTCTGAGCATTTTCTACCTTTTCTATTTCCCACAACATGTGAAGATGTAGCTGAGATTCATGCAGAGAAATCTCATCAGGAAATTTCTGAAAAAACAAAAAACCTGTTCAGTCTGTCCTTTGTGGATTTTATAAAAATGATCTGCTGCAATATTTGTCTACTAGGTCCTGAAAATGAACAAGTTAGCATCACTATCTATTTTAGAAATATTGTTTTTGATCCTCTCTTTGCACAGTGTTACCCAGGCATCAGAAGTTAGAGAAGTATAAATACTGTTTTCTACTTAAGCAAAGCAAATCATCTATACTGATATCTGAAAACTTAAATGCAAGAGAATAACCCTTATAGACTTCAGGTTCTTGTTTTAATAACCCCAAATATGGGTCAATTTAGAGGCCAAATGTGTGAATACCCTTCTCTCTCCATAACTTTATTATCTTTTGCTGTTGTCAATCACTTCTACACAAAATGTGTTCTTGGATGCAGTAATAATGAGGTTGAAAACAAGGACATACTTACTATCTTACGATAGTGAAGCACAATTGTGTGATGGAAATGTTACAGACTGCAAATTACTTAGATGAATTTCAAGGTTCAGATGAAAAAAAGTTCATGAGATAAAAAAAAAGGATTCATTCAGAACAAATAAAGAAATACAACATGTATGAGTTTGAAGAATATAGTTTAGCGGGTTTGCTTATCATACAGCTATAAAAACCAACATAAAATCTCAACTTTTCACCTCTGCCTAAAGAGAGTTTTTGCTTTCAATATTTTGTTCATATAATGAACATGGAATTATATGTTATAAGGCACACAATGTATACATAAGATATGTGTCAAGTGCGGCATAATATTTAAATAATTAAACTATGAATTTTGCAGACTATAGTAAAATTCACAGTTAGTGATTGACAATTGTTTTTCATTTTTCCAGGAAACACCTTTTTCCCTACTTTCTACACTTTTTCCCTTTTTCACTCATCTCAGTCTGCAGTTGTCAAGTTCTCTGGTGGACTGGGATAAGCAGCAAGACCCATTACTACTTCTTTCTTAAACCAGAAAATATATGATGACACCCTTTTTTCCCTCAGCTTTTTGTTTTCCTAAAACAAGAATGTGATTTTACGCACACTTCATTGACTAGTGATTCCAAATAAGTTAACTGTACATCATTCTCAGAAGTGATACATTTGGAGTACCCTGCCTTGCACCACGTGTTTCTTAAATGCAATTTTAGTTAAACAAATATTGCAGTAAGTTTTTGTTACTGTATAAATTCTCAAGCAAACTTCAGTTCTTATCCTGGACACGATAGGGGGTTAGTAGAAAATTTCAAATCTCTTTTAGACTATTCGCATTGCCTTCTAATGTCAAGTTGAACCCTAAAGTAGTTGACCATTTGATTATAATACTGTGAGAAACTTTCCCATTTTTAAGTCATTTACAAGTAATCCATAGACATAATTCTTATAATTAAATCTGTTAGCTGAACATCGTTGCTATTTGAGGAGAAAGCTTGCCATCCAAGTGTAAGGAGGTTCAGGAATATGAGCCTCTGCCTAGAGCCATCCATCTGCATGTCAGGAGCAAGATCCTGTTCCAAGCAAAGAGCCTTGATTGCAATCTTTGTTATCAAACATGCCATTTTCAAACTGGATCATGAGTCATCTGCAGGTTTCTGAGATTTTTCAAGATCTGTATTGGCAACTGAAGTGTTACCTGTATTGCATTAAACATTTTGCAAGGTAGCTACAGGGAGGGTGAAGGAGTATACACAGCTGACAACATGAGTGGCTTCAAGCACCAGCACTTTATTGTTCTTCCATACAGCCTTTCGTACCATTCATCTTACATGCATTCCACCTTTATGCCCTCTCTCCCCCTCTGTGATTGGCCATCACACCTGGGCACTCCCTGTTCCAGAGCCATCAAAACTGCTCACTTGTCCTACACAGCTGGAGCTTATTGGGGATGGAACTCAGCCACAGCTCCATTCCCAAACACCACAAACTGTGTGCCTACAATGCCCCCTTTCCTTTTAAATAAATGCCAGGTCTACCATACTTCTACAGGGCCCTTGCAGAAGAAATGGCAAACATGGTACAAGTATCACTTTTGTAGGTTCCACTAGATCTGGAATGTGTCTGTGTACTGACCTTGATTCCTTTCCCAAACCAACATGCATATCAAAGTTTATATACTTATGGGATATTAACAAGCACTATCAAAGCCTTTATACTTATGCTTATTGAATTAACTTTCATACCTATGCCTACAGAGTATTAACAAGGATTAAAAGGTGCAATTCACAAATACAGGTATGTTTCACCAGCAAATAAACACATTTTATTGAATAACAGAACTGCTCCATCACTAGCTCCCACTGCTGCTTTAGTAAGTTCTCTTGTTCCTTTATCTAGTTTTGTTGCTTTAGTCTTCTGTAATTTCAATTCCTTTATCTGCTAAAGTAACATCTCTGCTTGCTGCTTCTTTTCCTCTTGTTTTGTTCTTTTCAACACTTCCCCTTGTGCAGTTTTGTACTTGTTTTCATAACATCCATCCATAGCTGTAAGAGCAAGACTGTTCCCACTCCTTGTTAATTGGCATAGCTGCAATTTATCAGGGGCAAGACTGCCTTCAGCACTCTCTTTCTCTCTCCATAATCTTATAACTCCCCAATGCTTTTTTATAGAAGTGCAGCATCTCTAAAAAGATATGTTTAGGTAGAGGGACATTATGACATATTTACATATTTCACTTAGGACTAATAGGTTGAAAGACATGTTTAAATATAACATAGAGTTTTTACTATCAAATGAACACATTGTGCTGATTATTCAGCTCTCAGTATTTCTGCTTCCATGCTATCAGTCACCAAACTAAACAGTTGATCCCTTCTGATTTGGCTTTAAGCACTTGATCTTCTTTGATTTGAGTCTGTTCTTGTTTGCCTAATGCCATCTTTTAGTTTTCTGTCTACCCTGCTATACTTCTCTTGCAGAGCTACTGTATTACTTGCTAGATTTCAGATAGCATCTTTTTCTTTTAGTTCCTCTTCTAACTCTTTCATCTTATCTTTAGTCCTAAAAGCCTCCAACAAGCATTCATAGCTGGTAACTTTCTCCCACACTCTATCAAAATACCCACAAATAAACCTATAGAATATTGACAATGTCAATAGCTGTACAACTTTATAAAACAACTCACAAGAATAAGCTAAAGGCCACATATTAGGGTATTAACAATATGAACAGCTACATAATTCTATCAATAGCTATAAAACTTTTAGCAACATCAATAGCTATAGAAATTCATAACATTACATGCAAGGATAGAATAGAGCCTATATGTTCCCATCACCTACACATTTCTGCTTCGTCCCTTGCATGGCGAATGCTACCTGCTCTAATGCATCAAGTGCTTCTGGGGACAAGCCTCTGGAAGATAACAAGGAGGGAGCACGTTTTAGTTAACTAAAAAGTGGTGCCAACAGCACATTCAGTAATTCCAACAATTATCTGATCCAATTAATTGCACTTATTTTTTTGCAAGCTATTCAATGTTTGTACAGAATGCACAATAGTCACCATCTGATGTTCAACAATTTGGTCTAAGACTTCCACCCTACCTTCTCCCAAGGTTTAACAAACAAGTCACTCTTTACATCCACCTCAATACCATTTCTCTTACACTAAATAAGCAGAGTATGTAGCACCCACTCTTCATATTTAATATTTCTTTTTCTGCAATATGCACAGCAGGATGTCCAGTATGGACTCTTCTTCTGTCAATATTTGAAGCTCCATTCCTAAATTCCAGCCACTCACTTGGGGGCTGTGTGTTTATCCAGGTGAGTCATCCAACTGAGCAGGCTCTTGGTCCACCTGCTTTGCTCTTCCTGAATCACCTTGGATGTACCAGACGAAGGAGGACACATGGCTGACACCCTGAGTGGCTTCAAGCATCAGCACTTTATTGCTCTTCCAAACAACCTTTTATACCATTCATCTTACATTCATTCCACGTGTGTGCCCTCTCGCCCCTTCTGTGATTGATCAGAACACCTGGGCACTTCATGTTGCACAGCCTTCAATACCATTCACCTGTTCCACACACCTGTAGCTTATTTGGGATGGGGCTCAGCCACAGCCCCATTGCCAGTCACCACAAACTGTGTGCCTACAGCAGGGCAGTCAGCTTCTCCTTCAGATTTTTCTTTTAATGATAAGCAGTTAGAATTAAAAGCTGTTGCCTTTGTCATTGTAAGAACAGAAATTTCCACCATTTTGCCAGCTTTTAGTTTCAATGGTATTTTCTCGTAGGGTAATAACTAGCAACTCCTATCTGGTATTTCCTTTCCAAGTTGGCAAAGCTCATTTTTCCTTTATTATCAGGAGGCCTTTCAAGCAACTTCTACTGATGTAATTTTTCTATTACATTTGCATTATTTCTTCTCTCTTTTCTGCTAATGTTTTGTCATACATAAAACTTTCATTACTGACAAAAGTATTGACTTATATAGGCTCAGGTTAAGCTGGAATTTTCTATTGGGTCTAATATCTTATTATATTATAAGTGAAAAAAAATTGTACAATTACTGACCACATTTATAATTATGAGAAGATAGCCCTTATATCTTATCATTATCCTAAGATATATGCTTGGTAAGACTTACATTGTTCTTTTCAGTTAATTTGTGCAATTTCATTAACTGTATTTGTGCTGAGCACATAAAACTGAGGGAGAGGCTCATACACCCGAAGATTGTGCTGCCATCCAGAAGGACGTGGTCAGGCTGCAGAAATGGACTGACAGGAAGCACATGATACTCAACAACGGGAATGGAACGAACAATCCCATGCACCAGTAACCAGCTAGAAAGCAGCTTGGCAGAAAAGTCCTGGTAGACACTCAAGTTGAATGCAAGTCAGTAATATACTCCTGTGGCAAAGAAGGCTGAAGGTGTCATCAGCTGCATGAATAGAAGTGTTGCCAGAAGACTGAGCGATGGGATAATTCCCTTCTACTCAGCACTGGTGGAGCAGCGTCCAGTTCTGTGCTCCTCTGTACCAGAGGCATGCAGACACACTGATACAGCAAAGAGCCAGGAAGGTGATTGTCTGAAACATTTCCCATATGAGGAGAGGCTGAAAGAGCTGGAACTGTCCAGTCTGGAGAAGAGAGGTCTCTGGAGGGATCTTTTTACTGTGCATAAGTACCTGAAGGGAGGGCAGAAATCGGACAGAATCAGGCTATTTTCAGTGGTGCCCAGTGACAGGATATGTGGACAGAGTCGGTGATAATAAACTGAAACACAGGAAGTTCCTTATGAACATCAGGAGACACATTGTTATTGTGCAGATGAGTAAACACCGGCACAGTTTTCTCAGGCAGGCTGTGGAGTCTCCATCCTTGAAGAGTGACTGCGCTCTTAGTCAAAAGATGTCTGAACTCAATCCTGGGTATCCAGGTATATGTAACTCGGCTTGAGCAGGAAGGAATTGGACCAGATAACCTCTAGAGTTCCCTTCCAAACACAACTATTCTACAATTTCATTTGGAGATAGGAGATCAGGTAATTCTTCTTCCTAGATTTTGAGAGCAACCATATTACTCCTAGGGGATTTAGCATTATAAGTGATTATTAATTGCCAGTGACTAGAAACTATCAGCTTATTAAAAAGTCTCACCAATCAATAAATTAGTATATCAGCATTTTCCTATTTAATTTTGTTCCAAATACCTATCAGCTTTCGCTAAATATTACCCTGAACTTTCTTCACTATTATAAATGAAAAAATATAAATAGTAACAATATCACTCATTAAGTTTTCCATAAGCTTTGGTGCATATAGCAATACAATAGATTCTTAAGTAGATGTTCACTTGGGTTTCTTTAGTGTAAATGTGGACAGTTCAACTACATGGAGGCATCTTTATTTGGTCATAGGTAAGACAAGATACTAGATTATAAATTAGGTAAGCAAGAACATATCCACTAGACTTTGATTTTAGTCTTAAAACTTCCTTATTTTTACCTATTTTTACCTTACTATATGCTTACTTGATCCCAGGCACACTGGATTTCAGCTATTTGTATGAACTAACAGCTATTTTGTCCTTTAGCTTAGCCCAGAACCTGTCTTCAGAAACAAAACAGATGTGTTGATTGCCACAGCACTGTCCTTTCCAAAGAAGACATTTTCTCACATTTGACTCAGCTGCACAGAAACAAATCCCAGAGCGCAACAGCACAAAGCAGCAGGGCTTTGCTCTCCTGGGAACACACGTGCACTGGTTCAGAGACAGCAAAACACAGAAGGCCTTGCTATGGGAATACTTATACTCAGGTTAGACTAACTGGAACACTCTGATCCCAGTACTAATTAGCTCAGATGAGCCTTCAATGGAGATATTCCCTTTGTAGATGTTCACACCATCAATACCTTCCAAGCACTTTTTATTTTTTTCTCTCTGAGTCTAATGGGTATTGGATGGCCTATGGTCACAAAACTAATTCTGGCTGCTGAGAATGAAACATTGCAGAACATAAAAATGTGAATGGAATTGCATGAGGGAACACAGTTTGAATGGAAAAAATAATGACAAAAATATTAGCTGTTCACCTCTGGCTACCAAGAAGGACAGAATACATGAACAGAGGAAGCAGAAAATTCACTTCAAAGAATGGAGGAGCAAGGAAACACCTGCACAGAGCATTCAAAAAGATGACATAGGCAGTAGAGAAAAAATTGCTCTGTCCTAAGTCGTGGCAAGAGTATTCTAAGGAAGCTGCTAAAAAATGTCTGTAACCTATGTAGTCTTTTAGGGCTGAAACTCTCTAGTTGTTATTTGAGCCATATCACACAATTTGAAACACAAACACACAGCACCGAAGTTGTTAATTCAGTTTTGTAGCAGAGTTATTCTCTTCCCTTAAAAAAAAAAAAAAAAAAGGAAACTGGCTCCATGAGAGACATTATGGACACTGCTTTTCTTTTACTTTATAGTTTTTCTCTGCATTCATCACTTCAACTGGAGAGAGATAGGACTCCTGGCAGTTACTCAGAGCAGCTTTGGAGGGGACTTGGCCTCCAGCCAGGGCCACCCCAATACAATACGACACATGTTCTCTATCACTCCCGTCTCAGTTGAGCAGGGAATCAAAAATATAACAAAAAGCTCATGGATCAAGATAGACAGGGAGAGATCACTCAAAAACTATTGTGACTGGCAAAACAGACTCAACTAAATCTGTTTAGCTTATCACCAATCAAGTCAGAGTAGAGTAATGAGAAATAAACCCACATCTTAAAAGCACCTTCTGCCCACTGCTCCATCCTTTCTGGGATTAACTCACTCCAGAATCTTCTACCTCCTCCTACTTGTAACAGATGTCAGGGAGTGGGGGCTGCAGTCATTTCAACATACATTGTCTCAGCCTGTCCTTATTTCATCAGAAGGACTTCTCTGCATACTCTTCTCCTGCTCCACCATGGGATGTCTCCTATGGGAGCTCTCCAAGAACTTCTGGAACGTGAGTGCTTCTCATGGGCTGCAGTTCTTCACAAAGTGCTCCAGCCTGTCGTTTCAGGAATAGACTGCTCCAGAGTGGGACACAGAGCCTCAGGTCCTGCCAGAAGCCTGCTCCAGCATGGGCTTCCAACAGGATCACAGCCCACCCTGGGTATATCAACCTGCTACAGTGTGGGGACCACCACGGGCTGCAGGTGGATCCCTGCTCAACCATGGACCTTCATAAGTTGCAGGGGACACTGTTCCTCCTCCTGAGCTGCAGGGGGATCTCTGCTTTAGCATTTGGAGCACCTCCCCCTCTCCTTCTTCACTGACCTTGGTGCCTGCAGGGCTGTTCCTCTCACTCCTCTCTCCCAGCTGCTGATACGCAGCATATTTTTTTTCTCCTTTCTTAACAACTTCATCCCAGAGGTGTTACCACAGTCTCTGATGAGCTTGGCTTTGGCCAGCAGAGGACCTGTCTTGGAGCCACCTGGCATGGGTTTTGTGGGACATAGGCAAAGCTCCCAGCAGCTTCTCACAGAAGTCACACCTGTAGTCCCCACCACTACCAAAACCTGGCCATACATACCCAATACACAGACTCATATGGCAGTCAGCTGCAAGCATAAGCTCCTCTCATTACCCAACCTCCATGCAGGTCAAAACCTGTACAAACTCTCTTCTCAACAAGAAATTTTTTCAGTCCTGAGGGCTTGGATCCTTCAGCCAGGAGTCTCAGATGTGCTAAAGAAACAAAATCTATACTAAATCTCACTTAACATAAAAGCTGTTGTTGTGGAAACTGAACTTGCTTGTGCTGGCCAAGCATATATAGTTTCCATTATATAAATTAAAATCTGTTGCTGTCTGACACCAAATATTGTGTTGGTAGCTTGTGCTTAACTTTACCTTATCTGATAATTTATTCTTATCAAAACAGGTAATTCTCCACTTTTCATTTCAAGCTCTAGAATGATGCTGTGTTTTCTGTTCATATCTTGCTTGTAGATACCTTGTCAAAAAAAAAAAATCAATCATGTAATATTCAATTTTCAGTATTTATTTTTTCAGTATTTATTATTTGTTCAGTATTTTTCAGTATTTATTTGTTTTCTGCTTTCTTACTCATCTACCATGCACTGTCCTTGACGACCTTGCAGATTTAGAGGTACTATGGCAGGATTCTTTGCAATTACAGAATAGGGTTTATGATCTCTTTTGTCAACGTACTATGGAGTGAGATGCTGTAATGATATAATACACTTCAATTGAGTGGTAGAAATTTGAGGAAACAATCAGGAAAATGTTGATCTAAAACACAGATCCAGGCTTAGATTCCTTCTCTTTTAATTTACTACTTCAAGCTAGTTATTTTATCTTTCAGTACATTCTCTACCCCCCATTAGAACACTAATTCAGAAAGAAAAAAATCAGCAAATAACAAAACAGTGGTTGGTTGTTTTGAAGATATGAACACCTGCTTTAAAATCAGTCTCACACATCTCAGTTGCCTGGAATGACATCACTTTTGATTAGTGCTTATAGTCAAGAGTGAGTCAGTTTAAGCTTTATTATTAGTGTTCCAGTGGCTAATAGAGAAATGAGACTAATTCTCCATTTTGAAGGACAGATTTTACTTCCACAGCACTCAGATGCAGAAACAGATTGCTATTAGAGGAACACAGCTAGACTATTTAGGAGTGAGAACATAACCTGAATATGAGAAAAGCACTGCCATGATTTCACACTGCAATACTGAGTCTTTGAAAAAATCATGCAGTCATTCTGAGCCTACTGAAAGGCGAAGATGCATATTGTCACTGAAGAATGGGATTACCGTACTGAACAAGTATGTATTACTGTTCTAATTTAATGCAGATGTGAAAAGAATAAAAGCCTTAGCACCTTGCACTGTTTTAAAGATTGTGATCTGTGTCCTGAATATTATTAATTTGGCACAACACAGAATCTGATCTCGATAGAACTTGATTGCATTATTGGAGACTTATACCTCTATTAGCAATGGTAGTAGAAACTCCTCAGGCAAAGTTCTGCATTACTGAGGTTAATGGAAATTTTGTCACTGTATTCAGCTGGACTAGGATTGCACTGCCTGAATTAAAGCCAAAAATAAGAGGTTTTGCTCCAGTCACAATTGTTAAAATGAAAATCCTTCTTAAGTATTTGGTATCAGAGCATTCATAAAGCCATTCAAATTTCAAAATGTCATATTTTAGAGATTCAGGGATTTTTCTTTTCAGGAAGGTATGCAAATGAGTCAAAAAAACATGAGGATGTTGAGCAGTCTGTTTTACTGCAGAATTCCAATTGCTTTTTCAGGAAAGAACTCCAAGAACAGAAACAGTCTATACTGCCCTTTTTATCAACAGTCCAGCATTGTTTAGCTCCTACACAAATAAATGCAAAAGGGAAATGCAGCAAATGTGGAAGAGACCCTAATTTGTTTTTCACTCCTCCATAAAGCAGGACTGGATTCCTGAGAAGAAACTCCAGAGTACAAAAAAATATATTTAGAAATTTCAGATCAGACCTGGAAATACTGCCTGATGATTCCCAGTGGGCAACACAGTTTCTTTCACCTGACCACAGTTCATCTGGCTATGGGATTTGTAGGGGGTAAGCATTTTAAATCTGCAAATATATCTCCAATTTGTCCTTCTGCTGATTATTTCTCTAAGGGAAAAACATGACCACAGCTGGAGTAAGCATTAAAGCCAATGTTAATAGTATAATTTCAATACTGTTCAGGATCCAGAGGAAGGTACTAATTTGAGTGTTATCACCAACTGAGCAATTCTATTAACCTTTACACCCAGATTTCTGCATCAAGTGATACCAACACAGTAGAAGGTACAATAAGAGAAGTTAAATTTGTAGAACACTGTTCTAGGCATAGTCAGAAAAACTTCTCAAGGCTTAAAAGCTTTCAGCAAGAAAAATGTATTTTAGCATCATATGCACTTTCTTCTGCTTTCCTGGGTTTGTGGATTCTGCTTTGGTGTCTGCCCTGCTTTCCCCAATAGCTGTCATCAAAAAGGAAGGTCTCTACTTAACTAGAGATTTAAGCATATATAGAAATATAAATGTTTTGCTTGTTTTTTTTTTTTTNTCCTGCCAAGATTTGTTTAACAAGGTGTTCAGTTTCATCAGTAGTGAACAAATCTCACACCTAAATCCTTCTAATACTCCAGTCTCACACTCAGGTCTGATGGAAAGTGAGTGACAAAAGCCCAATGGTTAATCTGCAAAGCTTTACCCAAAAATAAACTCCTGTCCACTTCAAAGAAAGTAGTGAGGAAATTGCAGAATACTTTCCACACTTATGCAAATGAAAAAACCTAAATGTGCTGTAGAGAGGATGAGAAAGTGGCAATCCTTTACTAATTACTGTGTGAAAAATCCGACCATTTTATACCCTGCTGTTGTGTTAATCCTGGTGAGAAAGATGTGTGTATATTGCAAATTGCAACTTTGGTCTAATGTATAATTATATAGATAGATTTTTCTTTATTTTCATGCTGTATCACTGTTGTGAGCTCACCCCAACAGGCCGCTGAGCTCCACTCTGCTGCTTATTCACTCCCTTGCAAGATCAGTCAGGAAGAGAATGGGAAGGATAACAGTAAGAAACATGTAAATTGAGATTAAAACAATTTTATAGCAAAAGCTGAGCACAGAAGCAAAACAACTTAAGGAATTAATCCACTAATTCCTGTTGGCACAATTCATGTCCTGTTTGGTCATCTCCATAAAAACAGAGCTCCATCACGAGTAATGATTACTTGGGAAGACACGTGCTGTTATTCTATGAGTGTGTCATGCTTCTCCTTTCCACCAGATTTTATTTCTGAGCATGACATCTTATGATGTGAAATATCCCTTTGTTCAGCTGAGGTCAGCTGTCCTGTTCGTATCCTTTCACAGCTTCTTGCACCCTACTTGGTGGTGGGGCACCGTCAGAAGCAGAAAAGGCCTTGACACCATTTTAACACTTTTCATTGTATTTGTCTTCCTATGTTAACAATACTGTTTTAGTCACAAATCCAAAACATGGCACAATTGCAGCTACTATGAACTAAATTGAAGTAAATTAGCTCTGTTCCAGGCAAGCCTAGCACAAACCCCTGGGCTGTTACAGGGAATTTTAAAATTTCCACCGAACAGTTACAGACTAGTTAAAAAGACACTCAATATTGACAGAGGAACCATGTAAAAGGTTAAAAAGATAGATCCTGGTAGTTTAATTGGCTAGTAATTCAATTTGCTTTCACTGTAGCCATTAGCAAACAGGATACTTCAGGGCACTGTCAGTCTGTCCCACTCCTACCGCTGTGGAATCGCCTCTGGACTGCTCAGGAGAGGAGGAGATCAAGAGCAAAGCAGCTGACTCCTTAGGTCTAATTACCTACAGAGTTATACTGCTGCCTCCCTGGCTGCATACAATTATTTGGTTAATTCTCTGCTGACCATAATAAAGTGACTGTGAAAGGAGTGGGGGGGATGATTTGTTTGTTTGTTAGACCTGTAGGAAGAACAGATCTTGTCAATAGTCCACTTCTGAGTGGCTGCAAGTGCTGCCTGCAGGAGAGAAAGGAAACATAGAAAGAGTCTGTTTTCACTACTGTACTGTATGGACTCTTTCAGCTCATTCTTTCTTTACACAATATTTTTTTGCCCCTCAAAACAAAAGAATAAAAGAAACCTGGCTACGCACTGAAGTGCACACTGAGGGAAAGAAAAACACACTTCTAGGATTATTTCACTTAGAGGAATATAGTTTTTGCTTTCTTACATTTGATGCAATGCAGTTGGAAGGCAGCAATTTGTTTACAAGGTGAAATGCATATAATGTGTATTCTGATCAGCAGTGGTAACAAGTCCTTTGTAGAATAAACTCATCTATGATCTGAGAAATAAAAATGCAGTATGAAGGATGTGATGACAGCAGGGACTTTGAAAGATAGGCACAAGGAGTCAGGGCTGTAAACAACCCTCCAGTGACAAATTACCAGTGGCTAAAGGCATGAATGCTTGAGAGTTGGAGTTTTTTGGGGGTGTAAAAATGGAATAAATTGATAACTAAGGAAGGAAAACAGTATTCATTCATTCATTCATTCATTCTAACATGGGAATTGAATCAGCTCAACTAAAAAGGGGGGTTTTGTTACCTGACCTAAGATTTAAGTCCCTGTGACCCAAGATTTAAGCCACTGGAGATTAGTACAGTGCCAGTGAAGCTCCCTCTTGCATGTCCAGGCAGCACAGGCACCAATGGCTGGGCAGGGATTGCAGCTCCTTCACGCTGAGCACTGCTGCCTGTATCCACACCACGGCTTCCCCAAAGCAGAAGCAAAGACAGCCATTAGGAAAAAATGTAGGACTGAGTGGGACTCTCTATCCTCCAATGGGTTGAACATTGCGCTTCAACCTAGTCTGGGTCTGAGATGCAACAAGGCAGCAACACATTTGTACTTCACAGAGCACAGGTGACCATAAAGGTCGTTTCTCTTGTACTTATTAGCTAGCAATCCCTCTAAAAAAAGATGGTTGGGGGACATCACTTCTCTATCCAAGCCATTGAGCCAAACATCAATATCCAGATAAAGAGTTTCACACGTACCTGTAAAGATTTCTTGTAAATATATGAATAATACTACGCAAAAAAACTGCTTTTGGCTTAATTTACTGCAAGAGCTAGTCTGGTACTAAACAGATATCATTTCATCCTGTGATACTTAGCACCAGGTCATTATTAAGTGAAGGGGTAAAAGTGGATTTCTTCAACCCTACAGCCTATTACAAGGATTACTAAATAAACAGAAGAAAAAGTAGAAACACCATCAGTGAAAACTTATGCATTCACACTAAGTTCTATAAGTTTATTTCAGCTGCGACTTTGCACAACAGCTGGCAGCTCTCATGCTGTTACATAAACATGGTGAACAACAGAAGTGTGTGTGGGGAAAAAAATAGAAATAGATTTTATTATCTTGAATTGTTGTGCAAAGCCGTACATCTCTTGATAGCTGATTTCCTGGATTTCCCACACTCCTTCACCAATATTTTTGCTCCTCCTTCCACATGTATTTGAATGGCCAAAGTTTTTAGCCAGGATCTGATTGAGCATATAGGACAGAAGTACATCTCTCAAGCTCACATCCCAGGAATGTCAATACTTTTGTCTTGACAGCTACATTCAAACTGCCTCTCAATTTTTACTTGCATATGCCAGTTAAAATATTATATCTGTTTAAACACTAGATGTAGTGGTGGGTTACAGATTTTACATTTTTTAATATTGCACAATTGTCCAGCTGATTTTTTTTTTGTATGAGACAAGGGTTTTAATAAAGTCTCTTTCATGAAGAGCACCTGTTAAATAGACTTGATAACCAAATTTTAATAAAATACATAAAAGGCAATTACAATTATTAAATATAAAGTGTTTAAAATGTTATTTCATGAGGAAATATAAGACTAGAATGAAAAGACTAAACTAACAGATCTGACTCCTGCATACTTTACATTTATTAAAAAATTCCAGTACTTTAATACTTCAATGTGAGATATTCATAGAAACATCCTCAATGTACACTTCAAGTACTGCTATAGCACTTTAGACAGGCAAAACATGCAGAACCTTATAAATGTGGGGTTTTTTTTCTTCGTTTACACCTTTTCCTATGCCTGTGATGTGATTTCAAAAGATAACTAGCAATTTAAATTAGGAAAATAAATAACAAAAGTCTGAAAGCGTAGGAAAATCACAGCCTTTTTGATGGAATTTCCTCCAACTTTTACTTCATTCCTTCTTTTTCTTGCTTTAAGATCATCAGTCTCATCTCCTACATCTATTTTAAAGCATCTCTTTACCTAGGCATAACTTAAAAGGATGAGTTAATAAAAATAATTTAAAGAATGGCAAAGTAGCTAAAGAATTTTTTGGATTTACTCTATCACTAGTGGGCATTTTGTCTGTTCTAATCTTTATTATTATTGCTGGTTTATTGCGTAGTACAAATATGCAATCCTTGGTACCGCAATAAACTGTAACATTGTGTCAAGTTCTGTAGCCAGGATATCCCTCATAACTTACTCCAAATCTTATCCTATTCCAATCTACACAAAGAAAAATGAAGCTAAATATAAGAAAAAAGTCTACCTTTTTAACTATCCAGAATGATACAACTGAAATATACATTTAACATATTCAAATCCAATTGTATTCTGCAATTTGTAGATTATTATAGTTGTAGCTGTTTTAAAGCACTTAATTGACAGAGAAATTGGGGGTTTGGGGTTCATGGGTTTCAAGGTGGTGGGTTTTTTGCAAATGAAATCACTGTGTCTCTGCCATGCTTTGCAAATCTTTACCACTCTAACTATCTTGAAGTCACACAACAGTAACATGAATCAAGTGAATTATCACAGCTACATACCTCCTGCAAATAACCATTACAGGAGAGGATTTCCTCTTGCTGCTTTGTTTTCTTACTTCAAAGTCACTGCCTGTGGTTGTTTTATTTGCTGCAAGAGCAGAAGAGGGAAGATACACAATTCCAGAAAGAAAAGTCATAGAAAAAGCAGCTTAGATGACAAGTATCCAACTCTAAATTTGAAGACTCCTTTTTTCAAATGCAAGTAAACAAACAAACCTGTACAGTTGGGACTCCAGTTCTTTTGATAATAAGTTTCTGCTCTTGCTTATTTGACAAGCTATTTCCAGAATTCAATTCTAGGTGATTAAGTTACCATTACAGCTATTTTCTATACAAAATATAAAAATTAATAATTACTCTATAAATTAATATTCATCAGCAGGAATAATAGGTGTGAACTACAGCCCTGAAGTGGAAAATGTATGGGCAATGAAATGACTACTTAGCACAGTACCACTGACTAGTAACTTTCAAAGCCAAGAGATTTTACTTTCAACCATTTGACATGGTTTGATATAGGGTACTTGCTGTATGAATGCATCTCATAACAGATGGAATGATCCATCTACTACATTTCTAGGACAATAAACTCTTTGGTGAAAAGAATTATGTCAGGTGTTGTGCATGTCTGTAGAGGAGTTAAATCTCCAAGGCTTTTTACGTTGGTTTTTTTTTTTTTTTTTTTTTGGGGGGGGGGTTGAGTTTTGTTTCTGTTTTGTTTTTGGGTAAGCATTATAAGAATAATTATGTAATGCTTTGGAATTTTCCTGTAAAATTCTCATTTAGGCAAAATACAAACCTCATATTGAAAATTGTCACAGCAGTGTTTTTCAAACTTTAAGTCAGTGTTTACTAGCAATGGCTAATAAGGATACCTTAATCAACACCAAAAATTCAAACTGCAGACTTAAAAAGATTAGTTAAAATAATGGGTGTATACAGCTCAGTGATCACATAATATGGATAGCTCACCAGTGATCTGATGGTTCCAACTCAACATATCTTAGGTATTAATTTAGAATAACTTCATGAGTGTTCAGAAATAACTCAGTATTAGCTTTAAAAAGAACATCAAGTTTAAAAGCCAAGTGTAAAACTTGCACCTATAAATGTCAGAATCTCAAGTAAAAGCTGATGTCCAACTTGATCAATTACTACATATAGAATTTCTGGGATCTGTATTTGAAAGGAATTAAGAAGACCCTGGATTAGTTTCAGAAGCAAGCTGGAAGAATTATTAATTATTTGAAATAGCTAATCTTTGGTAAGACAAAAACAAAAATCTGTTCTTTTTAGTAAAGACGTTTCCCCAGCCCAAATTTACACAAGATTACTTCAATAGAGGACCAAATAATTGAACAGATGAAGGCATAATTAGACATAATTAGACACAGCAATAGAAAGCTAGGGAGACATTATTACATAAAAGTACATAAATTTCACACAGAATCACACACAGAATCACTAGATTGGAAGAGACCTTTAAGATCACTGAGTCCAACCCATGCCCTAACTCCTCAACTAAACCTTGATACTGTGTGCCACATCCAATCTTTTTTTAAACACATCCAGGCATGGTGACTCTACCACCTCCCCGGGCAGACTGTTCCAGTACTTTATCACTCTTTCTGTAAAAAACTCTTTCCTATCATCCAGCCTAAATTTCCCTTGGCACAGCTTGAGACTGTGTCCTCTCATTCGGTCAGTTACTGCCTGGAGAAAGAGACCAACCTCCGCCTGACTGCAGCCACCCTTCAGGAAGTTGTAGCAAGTGATAAGGTCACCCCTGAGTCTCCTTTTCTCCAGGCTAAACACCTCCAGCTCCCTCAGTCGTTCCTCATAGGGTTTGTGTTCCAAGCCCCTCACCAGCCTCGTTGCCCCCTCTGGATGTGCTCAAGGGTCTCAACGTCCTTCCCAAACTGAGGGCCCAGAACTGAACACAGCACTCGAGGTGTGGCCTCACCAGTGCCGAGTACAGGGGCAGAATGACCTCCCTGCTCCTGCTGGCCACACTGTTCCTGATACAGGCCAGGGGCCATTGGCCTTCTTGGCCACCAGGGCACCCTGCTGGCTCATATTCAGCCGGCTGTCGACCAGTGCCCCCAGGTCCCTTTCCACCTGGGCACTGTCCAGCCACACCATCCCCAGCCTATAACGCTGCAGGGGGTTGTTGTGGCCAAAATGCAGGACTCAGCACTTGGGCTCATTAACTTCATCTTACTGGATGCTGCCCATCCATCCAACCTTTCCAGGTCCCTCTGCAGAGCCCTCTTACTTTCCAACAGATTGACACACACCCCCAGCTTAGTGTTGTCTGCACATTTGCTAATGAAAATACCCCCATCCATGTCATCAATAATACCCTCATCAGTGTCATCTTTTTGTGTTTATGGGTTACAATAAATCCTTGGAGCTGTTTACCTGGAGTTTTGGGGATTCTCTGGTACTGCAAGCCCAAGACAGAAAATGGTTCAGAAACACAGGCTTCTACCTTCACGTGGCCACAAACCATATATAATCCAGAGGCTGCCATATGCTCTACCATTTTCTAGACTATTCAGATTCTTTCTGCAAAATTTAAGAACTAAGTCATTTCAATGGGAGAAGCAATCTTTTGAGGACATATTTATTTATGAGTTTCTTAATGCTTTTTGTCTGCAATAAATGGCATAGGGTCATACTATTCCTAAACATGTTTAGATTTATGCTGAATCTTTTGTGTATTTTCTTTTAAAATGCAGTGCTACCCTCTGAAGTTGCAAACTGGTTAGGTAATATTCACATTAAACCTTAGACTTCCTTCATCAGAAGTGCAATCAAAACATAGATTTTTATATTGTTCAGAATCTGCACAATAAAGAAGTGAGGGGTTTTTTTTTTTCTCTTTAAGATGAAGATTCAAATATGGCAGTTAAGACATTGGTATTTAAATACTTTTAGAAATATGATGATCAGGAAGGATCTTGACCCCTTTCCTCCCTCCACTCCCCCCTCTCCCATAAAGAAAGGAAGCAGCAGTGAGTTCTAAGCAGTGAATTTAGTACTCTCATATCCAAATCCTTCAGAGCACTCAAAACTCAAAATGATAATAAAATAAAAGATCAAAATCTCTGAAATTAGCTCATTTATAAAAGGCCTTGCATATTCTTCTGCTAAAATGTCAAAATTATATATAAATTTTAAAATGTCAGCCTTAAGACATTTTATTTTTACTAAATCTGGAGGTTTATGAGGAAGTTCAATAACTCAAAGTGATTTGAGAGAAAGTGAGAGAAAGTGAGAGAAAAAGTGAGAGAAAGTGAGAGAAAACCATATCAAATTTCACATTTTTTTATTATTTTGCCTATGTTTTAGAAATCTAGATCTCTTTTAAAAACAGTCACAGCATACTTTTTTCAGTTGGTCAGCTGAAAATAAATGTGTTTAAATGGAATTATAGCTGTTAAAAGGGTCAGAATATGCTAGAAGAGTTGGATAACTCTAAAAACTTGTGTAATATGAATAATGGCTGAATGTAATATTCTTTCAGACTAACTACAGACACCTTGTGTAATGTAGTCCTAGAATATACTGGGTAGGTAAATTTTAAGCAGAGAAGAGATACGCTACCATATCTCAAAAGGGATATGGAAATAATTCTGAAAGGAATTATTGAAAGGGAAAAGGAAATAATTTTAAAATATGGCTTATTATATACCCCTTCAAATGTTGATTGAGTGATATGTACGATATCAACTGAAACAACTTAAAAAACCCCTACCTAGTAGCTCTTAGTTTAAATTCTGTCGCAAGCCTTGTTACCCTTTTGTAAGAGCTGCAAATAATCCATTTTCCCTGTTTCAAGGTTTGTTTCAAGGTGGAGTGCCAAAAACTAATCCTAATAAAGAAATTCTCTTAAGACCACATCTTACTCTGGTGTTTCATCTTCCAGAAATATGATGAGCTGTAAGCAGCATCTGTAACTGTCTAACATCTTATTAAACAGATATAAGTCTGTTAGAACTTATGTGAGATGCTAATTTATTAGAAAATTAACAGAAGCAGCTCTAGAGAGCTGTGGCCAGATATATCCTTGATTTGACTAAAAATCTACACTAAGTGCCTTTTTCACTGGAATTAAAGACACACATTGCAGTAAAAAAAAAAGATAAAAGAAATAAAAGAATGAGATTATGGTGGAAAGTAGCTGTTACCTACTTTAAAAGCAGAAGCTAAAGAGAAAAACATAATAATAAAAAGACATGTAAGAAAAAGTACAGCGCATTTCTCTCCTCACCTTTATAGATGTTAATCTGCTCTTTTAATATTTTTACAATAAACCAATATACAATTTCTGCAAATATCTTGGACATGAAAGTGCTCAACAGCAGAAACTTTTCAATAAACTATATGTCTTCATTGAAATAAAACACTGAGAAATACTAAAGCCAAGCCAGTTCTTATTATACCACTAGCTTCATATAAAACCTAATATTCTCATTTTATTCAGCATAAGAATGTACAAACTCTGTATAATAGAGGTAAAATTTGCATGTCAATTGATATCCTCTAAAATGAAGTCCTGTGAGATGTAAACTGTTAATGTCAATATTTCTATTTATTTTTGCATCCTTTGAGAAATTTTAAGAGAAGTGTTAGTATCGCAATGGTGAAATTTCTATTGCAACATGGAATTTATAGTTGCTAGGCAGTAGGACCATACAAACTGATGCAGTAACAGTAATGAATGATAAAACTGCTAAAAGTTTGTGAAAAAATATATTTGTGTGATATTCAGATTTATTACTGCACTAGCAATTACTCTGGTAAGTATTTACAAACGTTTATAACAGAAGAAAATCATCACAGTCCCTGAATCAATGTTTTATATTCACTGCAAAACTTTGCATAATGAGTCGCAAATATCACTGGCAATTTGACAGTGTTTTAACCGAGCTAATTAAAGCATTTAGAACCAAATTTTGCTGGCTCACCAGTAAAAATGCAAAACTGTGTGCTGATCCCCTGAGCCCAAAGGGAGCACTGGTAGCACTTCAGGCATAGTGCTTTAACCCCTATCCATGCACATGATAGGAATTCCTTGCACCACAGATTATGATTATGAATACACAATAAGAACTGAATCTACAACATTTAGATATTCCATAAAGAGACTCCAAATCAGATTTCTTGCTTTAAACAGCACTAGAAGTAATGCAGTTCTGTAGATAATGCAGGAACATAAGTGAACAAAAAATACGTACGAGATATATTGTCCTCTAAGAAGTGTGAGTTTTTGCATCTGTGCCATAGAAAGAGCTTTTCTATGGCATTGTTGCCTTTTCCCAACGTGGAAATTAAACTTGAGATAATTTTATTAAGGAGGTAATATAAAAGTGGATTTTTATTTGAAAGCCTTCAGGGGAAGTTATGGAAAGATGTCCACAAAAACCCACCCCCTAGAGGGGTGAGTACATTTTATAGGTTTTAGGAAATTAGCATATTTGAAAAAAGGCACCAATTAGGAGGACAAGTGGTGATGAAATTCCCCCTCCACCCAGGTCAAGCCCCTCCTCTGGAGCCCCCCCTCAGCAGTGTCTGTGCTTTGTCCATGAAATGGATCTTGAAGAGTTGTTCTCGGCCGTGGTTCCCAGGAAGAACCAAGACAGCATGGGGGCCTTGTACCTCCTGGGACTTGGAGATCTGGAATTTGTTTTCTCTTTCTGCTTAGAGAAAGGCCATGGAAAAGTACTGGGAAAACCAGCCACTAATACAATAGGCTACAGAGCTGCAAATACATGTGTGAATACAGAGATCATGTAATAGAAAAAAAGACAAAACCCAAAATAGCATTAGCATAACTTAAGTCCATGAAGTCGATTAAAGTCTTGGAGCATCTATCATACAGGGAGGGGCTGAGAGATCTAAGATTGCTTAGCATCTGAAAGAGAAGATTCAAAGAGGCTCACTGTGCATTTATACACTCCAGAATGGACACTGATTTGTCTCATTGGTACTCACTGAACGGACAAGACGTAATGGACACAAACTGAAATAACAGAGCACTGCATTTAAAAACAAAAGAATAAAAAGAAAGAAACATTTTTTGTTTCAGGAACAGGTTGTCCAGAGAATTTGTGGCACCATCATCTTTAGAGATATTAAAAACCTCACTAGACAAAGCCCTGAACAACTGACTCGAGCTGACTACTTTGGAGCAGGAGCAAGAATTAGATAATGTGTCCTCCTGAGATCCCTGAATACCTCAGCTGTTTTGTGACTTTGCTAAATGTGTATGAAGGTGCTCTCAGAGGAGCGACTCATAAATGAAAAACAAACTAAATTAATTTAGTTGCAAAAGGCTGATATAATATCCCACTTTTCTGTATTTTTTGGTCAAAAATATGTTCAGTATGTTCTAAAATATGCTTTTAGGTATTCCATAATACAGAAAGATATTACTTTGTTCATTGTCACAGTCGTGTTGGTTGGGAGAAAGAGCTGACTGGTTATGGTCACATTTTTATTACCTTCTTAAATTATAGAACCAGCAACATCTATGTAAGAGTGCAGAAATACTGTACAGCTATGAAGAAAACAACATTTGATTTCTTTTGATAATCCAAAAAGGTATTTGAAAAGGTCTAGCCAGTTCAGTGGGAAAAGTAAGGCACAATGAAATTACATTTCTACTTTTGTTTGTACATGGAAAAAGTAAAAATGTCACTTTGGCTAAGTTAAAAATGATTTCAGGTATTGTAAAAATGTTATCAAACCAGAAGAATAAAAAAAAAGGTCAAGTTCATGACTGGATGCTTCACTGCATCTGTTTCCACATGGACTTGCCATTTTATTGAAAATATCAAGCACATAGATCAAGGTTTTATAGAAGTGAATTACTAGACCTGATAAGAAAAAAAAAATCTTAAAAAGTTTGAAGGTTGTTTCAGCACAGGTTAATTGTTTCATTACCCATGAAAAAGGGCAACAACAACCCAAGAATTTTCCCCTCAAAAAGGATTATTGAGAGTACTGAACAAAAAGGTGACTTGAAAGCCACACAGGAATATGGAGAAATACTCAGAAAAACAATAATAAAATAGCAGTGTCAAATACAATAGTTGCTTATAAATATCAACCCTTTGGCTTGGGATGTTTAATTAGTGTATTCAGATCTCATTAGATTTTGCTTCTTTGGCTTTTTTTCCAGGCAATATGGCCTGAAGTCAGAGTAAATTAAGTACTGAGTGCCCCATGAGATTGGGCTCATAATTATTTCTCACCTTAACATAGTCTAGTTCAGCTCAAAACAACTAAAACACGAGAAAGAGAAGAATATGTTTTAAACAGTCCCATTTGAATACATTAATTTTTTTTATGGGCATGTCTAAAGCGTCAGGCACCAGGCTCACAAGTTGTTAACAATATATGCTCACTATGCATTGTATTAGAAGCTCAATTTGAAATAAGGCAGAAACAAGAAAATGTAGTTTGCCAAGGGTATACCAAGACTCAAACTATGCAAATATTTAACAATTAGGGAATTTAAGGAGAATAGAGTTGTTTTTCACCTGCTTTTTTGCTTTGTGTTTTTTGAGGGGGAGTATTTTTATTATTATAATATTAGTACTAGTTTTAATATTGGTATTGGTATGTAATAGTGTCAGTATGATTAGTATTGGTTTTTATTTGTATTAGTATCAACTGCAGCAAGTTATGATACAGCACAGAATTTAGTAAAATTGAAATGCATATAGGGAAGTTTAAATTACGCATTTCTGCATCCTAGATGACTAGATCTTGTAAGCAGTGCTTTGTGCATGTCTTACCCTTTTGGTACAAAAATGGTGTTACAGTATTTCTTATAGTTTTAGTTGTGCATGTTCTGCTACAGCCACTATAAATTTAAACACATTTTATATTCCTTTTTTCCTTCAAAAACTATACATTCAATACAAAATGCTTGGTGTACTACCAAGATTGAATATGAATAGAAGACATTAACCTTGCACATCGTAGAATGGAAGACAATAAACTTTGAGTTTGCTTCATGAAAAGGGACTCAAAAGACTATTCTGCTCCAAGTTATTCTAAATGGGAACAGCCTAGGATTTTTCTCTTGGGAATAAAAAGGCCAAAACAGCAAAAGTATGCTTATGCCCAGTTAAATAAGATGCATGAATAACACCAGGATATGTGGGTGAAATTTAATTCATCTCTTAAGTTGTCTCTAAAACAGATATATCTACATCAGATATTGTACTTGAAAAGGAGAAGAAGAAATGCATTGTATTAGATGCTGACATTTAGATGCCATTCTCTGCAAGGACATCCTAGTCAAACTGCTACCAATCATATGCTGCTGTCTGTTGCTGTTTTTCAAGACAGCACAGATAGCCATGCTACATCATCCCACACATGCACAGGCTCTACCTGAGGTCCACAAAACAGTATCTAAAGTCTAGCAGTAAGATTTTCCCACCCCAGTTTTTCCCAGTTAATGGAGAACATCCTGATTTGCTAAATCTTACCTTGAAAACCTGAATAAAAATGTGCCAAGTATAACTATTTTACAGGAAGAGAATAGAGGGCATTTTTATACCTGTGTTTCTCACAATGCAGACAAAACCATGGGAAAAATAAAGTTTTTTTCTCCAAGAACAGAATATAATTTAAGTTTCAGAAAACTTGTCAAGAAAATTACAGGTGCAATTCATGCTTGTATCAGTCACAAAAGCATGGGCTTCGATGACAGAAGTTTGCATTGCTTAAATAATTAAGGTAAGATAAGAAGAACCTAATAGTGAGAGATTAAGATCCACTAAATTCATCAAGAATTTAAGACAGAGCAGCTTACAGGATCAACTCACCACACTTCACATGAATTGAAAGTGTCAGTGACAATATTATTGGTCACCTTTACATCTTCTCCAGTTGAGAAAGGTCACCACAGGGGAAGGATGCACTAACGCACAAGTTTAGGTTATTAATGGGCACTTATTATTTCTGGCCCATATAGCTTCAGCAGCAAAGTACAAAGACTTAATGGTCATACAGTTTTGCTAAAGTTGCTGAGCCAGAAAGCTGCCAGTCTGGAGAGCTGCTGATAAACAATTAACAGAACCCTTATTTAATGAGCACTACAAAATTAGAAAGGAAAAAAAAAAGCTCCAAACACACCTTCATAGAACAAAGCTATAAGAGAGCTTAGGCCATGCAATTGAAAAACTCTGTTGAAGAATTAGCAAAACCAAGGTCAGAGCACTAACTAGTTTCTCCTGTGCACGCATGTGGGCTCACACGTACACACATAATTAAAAGAACGATGTTGCTTACCGAAAATGTGGGAAGTGCTTCCCTGAGACTCTCTTAAATTACTGAGATGAAAAAAAAACAGTGGATAACATACTGAAACTGTTTTGAAATTACAAATAATGGCTTTGTTTGCCACTATATATAATTCCTTCTGTATACCAGACTGCAGAAAAAGTAGCTGCTTTTTATTGCAGAAAGCATGACTCAGTGAGGGAGGGAGAAGGGAAATTCCTCATCATTATTTTTTTCCTTTTTCTAAAGAAACAATGAACAAAATCTTAAAAATCTTGGCTATCATTCAAGCTAGAAGTTTGCCAGCACATTTTCTGAGGAAAACCCTAATACTCACCCCAAACTAGCAAAAAACACATAATAAACAACAAGAGTTTATCCCAACTTTACTAGTTTCTGTCAAAATGTATGATATACTTCTTATATTACCGAGACTAGTGTATGTACAGAAAATTACTTAGATTTCATTTTTATCTCTGTCAACATTAATCACTAATGTCTCTGTATAAATCAATAATGGATTGTTATTAACATCAAAATTTCTCAGGTTGTGAGATGCAAAGTTTTGTTAAAATGTTGGTTTTTTTGATAGAAATAAAAAGATGCAAAAATAAGTTACATGACCATACTAAAAAGCAATGTGAATGAATTAAGGCTCTCTAAAACATTTTAACCCAAACATTGTTCATAAGTCTTTCTTGTACTGACAGCACTGACAATTTAACCTTTACTTCAGAATAGCGCTCCAGAATAAATGCTCTAACATTTTTATATACACCAAAAAAATGAAGTAACATAAGTTTTCTTGAATTCAACATCAAAAAATCAGATGGATGGACCTTTCCATGACATAAGCCCCAAAATGAATTCATTTAAATTCATTTTTTAATTTAAATTTTTGTGAGCTGCATCCCATACAGAGTTAATAATGAACCTTAAGACTGACTTCTAAACACATTCTTCCCTATGAAAAGATATTACATAAATACGAAGTATATGCTAAATTAAGTATCACTTATGTAACAGTAAAAAAAAAAAAGAAAAGAAAAACAACAACAAAAAAAATCATATCAAATTAAAGAAGAAGTTTAGCGGATTCATTTGCAATGCTTTGAAGCAATAGATTCCTGGTCCAGGCCAGGGGCCAAATTTATCACCCATTCACATCAGCACCTGGGTAGGAGAAAAGGCAGAGCCGAATTTAATATGTTTATCATGAAATGCGTACATGAGCATGATCCCTGTGGATGTACACTCTGCACTGCAGGACTTGGCAGCTTAGGGCTAGTCCAGCACAGCCACCTGTATGGTTGCACTGCTTGTACATCATATGAGAAAGACAGGATTGTGTAAGACCTTACAAGTACTGGGCCCTTTACTGCTTGCTGTAAAGACAGATGGGATTTCTAAATGAGTCAGACTCAGCTTGGGTCACATCCTCAATAGAATTAACCAAAAAGTCAAAAAATTAAAAAAAAAAAATAATTAGAAAATATCAATATATAAGCTACGATTACTTTATTCATCCTTGAATTTTAACAAATATCTTCAGTGATAATAACAAGTTTTCTGTATTTATAGACAAAAAGTACTCCATAAATATTTGATTTTATTGTTTAGCATATGTATCCCTAGTTCATATACAATACATGTAGAAGTCTGGTAATCACTAGACTATTTTACAGTCAAAAATGTTCAGAAAAACAGTTACTTACCCATTAAAATGCAAGTAGCTAAACCCCTTTACACTTCATTCTTTATATCCTCAAAATATGTGAATAAAAGAACAAAAATTATTGGTTAATTCCAGTGCTAACTGGAGAATCTAGTCATATTTAATGACAATAAAAAAATTTTTTTATTAACATTTCTCCATCACAAATTAACAGAAAAAGATTACCAGTCTCTTACAATAGGAAAGTAACTCAGAAAGAGACTACCAGTTTCAGTATTTCACAATTAAGATAAATTAAGATAACTTTTGCTGTATGGCATCCAAAGGGGAAAAGTTGCAGTCCCTTTATAGTGAAGGAATGTCAGATCCTCAGCAGGACACTTCAGACCCTCAAGCCAGAAAACTGCTTCCTTCACCAATGACATCATAGAGTTGTGCTGCCTCCTTTAGGCTCATAGGTAGCCAAAAGCAGGTACTTCAAAGTACCTTGAAAGAATTTGATATTTTCAAGTTATCTGAGAAGTCAGATACCTTGAAAGTACCAGATCTACTGGAGCTCAAAACGTCTTTCTAGATAAACTAAGGGATGTCCATTCCTAGGCATCATTCAGCTGTCTCCTGAATTTCAATTCAAACTGAAAACTTCCCTTCAAGAGTTTAAAAAAAATGGTTTGTTATGAAGCAATATAGGCTATTTCACTAGAATTTATAGAAGGTATTGCCTACACAGTGACCAATGAGTTAAACTGGTGCAAAGGGTAATGACATTTCTCTGATAAAACAGGGAATACAGTGCGCAAAGCATGTCACACTATGCTTCCTAGTGTGTTAGAAATTAATGTCTTTGAAGATGATGTATGATACTACAACCACTATGTTCTTTGATACACATCACAAGAGACTACTATGTAATAGAGTTGGTCTCTTAAATCATTAATTTCATTTCAATCTAAATGAAACAATATTTGACTTGAGAGAAAACTCTGGAAGACTTTCTTCTCCTGTTGTTTTTTCCCCGATTTCTTAATTCAGTGAAACAAACTTAATTTGCAACAGCCAAAGTCTGTAACATTAGAGACATAGAAAGGGGAATAACCTGCATTTTAAAATAGGAATGTTTTTGTATTTGGCAATATAATAAAACAAAATTTAAAAAACAGCATCAAAAATATCTTATATTTGCCGGAGCAAGGGATAAAGCTCTGAGTTGTTCTTTTAAAGAAATTTGCAATTTAATGACCTCCATTACAAGAAAGAAATATCAGTGCAGCATAAAATATCTACTAATAGTTATATTCTTCTTATTAATCTCTTGTTTTAAATCAAATCTCTGACTTTTAAGATGCTACTGCTTTACTGTAAATACAAAATATATGCCATAAATGGTCTAGTTTATGGCACTGGATTACAGGCTCCTAGGTTTTTCTAGTGAGCCAAAAAATAATACAAGGGTTGTTCTTTTTCACAATATGATAATCCAGTTTAAGGAATAATTCAAATCAAACAAATAACACTAATTTTCCAGGATGAATAGCTTTCATTGAAATGAATAGTTATTTTCTAGATGCATAACAACTGGCACAATTAAAATAACACTATTTGAAATAGTATTATACTGAGGTAGTTTCTTCCTATCTTAGTTTAAAGTAGACTCCACTCTTTTCTACTTCTTCAGTCAACTGAAAGAGGAAAACAGATGAAAGAAATGCTGAAGCTCAAAGTGTTCAAGAAAACAAAGATTTTTAACAAATGTTTTTGGTTTCATGATGTTCATTGATTTTTATTTCATGGAAATTTGCATGTTTAGACAGGAGAATACCCATGTTCCCATATCACTTCACTTTTACCTACTTTAGTTTCAAGTTTAGTTTCAAGTTTGAGCTACACTTTATACAAATGAAATGAAACATGGCATGGTTTGGAATTAAACCAAACATTATTTTTTCCCTAGAAAAGTAACCTCCTTCCTTCATTATGATATCAAGTATATTTAATCTTTTCAATATGTCAGGTTCTTAAAAGGCCAATAGCAGTTCTGTGAAAAAAAAAAAAAAGCACCTATATTTCTGTGTAAGAGTTAAATGATCATATAGTATATGCCATTTTCCCCACAGTGAGCATGCTGCTGTGATAGACATGATCACAGAAGCAGCAAAGGCAGAGTGTGGCCTCCACAGAATCCTTAGTTTTCCCTACCACTCCCAGTGCAGACCTGCTTTACAGAATTGACTGCTAGTAGAAAGAAAAAACCAATCAATTAGGTGATTTCAGTCATTTTCACACTTGAGAAAACTTTCATGTCTTCCACTTGTAATTTTAACTCCTTTGTTATGTTCTTCTCATGCAACTTGTCAACTGCACTGTCATTAGAAAATGATGTATTAGATACTATGGGATACAGGACTTTATGCACAGAGAAGAAGTCTCTCCAAGAGAGCTGTATCTGTCATAAGAGCCCAGTTACTACCACAAACTTTCAAAAAAAAAAACCTTTCATGACTCTTGTAATATATGGAAGAACCCAAAATAAATGTGGCTAGTGGATCTATTTGTACTTAAAATTTCTGCTGAATTTTTGGATACGGATTTTTTTTGCTTCTTACAGAAAAGCATTTTGAGTGTTTTAAATGCTTGATTAATCTGAGGAAATGCATATTAATATTTATGAAAAGCTGAAGAACAAGGAAATATCAGCCAAAGTTTCTGGAGTACTGCTTTAGTCCCTGATCTCACTGTACACTGAATCACTGAAAATTAAACCACAGTAATGTAATTTATTAAATGATCAAAGGCAAATTTGCATTGAAAGAAAAAATTCCAAAACATAGCACTACACAGAGCTATATTTCTTTTAACAGCTTCTGAGGTGACACTTAAGCAACCATCAGACACAATGCAACATTTAGAGGTTTCCAAATATGACTGGATGTGATGAAACCTCATAATCAGTTTACAATGTAGGCCTCAAAAGATTTAGTACATATTTTTTAAAAAGCTGCAAAGCTTAATAACATTGATCAAACAAAAGGGAAAGCTATCATTGGATTGGACATTATTTCCACTAAATCTATGTATATATGACAAAGATCCATTTGTCATGCATACCTAGATTTAGTGGAAACAATCTTCACAAAATTTCAAAAATTCTTAATAGTATTGAAGAGCAGTATTAGTTTGTTGGAAACATATTATCCCTTCATTTTTCAGTTCTCCAGTGTGTAGTCATTAGCAGCAGACTTTCACATTCTTAATTTCTTAGTTCCTCAATTAGTCATCAAAATTTCCTGCTTAATTTCCTTCCCATGCTAACTCTTCCTATTTATTAAACTAATTTTCTTTCTTGATATAAATACTGTGAAATTAATACTCCTACAGCATTTTCCTCCAAAAGAATTGAGTAAAATTTTCAGTATGGACTGCATACCAGATGGCATGCATGAGTTGTTGAAAATAAACAATATATGAAATTGCTGTAGCTAAAAGAACTTCAAACATGAAACTCTTATCTTCCTGATGTTAAGAAAATTGTTTGGAGGCTTTTAGTTGGTGTTCATTTTTTAATTTGTTTGTGTGTAGGGTTTTTTTTTTTTTTTTTTTATGATACAGGAATATACAAAGTCATTAATACCTCAGAAAATCATAGTACTTCAACAACATATGAAAAAAAAAATTAAAAATTGCACTTTGAAGAGTTTGGTTTAGGTATTTAATCTTCTAAAAGGAACCTTGTCTTAATGTTGTTAAAGTCACTAAGATTGTTTTCAAATATAAGATAAAAATTGCAAAGATCATATCTAGAAAAAGTTAAGTTAAAACTTCCTTTGGATTTCAGTAAAGTTTTTCTGTACTGTCTCTCACAGTATCCTTCTGGACAAAATATTGTAGTAAGTGAGGTTACATGAGGTTGGCCACTACTGGGGTACCACAGGGCTTCATTTTAGGGCCAGGTCTCTCCAATGTCTTAATCTGCAGTGGTGCCAGCAGCAGCCTGACAGAGTTCAAGGAGCATTTGGACAACACTGTCAGGCACAAGGTATGATCTTTGGGGTTGTCCTGTGCGGGGCCAGGAATTGGACTCTGATCTCTGTGAATTTCTTTCAACTCAGAATATCTATATTAGATTATGAGTCACATATGATGTCTGTAACAAAAAGGTCTTGATTAATTATTTTGAGCTAAATTAAAAGCTTGTGGCTCTGTTGAGAAATGTTGAGAAAGTTTGTTTCCCCTTTTCAATTGTTCTAATGTAGGTTTTATACAGTCTTATGGACTTGCTCATTCCATTACATATTCACCATGCCACTTTGAAGAAAATATTAACAAAACAACTAAACAGATTTTAGCTCCTCAGCATTCTGAACAACCATCTCTAATTTTTCATCTCTTTTTTATATTAATGTATAGTAAGATTATATTTGTAGTGATAAACTATCATTGTGCAGTATAGCTTTTGTGATTATAAAAAACTTCAGCATTTTATCACTAATAACAGTGATTTATTGTTTCCAGTACTCTGTGGGTGAAAAAATTCATGTAACAACCCTAATGTCACTCCCCATCGTTTTGATTTAATCAGTTGTAAAATAGAAAAAATAAATTATGTTGTCTTACAGGTTATAAGATTATGTATGTCCAACGGTCCATGAAAAATTCGAAGCAATGTATTCGGTTCTTACTTTTCATTAACCATATACCACACTTATATTGTTAAATATTACTCCAGGAGAGCAAAGCTCTATTTGCTTTACTCTGCAAGAACCTAGTTATACCTATATAAAACTTAGCTATAGTTAATGCAAACACAACTTGAATGTTAAACAATTCCCTATTCCTTATTCTGAAAAGAGTTTGTAGTCCTGAATTTCATCAGAAATGTAAACTTGCTAGTTAGAGATAGCATGTTGCCTTGCTCTGCTAAATTTTCCCAGCATTCCAAGAACAGTGAGAGAAGGATGAGAATGAATGTTTGAATACTTGTAAACCAATGAACATCTAACATGTCAAATCTATTGATATTAACAACCTTTTTGTCTTAGGACAGCTGGACATCCACCTCACAGCAGTCACTAACGAGTATTTGCTAAATCAGGAACCTTGCTAATACTGTAGCTTATAGCTACAAGAAGACAAAGAATCAAAAAAACAGAACATTTTTTACTACAAAAATGAAGATTAGGCAAACTCTATAAAGCATTAGCAAAAGTCTGTAAAAATTCATATTACTTTTAAATGGTAGATAATCAGAGGCAGATAAAGTCATATTCTAACAGCATCATCCACTTAAGAGAGATCTTTAATTTTCCTCTCTTCTTTTTTGGGATAGTATTTATATTTCCATTCCTAGTTTAGCTACAGCACTTTGCTCACCTATTCATCACATTTTACAGACTTTTTCACCTTACCAGTATTTCCCAACAGGTCCTTCCCCCAGTTTTTCTAACTTACACATTTGATCTGCTTATTCAAAAACCCTTCTCCTCCCATATCAAGGACAACAGTCTTAACTGTGTTTCCACAATAGAGACAACCACAGCACTAATATTATGATGACACAACAATGCAATAAGGCAAGAGAGGGACAGATTTTGTAAAGCATATACTTGGATATCAGGTATATGTTTACAGCAAGACAAGTTATAATGAGCCATTGCTGAACTACCTAAGATGATCTTCCTTCCTCCATATAGATGACTATTTTTAATAAATCTAGCTTACAATTATTAACAGCTATTTCCTTTCTTTTGAAGGAAAAATCCAGTGTATACTGAGGGCTTGCTCTCAGTTCGAATATTTGGTAGATGAGGCTACAAAGGCTAAATCTATTTTCATCCAAATACAGTGAGTGGAGACTTTTATCTGTAGAAATGACAATGCATGTTGAAAACCATTCCTGCACTGCCAGGCTATTTAAAGACTTTTGGATTAAAGTTTGTTGCATCATGCACTCACAGTACTGCACCTGCTTAAACTAAACAGTTGACCAGAATGTAGAAAAATACTCCTGAATTAAATGCGGTAACCAGTTTATTCCCATTTTCTTAGTTACAAAAAGATTTTATTCACACTGTAAAAGTAAAAAATTTTCTATAATAAATGTATTTTTGTAAACTTGTATACAATCAGCTGTAAGCTTCAAAGCTGCTTGATAACTTTGTTCAAATGAGCTGTAGAACAATAGAAATATCCCCAACAGAAGATTATGAACTTATTTCAAGTATATCACAAGGAAGAGTCTGCATTCATCTTCGTTCACTTTTATACTCAGGTGACTTAGGTGTCATGGCTATTTTGAATTAATTAAAGCAGAGAAAAATATGGTCTAAAACTATGTACAGGTTCTTATTCAATAGACTGAAAAGGCTTCTTCATGGTGTCTCATATTTTCTCTATGTGGTGTAAGTGTTTAAAGCTATCAAAAAACTACCCACACCAACAGCAGTAGAGTTTGAATGTTTTATTTAAAGGAAACTTCTTGGTGCTCTGTAATGAATTTATTAGGTTGAGTCAATAAGAGGGAGGTCTGGTAAATTTTGGTTTTTATCATACCCAAGAACTCTAAATTATTTCCTTGGATTTACATCAAATGAAAACAGCAAGAACTGATAGACAAACCCAAATGATTTTTTAAAAAATCTAGTGTCGTATGTATGAGTCCATCTCCTATAATTTTGTGAATGTCATTAAATCTTTTCATTTTAAATAAATAGTTGTCATACCATGCTCTGGCTTCTCAGTGTACCAGTAGAAACTAAAATCCAGTTATATACTGATTAAATAAATTTAACAAAGTTAAAAATCTTTTGATAGTTATTAAGAATTCATATTTAGCTTTATGAAGCTCAAGCTAAAAGGGACAATATTTAGTGTATTCTTGAAAATGAGATTAATATTTCAGGTTCATTGGAGGTCAGAGGGACTATATTAACACCCCTCATGATACAGACTGTTGTGGCAGGAACATGTGGCTCTTCATCAAACAGAACACTTTCTTTTACTTGTTTGGCTTTAGCAGCCACTTTAATATTTATTATCATACCCATAAATTTCAAATAAATTGTTTATTTCTACACATTAATTGCCTTCTCATAGAATTTAATACTGAACTGTGCAAATCAAGAAAAATTATTGTTTGTATCTCTGAAGACATGGGGAAAAAAAAAAAGAAAGACAAAGCTTTGAGTCTTGCAATTAGTACTTTGCTTAATAAAATTTTTGAGTCCTGCAGGTTCTCTCAATTGTACCAATTATCTAAGAAATGAACACTGCTTCTTCAAGTAAAATGTTACGCTGTTCAGACCATGTAATAGTGGCTGAGACACTTCAATTTTTTTCTGGTAAGATATTTGACAAATAAAATCACTATGTTTATCCCTTGCTATAATTTAGAAACAAATTATTTGGGATATACATTCAAAGCAATACAGCTCCACAAGGAGATACAGAATAACTGCCTAGATTTTCACATATTGCTATGACTCTTTATTGCAGTTTCCTTTCTTGAGTGGTTTTTTTTGTTGTTGTTTTGTTTTGTTTTTTTAACAACCACTCTACCGGGTACTTGAAAGCAAATTTGTACAATTCAGGAATGCATGTCAAACAAACAACAGAAACAAGCACTACAAATAATGTAGTTTGCCATGCCGTAATATGTTTTAGTCCCAGGCATCACTGATATTAATACCCTTCTATAATAAGCTGTCAGGATCCATTTAAATACCATCAGTAATAGCATGACTAACTAGAAAATAAACAACTTTTCTTCATTTTCAGTTTTTACTACGCAGGTCTTCTTCACAGCCTCTAAGCATCATGTAAAAAGATGGGTTATTTCTTTTAGTCCATCCTCCTTTTCATTTTCCAGCTCTACTGGTCTCCAGATGGCCTTTGCAAGACACAGAATAGATTTCTGTCCCATGAGTACAACTAAAAAAGAGACTTTGTCATAGGCCCAGGCTTCCTGGGACAGATCCCTTAAATATTTTTCTAAAACACTACTGGCTTTCAAGATATTGAGGAACTTTCCAAATTCTTCTGAGTCAAGGGGAGAACATTTAGCCCTCAAAATAGTAGAACAACTACTGCTCACCTCTAGTAAATATAACTGCAAGCCAAAAGATACAGAGTTTTGTAACAATTTTTAATGACTATGTAGAGTCCTTCGAAAATTTCACATACACAGACAAAACTTTATATACACATATGCACTCACCCTTGGCTAGTGTTTGTGAATCCCTTGAAGGCATGCTGCGAAACACGGGATGAAAACCACTCACGTAGACTTCTAAGTCGTTGGACGTGACTTGTCTTTAATAGTGTGCACTGTACCTGGCATTGTGCTCTTGTATTTGGAACTTATATTTTGCAGGTTTTGAGATCACAGGAGGAAAAAACACACCTTGGATTTCATTAATACAACTATGTTTGCTAAGCGGCTTAATAAGCATATGCTGGGTATAGTTACATTCCCATCAGGAAATGTAAAACACTATTTAAAACAGTGAAATTACCGTAATTGAAAGAACACAGATGCTCTTTAATAATGTAGTAGATTGCACCCTCAATGGAAATGCTCATTAATTCTATTTTAAGACATTGTGATTCACCTGAATGTCAGACAATTATCATTGAAAGCTAGGTTAGCAGAAAGGTTACATATTTAGATTTGATTACTCCATCACAGAACATGCAGCATTTTACATTTGACAGCAATATGCCTACTCATTTACTTCTCCCATATCATGTAATTTATAAGCAGAGGGAAAAAAAAGTCAGAAACATTAAATTTCTGTTTCACCAAAAAAAAAAAACCCAAACAAACCACTTCTTATGTGACATTAACTTCAGAAACTTGTAATACTTTATAAAGTATCATCTGCAATCTCAAGGAGAAGGTTATGATCCCCAAAAAAGAGATTTTCAATATCCAAAACTGAGTTACATCAGTAGCAATAAGTAGGTGTTGCTAAATTGCTGCAAACTTGAGGAAATAAGAGTAGTCTGCAGTCAGTAACATACAAGAATAGAACAATGAAGATTGTCACCAAGGTCATCCATATTATTTCGTACAGGTTAACTGTATTTCTCTTCAGTATTCAAGATTCCTTGACAGAACCTAACATAGCATGGTTTAAGTCCCTGTTCCAACATTGTTTAAGCAATTACTAAATTTCTGGTAGAGGCATGATTTGACTTGTGTTCCCTTTACCTTACATATGATTTCCATATCCATACTAAAAAAGTTCAGGTAAATCCTTAGTTGCTGGCTTACAGAAATCTGTGAAAACTCCACCAGCAAACGTCTGAAGTCATTGGAAGGGGTAGTTCAAACTCATTCATTGCTCAAGCATTTTTCAAATGTGAAATTGTTTTTTTTTTCTAACTTGATTTTGTTTTTCTATATTTTCTACTTCCCAAAAGAAGTATCTTAAGCCTACGTACAATATGCAGATATTGTTGAAATCTATTAAAGCGAGTTAACTGCAAATACAGAAGAAGCAGAATTTTTCTAAGTTTGTTTTGTCAATTTTATATGTATAATTTTACAATATACCTCAAAATGTCTTTTGTTGGCATGTAGATATATAGAACCCTGTAAACAAGTTCACAGCTTACTTTGTGTCTCTAGCTAACATATGCTTTGACAAAATGCCAAAGGCGAATGGGATGTCTCCACACAGCAAGGAGAGTAAGACCCCTTCATCTGCTATTTCAACATTATAGGTGTATGTAACACCGTACTTATCAAACCTTGCCTTGAACACTCCTAGCGAAGGGGCTCAGGCTGCCTCAAAACAGCCTCCCACATTCCCACATTTATAAGGACATATAAGTGACAAGATCAAGGGTAATGGCTTAAACTGGAAGAGAGATTTAGATTAAACATTAGGAAGGAATTCTTTCTCTTAAGGGTGGTTAGGCACTGATATAGATTGCCTAGAGCAGTTGTGGATGCCTCCTCCCTAGAAGTGTTCAAGGGCAAGTTGGATGGGATGTGGTCTAGTGGAAGATGTCCCAGCCCAAGGCTAAGTGGAGCTAAATGGTATCTAAGGTCACTTCTAATCCAAATTATTCTATGATTCCCACATGTCAGTTCAACAAAGGTAGATTCATACAAGTTGATGCTTTTCTCTCCTAGCTCCTCGCTGCTGTCCAAATGAAAGAGAATACCTCTTGAAGGTCAGTCATTTAATCCACCTCCATAGATTACTTTCCCAGCATCCTAATGAATCCAGGATAATCCAGAGATTATTCAAGAAATAAAAATTTGTTTCATTGAGCTGCCACTGTTCCTTATCTTCCCCTTTAAATGATATGTCAGCCTAAGAAAAGAACCAAGCACATTGAGAATGGAGTAAGAATACGCTTTCTGCATAGCTCAGTCTAATACAGAGCTGGGGATCTAACCATGAAAAGCTTTGCTATAGAAACTCAGTGATGTGTTACAGTTGGTTTATGACAGTAAGTGCTCCCTATAATTTTTCTTTTATAAATGAGTATTTTTATTCAGGTGTTTCATTGAATCACAAGGTTATTGCTATACTTAAAAGGCATAAGCTATCCAGATTTAATAAATGTGAGAAGACAAAAAACACAGCACAGTTCCACCACATTACCCTTTCAGATAAAATTAAAAGTAAAATTCAAGTTTGACATACTCAGAAGCTGTAATGCTATTGATTTCATGAATAACTGGAACTGGGACTTCAGAGAGTTGCTGGTAAGGGGTTTAAGTTATTTTATTTTAATCTTTTCAGTAGTACACTAAAAGCAAAAGAAGAATAAGACATAAATATCTTTTTTCATAAGAAAACCAAACAAGCAAGAAGATGGAATGGACCTATTTTATGCTTTCATGATCACATTCAAGATGTTTTTAATAACTTATAATGACTGAATATATCTGTGTAATTTCTATATTTCAAAATCCCACAGAAATAAAGTGAAGAGAAAAATAGGAAAGAAAGAAAAAAATGAAAAAACATTTCTCTTGCAAAATAAAGAGATTTTCCAAGATCTGCTAAAGAAAGGAGCTGCAGGAAAATGCAAAAAAAAAAAAAAATTAGTGACAAACAACTCAGATTCAAACCTCAAAACACAAACAAAAAGGCCTTAAGCACAGTAATATCAAAGAACAAAATCTTACACAAAATCCCAAGGCTATTCCATTGGCTTCTAAAGGTGTATATAATGTCTGTATTAAGATTGGAGAATTGCAATTTGCAATTCTGTGCATGAAAAGATAATATTTATCCAAAGTAAATCAATAAATAAAAAAAATCAAAAGTACAGTGCATTTTCATTAGTTTCAATTGAATGAAAGAGTTTAAATTAAAAACCAAATTCTGAAAAGACTCTGTCATTCTCATTCGCGGTGTGAAAATACAGCATAGAATGACGTCCCTGAAACGACGGTCTTTTTTGATGCCTCCTAGTTTATTAAATATATTATAAGATGCAAATCAAAAGGGTGACTTAGTATTCAGAACAAAGAAATAGCTGTTTTCAGCTTCTTTCAGCGATCATGCATAGTCTAAGTACATTTTGCTAAAAGATAGAGGAACTAGAGCATATTTTATTACTCCAGGGAAAAGGAAGTTATCTCTAGGGTTGCTCAAATATAGCGGAGCATTAACAAACAATGTACAGGCCATTTTTTAATATATACCTTTTTACAACACCATATCTAGAATAAAAAAAGGGTACAAAAGTCCAATAAACCCAAACCACAGGAAACCTTCCTCTGAAATAAAGAAACCTACATTCTTGTAGCTTTTATTGCACTTAGCTTTTCAAACTAAAAAATTTCAGAATCTTGGTAAATCTTTGTAGCTTAAAATCTCTTTCTGAGCCTCTTCCACTCCAGAACAACATATTCAGAATCCATATGTAGACATGATAACCAGCAATAATTTTCTTTCTGTAGCAGCAGAAAGGCTGTTTGGGGGAAACAACAACAACAGCAGCAAAACAACAACAAAAAATATCCCCAACTCACAAACACCTTTTTTTCTTGAACCTCACAGGTGTAATTCCTCTTCCCATCATCTAGATGTGCAAATGGCAAGGATCAAGGACAGATTAGTTCTTTAGTACTACTTTGGTGAATGGACCTATAAAGAATCAGACAATTTTAATTAAAAATCTAACACTTTTTTTCTGAACACAGTACTACTGATGACTGCAAAATAATATATTAAATGCCCCCCAAAAAAGCACATAACTGAAAATTTGCTACTGATCAAAAAGATTATAATCTTGGATTTAAAAAACACAGACAAAAAAAAATCTTGACGTTTTTCTAAAATTGAGTATAAATCACATCTAGTAGTCTTCTGTCTAATTCCAGTGCAATCATTAGTTCTACAAAAAATTAACAGAAATAGCCCCAATCCTGCTTGAGTAAAGCAAATATAAAATGTACAGGCAGACATTAAGAAGAAGCTGAAATATCTTTTATTCTACTTATTACATGCATTTTGGTATATTGAATTAATTATGAATTTCCTGGTATGCTAAAAATGCTCTCACTTTATTAGTCAAGCCAATTTGAAAAGCAGCCACAAATGTGAAGCCCCAGCTGTGTTCTCAAAGAAAAACAATCCCCAAATCCCAAGAAGCTGGTCTTTCGGAAAAAGCAGCTCTCCTTATGAAAACGAATTTTACAATATCATGACCTTGTATATTCTTTAAAATAACATTTCTCTGTTTCTGACAAAAAGTTTTTCTGTACAAGAAACAGCAGAAGATTCAGCAGAGATAAACACCAGGCTTAATATCTCACAGAGATATTAACCTGTGTCATAATTAAGATTCCTTAATAATTTTGGCAACTCAAAATGAAACATGCTAATGGTAGTTAAAGATTTTTCTTTATAAAGAATCATTTTGCAGCAGAATTCTGCAATATCCAATAGGATTTCACCCCTGAAGACCTCTTGTCTCTCCTGGCCAAATCTTACTTTGTTGTTCACTCAATGCATTTTGACGCTACAGGTCTATTTAAAAAAAAAAGAAAAATCGAGGAAATAGTTAATTACATTCCTCTGTGTATTATTAAGCATTACACTTCTGTTAAGACTGTCAATAACAGCTCAATTTCAGACCTCTATTTTCTACTGTTCCTGAAAGTTACAGTTTCAGACTGTTTGTTTCAAGAAGGTTAAGAGCTCTCATCTCCTCAGCTATGTAATGACTAAATGTCAAGGTGGTTGGGCAATAAAGTTCTTCACACCAAACAGAAAGCTTATATACTTATGAAACATCAAGATCTGCTAAAATTAATAGTGAAACTAAATAAATGTATTGTGCAAGAACTCTGTGCCAATAGATTTCTAGCACGGCAGGGTATACACCAAAATAGAGTGTAGCCCTCTCGGATACATGGTAGCTAATAGAATAAATGCATTTAAAATGAGATTACTCATTTAACAATTCTCTACTATGTATTTATTTTTCACACAGTAATTATCTGCAAATATTAAAAGGAGAATTACAGAAAAGTGAGTTGAAATTGCACTGCATAGAAAAAAAAAAATAATTCACTGCTATAAACAGATCCTAGATCTCTAAATATATTAGCTTCTTCTGTTACATAGACGAAAACTACCGCAACTATTAATTCTTCTCTCCCCCAAGTATGGAAGACAATACAAAGATGTCATGTGAAAACTCTCTCTGAAAATAAATGTCCTCTTCAATTTTAGAAAGACTGTCAAGAAAAGATGAGCTAAAATGTGAATTATAATAAAGTGATGACAAATTCAAATAGAAATAGCAAGGTATGATGAGTGATGTATTGTGTGAATTAGGTGATTTAACAGTATTGAGAACCAAAAGAAGTACAATTTTGCATAAGCAGCAATGTGAAAACTCTACACAGTGCTTCTTCAAGCTGTAAGAATAACTTCAGACCACCAAAATCATTTCACTTTTATTTACTGAAAAATTCAGTTATGCCACTATGTGTTAATGAGTCACTGTTACTTGACTAAAAAACCCAATAGCTCTTTAACATCTTTAAAAATATATAGGAAAGGGACATAGAAGGAGTCATCTTACTACAATAACAATTCCAAATAATGCTCAGTGTCTCTCTGAATTTTTAAGAGAAATCATGGAAGAGAAATGCAAACAAAGCTGTTGGAAAAGAAAGGTGCTTGTGAAAGAGATGCAAGAAATCCTACAATGAATAAAATACTTAAACATGCCTACAGTTTAAGGCAGATGCTTAGACAGGTTTTTCAGAATTTCCTGCAAAACCAAGTTAGGCACAGTCTATGAGTATATGAGTTTTATTTAGTAAACAGATAAAAACATGTTATTAGAAGTTTAAAGTCTACTAGTAATATATAATGTGAAGTGTCCAAAACTTTACAAACTGTTAGTGTACATGATTAGTCTTTAAAGATTGATTCTCAAATTATATACATGATAATTAGTCAGACTACTGATTCTGTTTTTTTTCAAATACTCTTTCTCCCCTTCTCTAAAATAATCAGCTTCAAAGGAAAATTAGGTCAGAATCAAAGGAGGTGCCAGTATGGGCGCTGTTGTGGTAGGAGATAGATACAGACCACCTTTCAGCATAACATGTCTGTTTTAGAACAATTTAGAGAAGATCTCTAAATAACAGAGCCAGATTCTTAGGATGCATTCTGATCTTCCTGCAATCTATTGGAAGGACAACACAGCTAGAGCCATGAAGTTGAGTTGTTGGGGAGGTGTCAGGGATAATTCCTTGACATAAGCAATGGATAGGGCAAATGCACAGTGAGTCTGATATTCTCTAACAGGGACAGACTGGGAACATAATAATCAGTGGCAATTCTGGCTGTAGTGACCATGAAATAGACTAGAGAACTCCTGAATCCTTTCCAGCCTAAATTGTTCTGCAATTATCTTACAGGAAGAAATAAGTTTGATGAAGAATTTACAACACAACAGAGAGAACACTGTGTAAGTAAAACTACTTTCTTTCTTTTAAAACTTTGTGTGTGCACTACTAGACTTCTAGATGAAAAGGAGTTCTGATCAACTCCACAGCTGGGAAAAAAAATGAAAGCTGAAGATTCCAAGCTTTATAAATGAACCTTTCAAAGTAATTTCTGAACTTAAGTGGGATAATTGAATAATTACGCATAATATTTAGAGCTGTGGTATAAAGTTTTTAAAGTTCAATAGATGTAATAAATAGCTTGTGGACAACTTATGAAAGATAATCACGGTTATTATAATAGATGCGTTTTTCAATCAGAGAGTTTTGAATCAGACACCTAAGACCTCAAACAGATGCAATTTTGCTAATACTCAAGCTAAAAATCAATCAGTGACTATAAGACCTGACCTAGATAAATCATGCTTTCCTTCTCCCTGAAGATACTGTACAACACACATACTGTTGTAGCAATTGAGAAATTTAATAGTATGGTAAACACCACTAAAACCTTTCTATGCCTTCAGGGAAAGCTGCAAATATCAGCTTAAAAGGCACTGATGGTGAGCTGTTAGGAACATCTAAATATTTTTTACTAATAACACCAATTTGTAAAAGAATTGCTAGAATGACAGTGATGAAACTCTCAGTGAAACTGGCCAGAATTCCCTGCACAATATTAGCAGCGAACTATTCCAAACGAATGGAAGAGAATGAAAAACAGATTAGAAAGGTAAAACAAAGTGTCACAGAGGAAATAATTGATTAAATCTTACTGAAAACATTAGCTCTACATATAAACATCATAGTAAGGTGGAAAAACATCTGTAATTAAAAGGCAATTCATCAAATGCAGAGTGAGCCAAGCGTATATTGCTTATCTGGAGCATATATTCAAGAGGCAGGTAGTGGCTGTGTATAATATATGATGTTTCTCTATGGATTTACCAAAGACAGAAAAGGACTGATGGAAGAAACACTAGGAGAGAAGCCTGAAACCTGTGTTTTCAGAAATAACAGCCTTCAAATTTCAGCATCAGTTATTTATACAAATGGACTCATTGTCTGTTTATGGACAATATTTTAATATTTAAACATTTAAATCAACATTTTCAAATCCTAGGAAAGCTAACAGCCTGTCAGGAGAGAAAAAGAAAAAGCAAGCTATCCAGGTTCGTGATTTCTCTGCTCTGTTGTAACATGACAAGTAAGCTCACCTGGAACAGAGAGCAGCTGCAGAAATACACATGAATAGGTGAATGTAAAGTGAAGCACAAGGGAAATATGCAAGTGATGTACATATGAAATTATGAGCCCTGAGCTGACTAGGTGGGCACTGTGGGATTATCACAGCTCTGTAAAATCCGCAGCTCACTGCGCGGTACTCAGTACTAGTCAAAAGCTCAAACAGAAATTATTAGGAAAGGCATAATGAATGAAACAGAAATGTTATTATTCTGCTTTTTAAGTCCTTCAAAGTAAGATCTGGTAAGACAGGAAAAGGTCCGGAGCATGGTGGTAAGAATGTTCAGTGGCTTTGGACTATTCCTGCATGAAAAGCAACAGACTGGCTTAGCATCTTCAACAGACTTGTCTCTCAAAAAGAGAGATGGAGATAACAGAGGACTATAAAATCAAACAGACATAGACACGGTAGACATGCAGAAATTGCACACTGTCTCTTCCAATATAAGAACTGGGAGCATAAAATAATGCTAGTAAAAGCCAGTTTCAAAACAAAGGAGGCTCAGGCGAAGCAAGGGTGACACAAGATGTTGTAAATGTGGAGTTTACAGAGCTTCTGGGGTAAACTGTAACATTATATGGAAGCAAAACACTCTGAAACCACTTTTGGTTCAGAATGCCCTGTGAGAAAAAACTAGTTCAAAATTGAAAACAGTTCAAATGAAAACTCTTATTTGCCCTATCCTTATTATTAGACATTTGATCTCTAAGCTCTGATGGGCACAGGTTAGTAGGACAGATAAATCTTTGGTCTGATCCACAAAAACCTTTTTCTCTTATAAAAATGTCCTTTTCTGAGCCTTAGGTAATGCATCTCTTTTGTGCTCTTAAATTGTAGTGGAACAAAACCAACACTGACAATTCAAAGTTCATACTATATCTGCCATGTGGAAATTTCTTCTCTATACCATTGCATTAATGAAATGAAACAAGAAATCCCCCCATATCCACAGGACAAAAATTACTCTTTTACTAGATACACTACCTAATGAGTGTGGGATTGACATAACATACTTTTTGAATCTTTAATTTTTTCTTACTCAAACACAACGGAATCCCATTTCACTATATAATATGCATATTTACTATATAATATGCATATATATGCTAAATGATAGTTCCTTACATGAAAGGGCTTGCCAGCTTGAAGAAGTCATGCAGCAGGTGTGGGTAAATATATGAGAGAAATATGTATCTGCATAGAGATAGAAAGCAGATAGATAACACAGAATCTAATGTATTACAAAGCAGATAAGCTAATCAAGTTGAACCTAGCTCTGGATGCAATTTCAAGCCATTGTGGCTTACAAAGTGTTCTTTTTTTATTTTCTTTCTTCTCCCCAAGAGGTCCATGAGGTTCATTTATGAGGAATTTTATATAAATTCATCTATCTATAGCATATCAAGGTTACTTCTTTGTGAAGATCACAGCAGGAGCTAATTTCCTTATCTGTGGCAAATAAATTTTCTTATGATAACAGTATGTTTCCTGAACCCATTCAATCCATGCTAAAGACAGACAAATCCCGAACTATCATATTTTCCTATGTGGGCTACACATACCATGTAAAGTAATAACTAAATCTTAGTAAATAAATTCTCAGCAGGTTTTTCTCTATCTGCCCCAAAAAGGATGGAAAGAAGTGTCTGATAATGCAGAGAGAGTCAAGATTTTTCCCAGTATAATAGGTGATCTAAAAATAAATAATTTATAGACACAACACGTGCATTGTTTTTACAGTTTTATTTGCAGTTTCCTTAGTGCAGAGAGTGCGCAAACAGGCACTGTGTGTTTGGGATGAATGAGAATGACAGAATAGTTGGGGGTGGAAGGGACTTCTGGAGATCATCCTGTCCAACCACTCATGCAAGGCAGTTTCATGTAGAGCAGGTTGCACAGGACTGCATCCAGATGTTTTTCAAACACCTACAAAGAAGGATATTCCACAACCTCCCTGGGCAGCTTGTGCCCCTATTCTGTCACCTTCACAGTAAAGAGGTTATTCCTCATGTTCAGATGTATCTTTCTGTGTTTTGATTGTGCCCATCGTCCCTTGTCCTGTCTCTAGGTGCCATATAAGTAAGATAAAATATACATAGTGTTTCAGAAATGTCTTTGTGACTTTGATTAATAAAGATACTCTAGTCCTTGGAAATCAAATTTCAAGGAACATGATTAATTTGATCTGAATTATTGATCTGTCAGATATATGGAATCTTACCTTAAATAAAGACCATTACTGATACGCACAGTGGAAGAGTAACTTAACTACCAAGAAGATAAACTAAATTGCAGTAACTATGGTTGAATTGAATAAAATTGAATATCCATTCAGGGATTCAGGTTAAAGGGATACCTGCTTTTGCATGTGCATGGATAACCAGAGTCTCAGCAGAAGCAGAAAAAAAATGGGTTTGGGAAAATGGGGCATAAATATCTGTCACAAGATATTTTTTAATATCTCCTAACCAAAGTTTGACCTGCAAACATACTTATTTGGTTTTCCCATGGAAAATTGCACCATTTGCCAAAAGCACTGAGATCTCACATACATTATGTTCCTAGCAGCTGATACAAACAGGAAGACTGACAGAGAAGAAAGAATACACAGCTATTATACCCAGAAGATGGCTGAACTCACATGCCAGTTTCCTTCAGACATCAAACACCTAGGAAAAAGGTGTTTTCACCTTCAGGAAAAAGCAGAATTGCCTCAGAACATGTTTAATACAGCATTACACCTTATCAGGCATCAGGATAACTATTCAGGCTTTATTTCTAAAGGAGAGTAGTGGGCCTAGCAAGCCCCATCAGTAATGTTTCTTACTTAAAGATATTTTTTTCATGTCTTGAAATCCTTGCAATAAAATCATAAAATCTTTATAACACACAATTCTGTCATTAAAATCTTAGGGTGTGTGAGTTACTATCTTTAACCCTGAAGAAAATGGAGACAAGTATATTTTTCCTTCCCAAAGATGTTTTATCACTTCTAGTGCTGAATTATAAAAATAAAAAGGATAAAGATACTTAAGGGTTGACAGAGACTTTCCAAGAAGAATATCATCACAGTCCCCTTTTTTTTTTTCTATTACACTGTATGATGTGGTGCTATGAAGAATTATCTGAGAAAAGCCAGGACATCCTTCCTCAGGTATCAAAAGTAATACAAGAGCTTTGCTTGTGTGGAAATCTGCACAGTAATTCACTATGTTTCTGGCTTGGATGTGTACAACTGGTGACTGGAAGGAATATCTGCCTTAGTAGGTTATTGACCCCACTAACCACTAGACAGCACTTCCCAAGTGTTTGGAAAGAAAGAAGACATTCACTAATGTCCAATGACATTCACAGTTTTGTGAGATGTAGCAATTGCCTCATTCATCAGAACACTACGTTGGCACATCTTTCCAAAGGTGTTCATAGTTCTCAGGGAATTGGTGCACAGAAACCGGAAGATAAGGGCCTTACCATGTTATAGAATAATTCCTTTTAGACCTCAAATGAAAAAATTTTCTTCTTTTGATAGTATTCCACCTGTAAATGGCTCTCCAAGCCAAAGTATTGTGTGATTCTATGATGATTACACAGCATTTACCATATTCTTTTCCTGGATTTCTTTTTGTTATTGTTGTTTGTTTGTTTTCATATCTGAATTCAAAATCAACAGTCTGTATTAAGAGCATCTAAACAAATAATAAATTCTGGAGACCTATCATATGTTAATTAACATATCACATACTTAAGTCTGCCAGGTCACCTTTGGTCCTAGTGAGCAAAAACAAAAAATTCCTTTTTAAACTAAAAAAAGAGAGCCATAAAATGTAGATTTTTATATAATCTAAGACAGTATACCAATTCTAACCTCTTCTGTAGTAAGTATTCCATGTCAAATGGAAAGAAAATCTGTAATTTTCCTATAAAATTAAAAGAACAATAGAAACAAAACAAGTTAATACTAAGAAAGGTTTTTATTTTGCTTACTAAGAGAGATGAAAAAATATCTAGGGAATTAAATACAATGCAAGCAAAACAATGGAGAAAAAATGCATAGGTAATCTTAATGAATCACAGAGTAGAGCAATATACCTTGAGAGATCATCCAACTCATACACTTCCCCAAGCCATGATCAGTGAGTAAAATAAGAAAAAAATCACTTTAAAATTTCTGAAAACAGTCTTGATGGATGTGCATTAACAAATATGTTTTCTTAAAGAAAAAAAACTATCAAGAATAATAGTTCTGAGAGAATAAACAGGGAAACTGAAGAAGAAAAGTCTGACGAAGATTTTTGTAAGTTGGATTTTTCACAGCATCTGGAACAAATATTTTTGCCATTGTCTGACTGGATATCAAGTATCACTGAAATAACATGTCAAAGCAGCGATAGGAAAGCTATTTCTTTTTTTTCTTTTCCCTGTGCACTGTGCAGGTAGGAATATTTGATTTCATACATCATTTTCAAATTGCTGTGGGGATTCCAGAAAGTCAATTTGACTTTACAAAACTGATGCATGAGAAAAAAATAATACTGTTGGATTTGTGTCTGTTGTTTCTGGAAGCTGCATGCTTGGGACTTTGGCAAACTGAGCATTACTAATGATTCATTGTCACAGTGCTATAGTGAATAGAAGCTGAAGCTACTTTTAACCCTCAAGGAACTTGTTCATCAGAATGTATAAATTATTTACATTTTATTGGTTTTTCTACTGGTCACCTTTAGTAAGAGCAAAAAAAAAAACACCACAAATTTAATTTTTTCAATTTAAATGAAAATGTTCACGCAGCAGGAAGAATATAATACAGGGAATAAGGAAACAAACAGCTGCTGGGAGGGGCATGATATGCAAATACTGCCGCATCAGGCATAGGGAGCTGGTTTGCCCAGCACTATACCCAGTGCTGATGTGAAAATGGGCAGTTAGAGACACACTAATCACACTTTGATTTTCAATGATTTTAACAGAGCTACATCAGATCAAAATTGAGAAGGAACTTGTAAGTTCATCTGAGCTGTTACATGCACAAGATCTGGAATCTAATCCAGTTATGCTTGGTTTGAACTGTCGTGAACATCATTTAGCACACTAAATGAAACAGACTTCCATGAAATAGTCAGTGAACTACAAAGTAATCATTCACAATTCAAAACAGCAAAAGTGATAGGCATCCTAAATCAAAAAGTATTACATAAACATTTGAAAAATGTTACATAAAAGTTTCTACGTGATAAAAATACTGTGAGAATTTTTTAAAACAGAGAGAGAAATATTATTTTGTAGAGAAGCATTGTGTGATTTTACCACTTCATTATATAATTACTAATCTGTGTTCTACAGACAGAAAATTAACGCAGAAATGAATAAAAATTATTAAATACAAACAAAATATTTAATAGATGTCAGCTCCTTCAACCATAAGTTGAATGGATAAACTTTAAAGTTATTAAAGTCATGAAGAGGGATACCAATGGTGATCATCATGAAGTCGTTATTGCTGCTTCCAGCTCAGAGGAAGCTGGTACTGTCCTGCTGGGTGGCAAGAGGCAAATACACCTTATGAAGAAGTTGGTCCTGAGACTGCTATTTGTCCCTCACACCAACAAGAGAAAGGAGTTTCCATTTTACACACCCATGAGGAAGCCCATTGTAGGGACCTGAACAATCACAGCTATCATGTGCATTAGCCAGAATTAGGAAAGGATTCCTTTTTGTAACATGTACAGACTGCTCCACAGCCTCCACGGAACAGAGTCAGAAAACCTGGGGGTTTAAATCATAATGCTGCATCGCCTCAGACATACTGTGCCTCAGTCTCAGCAGGCAGCATTCAAGACTTACTTCAGTGATAAAAGGGAACAAGGCAACAAAGCAAGGAGCTCATGTGAACAACTGGGGCTGAACCTTCACTGAAGATCTTGCCGGAAGAAGCAGTCTCACCGCCCAGCAGAGGGACAGCACAGATGCTTCCTGCTCACAGTGACCACACTTCCTTCCCCAACCCTATTAAATCTGCAGTTTTACTGGAGAATTATCTTGCAGTAAAAAAAAAAAAAAATATCTTCATCACTTACTGGTTAAAATGTATGCCTGCTCTGCTTCTTCAACACATATATCTCTAATTGAGGAGAGAGTCCTACTGCATTGTTTGTGTCCTGTACCTGTAAATCAGTAAGTATAACTCAATCAATCTTTAGAGAAAAAAATGAGGGTGTAGCATTGCCTAACACTGTGCACTTAAGTCCAAAAACCAATCCTGACAGAAAATTAGCAACGCTTGAATACTGCTATTAAAACTTACCCAAATACCTACGAGAAATTAATCATTCTGTAAAAGATGAAGGAAAACATTTAGGTATCTGTTATGGAAGTTAATGCAGACCTGAGGATATATAAAATATAATGTCAAGAGAAAATATCACATTATTCCTCAAAAGTGATGTCATTTATATTTTAAATTTGGACACTACCTTGGAAATGCTTACAGAATTACTGCATGTAAGGATATCCATCATATATATGCATTAACAATAATAATTACAACTACTTTGTGATCCTTGAAATCAACCAAAAATATGAGTGAAAGAATTCACTCACACATTCTTGCTGCATAAATATTTAATTAACAAATACATTAAAAAAAAAAAAAAAAAAAGGGACAAATATCCCCCAGGCCTCAGATATTAAAAAAAAAGCCTCACTGTTGCATCTTGTTTTATCCAAGACAACACTCTCCAGAGTGCTAGCAGGTGAAAGTGCTGGGGTAATACATGTCTTCACTCATCATTTTACAATGTTAAGTCACAGGGTAACAGAACACAGAAAAGATTTTCTATTAAGTCACAGGGTAACAGAACACCAAACAGAACCCTGCAAGACACAAAGACACAGTGTCCCCATTGATTTTGCTTCCTCCACCATCAATCTTTTATCTAAAAACTACCAAAAATCTCTCATATAAGCAAGAATGATTATGTACAGGGAATGTGTATTCAGTTTGAGTGGCCAGGTTTTGGTAGCAGGGGGGGCTTTAGGGGTGGTTTCTCTGAGAAGCTGCCAGAAGCATCCTACATTTCTGACAGGGCCAATGCCAGCCAGCTCCGGGATCAACCCGCTGCTGGCCAAGACCATGCCCATCAGTGATGGTGGTAACAAGCCTGGGATAAAATACTCCAGAAAGAGGGAAAACCAGCAGAATTTGCAGTTGGAGAGGGGAAGCTGTGACCCTGTGAGAAACCAATGCTTGAGCAGGCTTCTGGAAAGATTTGTGGACCTGAGGGTAGAGGAGTCAATGATCGAACAGGTTTTCTGGTAGGACTTGCAACCCTGCAGGAGACTCACACTGGAGCAGGTGAGGAGTGTGAGGAGGAAACATGACAGAGACAACATGTGAACTGGTTACAGCCCCCATTTCCCTTCCACCTGCACCACCATCTGGCAAGGATATAGAGAAAATCTGGAGTATAGTTAAGCTTGGGAAGAAAAGGAGGGAGGATGAGGGGAAGGTGTTTTAAGAATTGGGTTTATTCACCTTTATCTTACTGTCATTTGATTTGCAATAAATTAAATTAATTTATCTGAGTCAAGTTTGTTTTGCCCCTGATGGTGATGAGATCTCTCCTTGTCTTTATCTCATTCCACAAGACTTTCATCATATCTTTTTCCCTCTGACAAGTCAGGAGGGGAAAGATAGAGCAGCTTTTTGGACAACTGACTCCAGCCAAGGTCAACCCACCACAGAGTGAAACCTAAGTTCCAGTTTTAATTACAGGCTAATGTGACTGGAACAAATCCTTCATATAAACCCTAAATTTGCATTTCCAGGAATAAATGCTTGACATACATAAGAACTAAAGCAATATCTGTTACAGGCTAGTATCACACCAATTCCCAAAGCTCAGCAACTGAGAAAAAAGAGTCTTCAGCTTCACTAGTCACCTCAACCAGGCATCAAGCATGCTTTCAACTTCGAAGGATGACAGGACCAAGAACTAAATTTAAATGAAAGTGTAATCCACCCATGCGTATCCGTTCACACATGCAATACTTTCCCCCAGATTAAGCAGAAGCAGCAGCTCCCATCCTTGAGTAGCAGAGCAAATAACAAAACACCTTAATGCTCAGTAGACCTGACTGGCACCTGAAATGTCAACACAAAAGTTTCTGGGAAGAAAAAATCTAATAAAGCAATAAAAATGCTCCAGGACCCCACCACAATATTAGCACAGAAACAGGCAAGTTTAGCACAACCAAATGTGCAAAATTAAGTCAAACTATATGCCAACTGACCTATCTCAAAATAGATGAGGACATAAACAGGCAGAAGATGGTGGACAAATAACTTGTGCTCCTTTCTTAGCATAAATAAAAGCTGTTAAATCTTGATACTACATTATAGTCTTAATTGCACGTATACTCAAAGACTAAACAGGAGAGACGAGTGATAGTCCAGTTTTGACTCTTTGGGGAAATTGGATGGACATGTAGCATTTTTTTCTTTAGACTTTTCAATCAGGCTAAACACAAGAAATTTAACTTCTCAAGAAATTCTGTTGTTTCACATTGGATCATATACTGAACCATAAAAGCAGATGTCATATGAAATTTACCAATTATCTAAGTTTCAGAAACAGTGTTTTATACGAATACATCTATTCTGCTAATTAAATTTTTTTTTTGATTTATTCCATTTAAACCAAGTAGCAATAATTATTGAGATAAATGCCTGCAAAAAGAATTTCACACTGTAACATTACAACGCTTGTAGTATTTAACTTCTTTTTTTTTTAACTGCTGCCTTCTCAATACTGTACTCTGTTGCACAAAAAACATCAACAAACCAACCAACCAACCAACCAACCAACCAACCAAACAAACAAAAATCTCTACGCCAAAACAAACAAAAAAATAGCCTCCACCAAAAGCCTAACAGATTTTATTACTTTTTAAATTTGAATATTGCCAGATAACTTACGAATCTTACTAATGACAGGCAAGAAAGGGAAGCGTATTAAAAATCTTTGTTAAAAGAAGCTCTTGAATTTAGACATTCAGGGAAAATACTATTACTGAGTTACAACTCAACTGATACTGATGCTATTAATGAAAAAAGTTTAAAAACACTCTTGTCTGAACGCAATGTTATTATAGATACATACAACTCTGAATATGGTTTTAATTAAAGAATTTGTGGTAATTTTAAATCATAGCCTTTACATTAGAGAGCACAACTCATCAGTCATAACAGCAATCGCTACTTCTGCCAACCTGTCATCTTATTGATTATGAAAAAAAGTCATAAAATTCAGGATTTCACTTTACCTCATATATTTTTTAATAATTTTTGATTAGATGAAATTCTTACTGAATTCTGAGGATAAAATACAGAAGCATTAATGATGGAGGAAGCAAAAAATAAATTTGTAGCCCTCTACCAGCAGAACTTACTAAAAAAAATATGTTTGAAGGAACAATTTTATTTAAATTGAAAAGTATTAAAATTATTATATTGTTTTGACTTATCAGTGCTTCATAACGACTTTCTAAACCATTGTGTAATTTAAAAGAGCCTCTTGTATTAAAATTAAAAATGCTGTCATGTCTTAGACTACATGTTAATTAGCAACCATATTTTTTCACCTCAAATGTAGCAAAACTTCATTTTAGAATGAACAGATGAAAAGAAGGATTTGGATTAAATAAACTAGCAAAACTTGCCTCTAGTAAATCCTTACTTCCCTGGCTTTTTATATTATTTGGTTCTATTTGCTGTATTTCCTGCCTCTTTTATATGCTGAACATCAAAAGTTTGCAAGCTAGATTTATTTTATTCACAATTCATCAGAGTTCTTACTCAGATTTTTTGCAATCTTACTGTGTTTGAGAGGGAATATGAAGAAAGAATTCAATACACACAAAATGAAAAATGCAGACCTCAGAACATTCTTTTTTTCCAAGGGAAGCCCAAATTGAAATAGGTAATAACAACAGTTTCTGTACTATATTTAAATTTAGATTACCAGAACTGTTAAAATATGCAAAATGCAGCCAGACAATTGCATGGGATTTTCTCCATGTTCTCTTTGAAGGAGAAACTTGCAGGGAGGAAAAAAAAAAAAATTGTTTGGTTACCTTAGAGTGTCTAATAATCTACAGAAGTTTATCATAATTTTTAAAAGCAATTTGCAAAGGTTTATTCTCAATGCCCACTACAAATCCTATTTAGAAAATTAACCATACATTTCGAATCAGAGTTCAGTACTCAAAGCACTCTGAATAGCCAATGAGTTACATATGTTTAGCTTGTTTTAAAATCACTCAATTTAGTTTGAATGCCATAAATCAAAAGCCACATTAAGAAAAGTTTTATAATAGTTTTAGTCTTTCCCCAAATCTTTGTATATTGTTAGAAGCCTCAATGTGCTGTGGCTGTCAGTTCCATTGTCAGACTAACCCAGACAAGAAGAACTGTTGTTTACTGTGAATGTGACTCTTACTAGTTTAAAATGGTAGCCAAGTTCTTGTAGTAGAAGAGAGAGGGCATAATCATTCCTTTCTACTCTTCCCATGTAACCCATATGGAAACTCAATAAACCTCTTGGCCATATCCTTTCTGAGACATAATTTTTCAAGACTGAAGAGTCTTGAAAAGAGTACCCTAGTGTAGTCTAACCTACTTATTTCTCAGGTGTAAACTTCTTCCATATCTTTGATTACCACTGTTGTACTTCCCTAAATTTTCTCACTTTGTGTCATTCTTTTCTCTCAAACGAAAGAAAAACTGTACAAAGTATATATACTCCACAAAAGTATGCAACTATACAATGGCTTGATGATTTTCTTTGCTCTGATCTCTATTACCTTCCTAACAAACCCTAGCGATTCTTTTGTGACTGCCAGTGATGAGGAAGTTTACATTTTTTAGGCTCCCTCCTTTGTAACTGAAATCTACCATCTGGCTACAATGTCTGCAAATCTATTTTAAATGGCAGTTTAAGGTTTGTCCGTTCCCTTTGCCATCAGTATCACTTTAAATTTATCTACATTGAATTCCATGCTATTAACTGAATCTTGTAAGACTTTGTACACTTCATCACTGTCGGTCCTTGTCACACAACCAAGGTTTCATTTTAGGCAGATTCACAAAAGTCTTCTGCCGCACGCCATGAGTTGCAATGTACTTCATATAACTTATGGGATGTGGTGTTATTCACACAGTCCTCCAGCATCAAAAACACCACAGGTATCCAGTCTCACATAGTTTAGAAAGTAGCCATCAGCTTATATAAAGTCTTCATGGGGTAAGCAGAGTGGAGAGAGTGCTTAAATGTTTTGATATATTTGCATTCAGGAGGAACGTCCAGAACTCAAGAAATAACATAATTTTCAGTCCCCTGCATGGTGTATAAATTGGATCAGACCTTATCTAACCATACTGTTATTTGTAACAGATCTTGTTTTCACATATGTAATATATTCTGTAGCTGCTGGTAATATATTACACATTAGGGGACTAGTGACATGACGAGTCATTGTATTTGTACTTGGGATTGTCATGGGACATTATATTGGAATAGCTATTTACTGTAATTGTAGGGATTTTTTGCCTATCTTATTTTCATGCAGTTTCCCTTTTTGAAACTGAACAGAGATGCAGTGACTCCTGATTAAATCTGCAGGGACATTGAATATAAACTCTTCATGCTTTTTATCGTGGAGAGAACTGAATTCTTGTAGAGTATAACTGAAAAATTCAAACCTGTTGTATCTTTGCTTAAGGATACAGAATTTCTATGATTTCAGCAGCAACAGATACTCTACACTGAACAATGGTCTCTTTCTGCATGGCTGCCTTTATAGTGTTCATAAATTTATACATAAGCTAGTCAGCCTTCAAAATCAAAAGCCCTAGCTCTTAAATCAAATTAAGTACACCTCTATTGTATACACCTTCTGTACAATAGAGGAATTTCCAGTCTTTGAAGAATGCGAATTCCTGCTTACACCCCTTCAAAACCAGGCACTAAAAAATCTGCCTTCCTTAGGATTTCCAAAACAAAGCTGACTACTATGAGAACTTAAGAGAATGATACTACAGGTATCCTGGTCTTCAAGTGCCTTCCTTGGTCATATTATGCTTCTATAATAAAATGACTTGTCAAATGAATTGTAGGCAAGGGGGAAAGCTATGGATGGCAATCCTGATGGTATCTTGACAGTAACAAGGCTTTCAACACTGCCACATTAAGGTCTGGATAGCTGAAATGTTGGATGGACAAATAAAAGGTGAATGATTAGAATCAGAGGATCATAGGTAGTGGTTTGTACACCAACTGCAAGTTTGCAACAAGTGAAATTCCAATTTGTACTCTACTGGAGTCAGCACTGAATCCAAAGCATTCGACTAAAACTAAACACAATTCAGTGCAACAGGTCAAGTCTGGGAAACCTGCTTTCTTAATGAATGCCCGAAAGGAGAAAAGAGAATGCAAAATGAAGAAACTTGATTGGCATTTTAAGTAAGCATTGTCATACCTGCTTTTCTTAGTTCTTTTTCTCTTATCCTTTAATTATTTGATTTGCATTTACTTTTCTGTGACTGTCAGTTTCACTGCTGGTGCTACCTATTATTTCCTGTTTCTCATTTGAGTCTCTCCTCACTCTATTGCTTTCTATAAAAAAAAAGGTATAATTTGAATCCTTCTTTAAGATATCAATAAAATTTCAATAAAGTAGTTAGAAAAATTACCCTCTAGCAAAATGGTCAATGTATAACATCTTGTACTAATATCATGCAGTTCAATCACTTTGAAAAGAACTTACTTTGCTTTTTAGTGCTGCAATATTTGATTATCATTTTTTATGGCAAGACTATGTTCAGGTTTATCGATCACGTAATTATCTTGTTGCTGATAAATAGTTATATTGATGAAACTTAAATTGTGACAATCTTCTATAGAAAGACTCAATTATCTCAGTAGCACTGGACTGAATGAGAGGAAGTTCTTCCCATGCAAGAATAAAATCCTAGTTTTAAAATGTTTTGATTTGTAAATATGTGTTCTTCTGTAAATTTCTACTGGCTACAGTCACATTCTAAAATGTAAATAGACATTATGAAAAAAATACATCATTAGATTTTCAAGGATTTTAAAACACAGCAGAACACTTTATTGAAACCTTCTGTTTTCTGGGTATTTTTCTATGGCACACTCTGAACATCCCTCTTGAGTTTTACATTGTTTTAGTGGCCAAGCATACGGCTGTACTTGTCAGTTTTATGCTGTCCCTTTGACAGGTTATCTGTCTTCTTTTCTGATAAAAATGTTCACAGCAAAGTACCTCCAAGGCTTTCACCGAAGTCTTTTCGTTACGTACAAACTCCAAGTCTAGTAAAGCAGACCTTTAGAAATTCTTTTACATACTGTAGCATTTGTTTGCTGAACCTCCCCCACTTTCCCCAGCTGTTAAGCTCATCTATTTTCCAGTTTGCTATATTACTAAAAAATCATGTTCAGTTTTAGCTGCTACCAAGTAGGTAGTAATATGCAGCTACTGTACAAGGTCCCTCTGTAATTTCAAGCTGTGGTAAAGTACTCAATTCAGCAACACTTGCGGTTTCAGAATAAACCTGCACACTACAGCAGAGATTATTTATCATATCCTGGGTTATATAAGAGAAGTATTTTTCAGTAGTATTAGAAACAGAACTTGTTACACTTCTATCTTTTAGAAGTGGCATATTGGGTGGCATATTATTTTGAAAAAAATTACAGAAAATGTAGAAGATTAAAAGACAAGATTAAAGTAATTTTACTTGTGGACTCTAGATATGGCAGCATTACAGAATAAAGTGCCATTGGTCACAAGAACACAAAGAGAAACCAGTTCTCTCTCACTGAAATGAAGTGTCACAACAGAGAAGTAAAATCAAGCATTTCTCCTATTTCATGTTCAAATCACACACTCTCCAGTGTGAATGGGCTGACTATCACCAGCAGCTCTCTCACCAGTGCATCTTGAGTCTCCTGGGCTTGTCTTATAAAAATATGAATTTGTCAATAGCCAGCTGCAAACAGTCTTGTTGAAACTGTTCCCAGAAGTATCCTTAGTGCAGATAACCTAAAGACTCATCTTACCTCCTAGCATGAATTTTCCTTCAGCTATAGCACCCTTGGGAAACTGAGCAACTGGAGCAAACTTGGATCACAACCGGCAGCAAATTGCAGACTCTTGGGAATCACCCTTCCCACACCTCTAAGTTTTTGGAACGTCCACCTCTTACCTTACAGCCACTTTTTGGTTTTGAGTCAGATATTCATGTGATATTTTCTGCAAGAAAGGACATAGTTTCTAGAACCGTGGGCACATTCAATTTTTTTTTTTTTTTTACTCTCACTAACAGACATACACTTACTGAGAAAACTCCTTTTTCAGTAAGGTTTGGCAAATACATTACTAGCTAAATGTGCAGTTTCATACTCACATGAAAAAGTTAACTAAATAATTTTTGATGAATTCTATTTAAATGAAAAACTGAAAGAACCTATATTAGGATATTTTGTAAGTATATTTTTTCAAAAAGTAATTGATCCTGAAATTCTTTATGTTTGATATAATTTAAGTTCTTAAGGGCAAGAATTAAATGGATATTTGAAACAAGTTCAATGTTTTAGTTAAAGTCAAAAATTTACATTTTTTCCCCCAGTTTGGTCATGCACCAAACCTTTGGTTTTCATCTAGAAAACCCAATACTTCTTTCTCTTCCACTAGATCCCACTTCACCTTTTGAACGAATAAAAAATTATTGCTGCATATTTTTACCTTCATTCAAAGTTCACAGGCTAGCAGTCCGTATTTCAAGAAATAAATATGACTAAGTGAAAATTTCTCCCTGTTCTTTCATGTCCTCCACAGCCATGCTGTCACACAGCCAGCACTTCATTTCACAGCTGGGACAATTTGTCTCCTTTCTCTACAAAGGCACACTCTGCTTACAATACATAACTTAGAAGTAATGCTGCTGGCTGCAGTGTTCATGAATAAAACAGTCAAAACACACATGCTCTTAGCATCAGAGAGTGATTATCTATTGTGTAGGAACACAACAAAGTAATCAAACAAATAATTATATAGGCTCTTGCAAAGTTTCTTAAAAATAAAGTCTGCATAAGTTTTGATAATGTTTCTTAATCATATCCATTTCATTGTGAACAATTAGACACATATTATGATGTAAAGAAAAGTCTCTATTTAAAGAATTTCTGTTGCTGAAGACAGCATGGGAACTTTTAAGACCTTGCTAGGAGTATTGCATTTATTTTTAAATAATATTTTTTAAAAGCAATTATAACAGACTGTTATATCATCATACTTGCTTACTCAGGTTGGAGAATTTTTTTACACATTCCCCTAGATTCCACTGATTTTTTTTTTCAGTGTTGTCTTTATCAACAAAAAAGTCAGCTAAATAAAAGTAGTTGTTATGAAAGAGTTTGCTAAATGATTTTTTTCTTTGCATTGTCTTAGGAGATTGGAAGTGTAATTCAAACTTCAGCTGGAAGTTATTTGTTCTGCTCAGTAATCACCCTCCTCAGCTTAAATATAAAATATTTTTAAAATTCTGTAGACCTTTACTTAATAAAAAGTAAAGGAAAAAAACTGCACAAATTTTTCAAGAATAAATGCAACTTAGGGTGTTTGTACTTTGAATGCATCTAGGCTTAGTTGATCAAACAGCACAAAAAATGCAATATCCCTATGCTGTACTTAACAAGTTCAATCAATAGTTGCATATAATGTCCCTCTATTTCTTTATCCATTAATGGAATAAAGGAGAATTCTAATATATGTCTAGATTAGTGATGAAACTTCTTCTGAAACAACCTTGATAAAAAACTTGCACTGTTTGTATTTTTCTGCAATGTCTTCTATCTCCTAAAGTAATTTTTTTCAAGAGACATTATGGAACTCTAGGTTAATCTTGCTGGTTTTAGTCTTCATTTATTAAAGTAGCACATACTGTTACTCAACAGCTCAACTTGTATGAATGTGTTCATATCTCTGCACCTAAGTAAGGATTTCTAATTTATAATATGGTTTTGCACATTGTTACCAAGTCAGAGACAGATTTAGCTTTACGGAAGTGATTGCCACTTTCAGATTGTTGTATATAAGCTATGGTTATCTCCAAAATAACTCCAGGTCCACCTCTCTATTTTAAAGATAAGGAAGGGAGAAATAAGAAATTACATAGGTTTTCTCCAGATCCCATAGAAAACTATGTCAGATAGTAATATCACAATTACACTAACACATTCAGTTCTCTTGTATCTCCATCTTGCATCCCAACCTTACAACTGAGCTTCCTGCCACTGCTGCAGATAAAACTGTAAGGTTTTGAGAAAAAAAAGTCTTCAAGATCTAGAATATAGCCCTGCACAGCTAACAGTTAGAAACAAATATATACAAAATAAGCAAAGCTGGAGGGAGAAAAGAGTGAGAAAGGAAAAAAAAGTCAAGCCTCAGAATTTAATTTAGAAAGGAACATTTTCAGAAACAAATATTCAGTCTATAAAATCAAGCCAAACAAGTGCTTTTCCACGAATGAAATTCAAACCAGACCAAATTGCTTCATCCTCAGAAGACAAATAATGCATATGGTCCTAAGGCTGGAGCATCTCTTACAAAGCACATGGAGAAACTCCTGCTAACTCACAGCTTCTTACAGAAAATGCTTCTGTTTAGCCTTGCTGCACAGATGAGATGGCAAGCTTTGCTATCCCCATGGTCAGATGCAGGAGGAAAGCATGCTGGAAAGTGAAAGTGCACTTAGGAAACATTCCATATCCTGCCCTGAATTCAGGCTGGAATCTTGGGTAAGATCATGCCTGTAATCATCAGCTTCTCTTCAAGTGATACTGAGTTTTTGCTATGCTTCTCCTAAGGGCAATGCTGGATACTAAGCTTCCCTCAAACAAATACTAAGAACTGATTACTTTTAGATGAGGAAGTAAAAGTTAAGTATATATGATATACACTCATGCCTGCACCAATAACACATATTAAACCTTACAGGCTGGTAATACTGTTTTTTATAACATACTATTAAGAATAATGAGATTTACTAAAATAAAATATTTGAAATCAACAAAATGCCATTATTAAAAGCAAGATATATTTCTGAATTTGTCTCCTAGCTGGCTTTCTTTCATCTTATTACTGAAAAACATGTAGGTCCCAGCTGTGTTTATATTTTCAAGGTTTAAAAATAATTTTTTTTAAATCAAGCTTTCTTCAGCCCACTGCTCAATCCCCAGGACTGCTGAACATGAACAAATAAATAAACGAGTTAAGAGGCACTCAATCACTACTTGAACACACTGACTATGCAAAACTGAGATGACAAGTATCAACTTTTTTCTATTAGGTTAAAACTTAACATCTGAGAGGACTCTTATTTCACTAAGCATTCAATTGTACTGAATGTACACACAAAGGTATCAGCAATGAAGTGATAAAGGTTCTAAATGCAGTTTTTCAAGGATACATCATTGACAATAACATATAACTTTGATGACAATTACATAAGTTATCCTAACAGGATAAATGCTAATGGCTAACTAATGACCAAATAGTTTAAAATACAGTTTATTACAGTTATTAAGTATATGATATTTTTTTAAAAATTCAAACATAGACGATCAACATGATCTTCAGGTTAAGAGAATAAAATAATTCACTGATAATGTTCAAGAGGCTTCAAATTCTAATTGAAATTCTGCATTTTTTTCTCTTTACTTAATTTTCCCCAAAGGCTCCGAAATAAAACTGAATCGTTATAATTTAATTGAAACCCCGATTTATATAATTTCTCTTCAATGTATCACACAGTAATATAGCAAATTGCTAGCATCTAGTCTGCCACAATATAACTAAGAAAAACAAATTTTGGGGTGGGGGAAGAAGTAAAGTCAATTTCGTGGTCTAATTAAACTCAGAAAAGGATGGTGTTATGTAAAGCATTTTGAAGGTAATCACCAGTAAGTCTGAATCTTACAAAAGATGTCTTGCAGGAATAATAAATACAGGAATACAGTATACAGAGAAAAGTTGACAGAAAAAAATAGCCATAAGTGCAAAGGCTATGCTTATCAGGAAGGACATGCAAGTGCTTCTAAGGAAAAGGCTCCCAAAGTGTGAATTACAGTTAGTCTTAGGACACTTTTGATGAAGAAAACAGAATAGTGATCTGTAACATTGCATTGGAAAAACAGGATTGAAATACTTCTTACTGAACTAACAGAAAAGCCTTATTTCTTTAATCTAGAAGAAGGGAAGAAATTGATCCCAAGGAACTTAAACCAAGAGAAATTCCTAGCAGAAATGTCTTTCACTTCATTCAGTTTGCCAGATCAGTGTGATAAACAGTTTTTTGCTGTTCCTTTCTAAGCATGAAGAGCTACTGCCTAATCCCAGGAAACATAAACATCCTAGAACTTGGATGATGATCACTGAAATTCTAGTGAAGTATTTTGCTGCTGTCACAAATGAATGTGCTTAAAAAGATATTTATCTTTTACAGACTTAGACATTGATGTCAGTGTTTAAGAAAATGGACCATCAGATCATTTCCATGCTTCAAAACACCTACTAGACTGATTTTCAGTAGCAATACATGTTGCCAGTGCATAGTTCCTATTCATTATCAATCATTATCAATATGTATTCGAAGCAACTATTCATTACAAATGGATTTGAGAGCTAGAAAATATATAATTCTCCTTTATGGACTCTGATGTGAAGAGTGTGATTTCACTGATATCCTCATCTATTGGTGTCAGGACATTTGTCCATGTATCATTTACTGGAGTCTGCAATAGCTGATTTGTGCTGTTCAAGAGATAGATTTGGATGTTGGATTATGTGCCCCACACACCAATTCTGAAGACTACCTCTTCAGTTGAAAAGTAAGGGGATACGTCATGCACTGCTGCAGTAACAGACAACAGTAGTACTAATTCTCATGGGTACTTGAAATCGCAATGTCTGGAGGAAAGGTGGGATACATGTCCCTGACTAGCATGAGTTTCTGAATACTACCAGTATATGATTGCCAAGTCTTCACAATACAGATACCCTGGGCTACACATTCTAACTGTGCTCCCTGCCCAAGTAGGGATGAATGGATGATAAGCCTGTGACTGAAGGAGATTCCATGAAAGGACATGCTTTCTATACACTGTTAAGGTCTTTTCTTCCAGTGCATAGATTTATGCATGGATTCACATCTCTAGGGAGCAAACACCTAACTAGATAACATCTACTTAGGGCCAGATTTGAACGTCAACTTCCTGCCACCAACAGGTGGTGAGGAGACATACTCTCACGCCAACAAGAAACAATAGGGTATTTTTGTCAGTGTATGGTGGCTGTTGTATAGAGAGGAGATGATTCTGATCAAAATCCTTGCTGCTGTAGACTAGTTCTATCTGCCAACCATACCAGATGCCAAAGAACAGAGAATCTCTGTGGTTTTGTTCATGCAATTAACTGTTTGGAGAAAACAAAACAAAACAAAACAAAACAAAAAAACCCACAAAAACAAAGAGTCATCCTTTACCAGTCAGCTACCAAGACATAGATCTGACAGTAACCAGAACCTTTTCCAGTGTATTAATTTATTCAGGCATTTTTCACATCATGCAGCAAAACTCTGCTATCAGGTTAACATAGTGTCCCTGGTGGCCAGCCTGTCCCACAAAATCAGGAAAAGGTGGTTTCCATATCTTCTCAGAATGGGCAAATCCAATGCTTACCAAATTGCTACCTGCAGACTGACTGCCTTTCCCTTGGTATCTCATAGATTCTTATTTTCTCTTGAATCCTTGAGCTGCTGTCACTGTCTCAACAATTTCATTTCTGTCTGTGTTCTCACTTTATTGTCATACATGTCTTTAGCTCACGTCTTTTCTCATTCCTTAGGAACCGACTTCATAATAAAATTGAATCAAGATCACACCACTGTTTTGTGCCAAATGAGGTCTGAAATGACAGGCTGAAGGTTACAGCTTGCTATCACTGCAACTAGCAATGTCATTGAACACCTGCTCATTAAATACAATCAGTTCCATGTGAAAACCAAAGGCCAGAAGCAAAAACGGATAATGATCCTGGTCTATTGTGAATCTAAGACATTCAGAGTACAAAGAGCTGGTAGAGACCTGGAAAAAAGCTTCAGATTGAGAAATAGGAATCAGCCTTTTTTTCTTGAACAAGAGGATTATCCCCACCAAATCAGTATGCTGCAACTGAATTTTTCAGAACGTGTTTCAGGATGCTCGAATCTGAAAGTGTTCCTTAATAACAGAAAGTAACTAACATAAGATTTATACTCAAAATACTGTTATGGACTGCTCTTTGAAATAAAGCCCATCCCCACATATTTTATGTTAATTCAAGATTTAATTACCATGACTGAAATCCTAACTGATTAATGAACTACATAACTCTAATTATAGAGGATGAAAAACTCTAAGAAAATAATGCTATTCTATTAAAAAATATTTACAAAATTAATAGTAATATAAGTTAAACTATTCACATTTCCCAGTAACTATCTCTTTTTAATGTTATAGTCACTCTTCTGCTCTCCAGACAGGCCCTAACATTTATGTCTTCAGTCTGGACTATTGGGGATGAGTAGGAAGGTAAAGCAAAATCACAGTACTTCATTCTTTCCTGGGAGGTTAAAGTTTGTTTATCATATTGATGGTTTCCTCCTCCTCACTCTGGATCTATTTAGAGTAATTTTATGTATTTCCTGGCACATTTTTACATCTTATTTTCTTCACTGTTGGCAAGTCAATGTTGCACTGAAATTTTACAGTTTCTCCATCTTGTGTCCCTACCCTCACAGTGATTGGAACTGGAGGAAGGTTGGTCATGTGTAGAAAGTATTTGGGAAACTGATTTTCTGGTCTGGCCCAGCATGAACTTTGTTGCATTCTCAATAAGCTGGAGTGCATAGCCTGTGTGAACTTGAAAAAGTTTATGCCTTTAGGAGATGAGTTATTTCTAGAAGCCACTCTTAACAGGAAGCTGTTTGTAAAAGATACAGGTTGGCCCAACGCACAGTTTTGATGAAAAAAACAATATAAAGAAAAAAATCTAATGTAGTGCCTCAATTCAAAGATATCCACTCTACAAAATGACCATAAAGGCAGTGTGCCCAACCTGTGAGGACAGATCAAACTGACAAGAAAAAAATATGATAGTAATAATTGCTATAAGTCTCCAGGGCTCAATAAGGAAACTGGTCAGAGATTTGGAACTGACTTATGAAGAAAGAAGTTAAAATATTTATCATAGCAAATTTAATTTAGTTTGACAGTCAGAAGCAAATATGAAATGTGGAAATGTTAAGAGATAGAACATAATTTACTGTCTTCACTTTCCAGGGGAGTATGCCCAGGAATTCAGTCTTCCTTGGTTTTATGCGGACACACAGGTACACTTTTTTTATAATATATCAAAGTTTATGAATCTTTTAATTTAATAATAATTGCAGCTTTAGTTGTATGAAATGCTGGCCAAAGCGTATGTATTGTCTTCAGGCCTTTCAAATGAGATACTGGTTAGGAGGATGACAGGTATTCTTCACATGTAACTGTAAGATGGTGCGTCACATCAAAATCTGGAAAAAATACATTAACATAGAATTGTAGAAAAAGACTTAAACAGAATTTATAAAACATCTTTTACTGAATGAAATGTTTACTTTGATTCCTGACGTGATTACTAAAGCAAATTTATTTGTGAATTAAATGCCTGTAAATACTATGCTGACTAAAATTTCTTTTAAAAACTTGGTTAAAAGTCCATTTATATGAAAAAAAAAAAAAACACAGCCACATAAAAATTCATCTTTGGAGGAATTTGGAGAAAGTGATGCTTATATGATATGATAATTTAAAAGGTCATCTAAAACCAAGGCAAAACACAAAACCAGGAAAATAATCAAGGGGCATGAGGGTGTAAGAAATTAAAGAGGAGAGGGGGAAAAGCAATCACTGAGAAAAATAATAAACAATGAGAAAAAAAGGTATGCTCTCATCTATATATATAAAAAAAAACAATCTCTGGGGAAACAGCGAAGGAAATACAGACATAACTGAGATGCAGTAGATATAGGCTTTGAAATCATGTTTTTTACTGGAAAACTAAAATCCTAAGGTGTTACAGAACAGATTCCAAAAAATTATTTTAACTTTAGAAAAATAAGACAGGATGGAAAGGTGAGAGTGGGGCAAATACTGAAATTCATCTGAGAGAGAATAATGTAAGAGCTGCTTCTGCAGTGCAGAGAAAGAAGAATATTAAAGTGTGAAATATAATCAGTGGGAGAATACTGGGATACATCCTTATATACTTATGTAAAATACATAAATTTTGAGAGCATAGCAGTGACATTGTCATAAGTAGTAGATACTTAGACTGAACTATTAATGACTTTAGAACAAGCGAATATGTATGAATAAATTTGCCTATAACTCCATTATTTTCCCTGTCAGGAGACCACACCATGAATATTGTGCTTAGTTTTTGGTACCTAACATGCAAAACAGATGTGGGCTCTCTGGAGAGGATCCAGAGAGGGACAGTAGAGATGATCTACATTCTGGCAAGTATGCCACATAAGGAAAGGCTGCGAAAACCTGATTTGTACAACCTGGAAAAAAGAAGGTTTATGAGAGCCTTCATTGATCTCCAGTGTTCAAAGAGTGGATACAGAAGAGATGGAGACTCCCTTTTGACAAGGAGTCACAGGTACAAGTTACTCCTGGGTGATTCCTATTAGACAAAAAAGGAAAATTTTTCACAATGAGCCAATGATCCATTGGAATAATCTTCCCAGGGAAGTGATGGATTCCCCAGTGTAGAACATTTCCAAGATTCAGCTGGACAGGTGCTGAGCCATCTCATCTGGATCATGCTCTTGCCAAGAAAGGTTGGACCACATGATCCCTGAAGTCCCCTTCCAGCCTGGTATTCTACAATTCTAAGATAATGCAGTCCTATTCACAGTTAAACAAACAAACAAACCTACTTTTATTTCTTGGCAGGATAATTAATTTCACTGGACAATAATGTACACAAGTTAACATTTTAAAATGTCAAGCACATCTGTTTAATTGCATCAGTACCTTTGCAGATAGAAATATATAATTTTGACCTTCAGAATGGTCACATTAACAGTTAAGACAAATCTACATATATCAAGTAACCTAGAATATTTGTTGTAAAGTTCAAAATACTTTGAATCAATTCATGCAAGATTAGATAAGAACATGCAAAGGGCAGAAGGAAGATGCAGAACTGCATATTCAGAGAAATGTTGATTACCACAAATTTAAAAGTTTCAATCTGAATTTAATATCACAAAAAGAGTATTTATCTCTTGTGTCAAAAATTTACATGCAAGCATAAAGCCAAATATAAACTGAAACCAAAACTGTTATAAAGAGCTGTCTCTTTACTCTGTGTGATCTGTTAAAATAATCCAAACACTTCACCTTAGGTATTGCTAAAGTTGGACTGGTAGGTGTTCTAAGGCTTGCCTTTTGAAAAGTAAACCATGAACATCAGTGTTAATTGTCTTAATTTGTCTTTTTCCATGAAACTATACGTATATACACCTTGAAACTGCAATAAGTATTATGCATTTTTAGTGGCTTTATCCACCAAAGCATATTAACCAAATTGATGAAGCCAGGTTTAAAAATAGATCCTTTTCCAATACTGCGATTAGAAAATGTTTAAAATGTAATAAATTATTTAAAAATCTGGAAAAGTGTGTAAAACAAATGTTTTATGCTCACTTTTCTGATAGAAAATAATGGCAATCCCAATCTGGCCAGCCCAAAGAAACCACATATTATTATGTAATAGCATGTTAATTTAATAGTTTAGAAATATCTTTTGCACTGGAAAATTTCTATGCTCACATTATATTTAAGAACACCTAGGGAAAAATTCAGATTTATATTTTGCATACTAGGTAGACAAGTTATACAGCATTTCAAGTAACAATTTTTCCTCTCCAGCCTTCTCCTTGATTCCATCTACAGGATAAAAACTGCTTATGGAATGAGAAGGTCTTAAATTTTTCTTTGTATTTACATCATTCAAAATGCGCAACCCAATCTCACTGTTTTCCTTAATAAGGCAGGACTAAGAATAGAATTAAGAATTTCCTGTTGGCCTTCTCTATATTACTGCTTATTGTTCTATCTAGACAATAATTTAAAGGACTTTAATATTGACAACACAGCCATTAAGCAAGAAAGGATTATTGTTCACAGTCCACAGATGGGTTCTTGTTGCTCTTGGTTAGAAATACTTTATCTAAATGCCATTAAGATTGAACTCCAAATTCAAAAGGTATAGATTTTTTAGAATTATTGGTCATTCACAGGTCTCATTCTTAGTGGAAGCTGTGACTGCTCCATACCTATGCTAATTAATCCCAGGTATTTATGTGAAGATAGGTTTTCAATGTCCTCTTGGTCAAGGAGAAAGAGTCTGCTTAAATGATGCAGGGTTGAGTCCAAGACAAGGGAAGTAATATTATCTCCCTATATCAAATCTGGATTTAAGCAACTTCTTTTAACATTCAGTGGAATTACAGAATAATTTAAATTGGAGGGGACCACTGGAAGCCATCTAATACAATTCCTGGCTTGGTTGTCCATAGCCTTGCTCAATCAGGTCCATCTCCATGGATAGACAGTCTAGTTTTTTTAACAACCTATTTGATACATTTGATTATACCTTTATTGAAAGACATCTCTCTATATATCTAACAGGAATTTCTCTTGCTGCAACTAGTGTTTGCTGACTCTTGTTCTATTACCCTGCACTTCCAAGAAGTGCACTCCTGACTGGGGTAGAACACTTCTAGAAAAATGTATATGATCCTCTGATGAACAGCAAAGATAGGGGATGACTACTCAGATAAGGAGCTCTGAAGCTGTTTTGTAGAAGAAATGAAGAGCAGATAACTGCTTTGTGACTTTTGTGTGAATTCTAGTATTGCCTGACTCACGAAAAATTACAGGCAAGAGATTTAGATTTTCTGAGATAGCAAAGTTCCAGTTCAGCTGATTACATATCAAAAGACTACAAGAGACAAATATACAGTAATTAGATGAAATTTACCCTTCCAATTTGTGAGACCTGGTGAACTAGGAGAATACAAGACCAGGAACCAGAAACCCAACAGGAATGCGTCAGTAATCTAGACAGAATAGAAAATAAAAAAAGTTGTCACTCGTCAATTGAATATTTATGTCATGAAGGTGAAGAGGCTTTAGTTAGTAATTATTGTATTAGACAAACTTTTAACTTCATTATAGATCGGATTACTATAGTTAGAGTAATACAATATCTAGAAAATTAAAAATACAGTATAAATAGCAGTTCTTTAGGAGTCAATAGACATGAAGTACAGCATTATTTCAAAATTCAAAATGCTGTCAGAAATAACCTGAGAGTTGCCATATAAGAACTTTATCTTGGGAACTGAAACCTTCAATTTAAACAATTTGCTGTAGAAGAGAAGAAAATTCCAGCAGGAAAATAATTTTTAGATAATTTTTACATCAAATGACATGGAATGAGACATTTAAAATTTTATCATTAAAATTTATGAAAAAAAAACTTTGTGTAAATACTATTCCCCAAACATGGAAATGTCCTTTCATTAAAAAAATAATAATAAAAAAAAAAAAAAGCAGCAAATCTTTTGCAGTAAGCCTGCTTCTGGAAAAAAAATGTGGAAAATGAAGGCTGATTTATAAAGTGAACTATCACACGACACTATTAATACAAGAAGCTAATAACATTTACTCATATTGAACTGGGTGAAACAAAATCTTGGAAGATGTAATCTCTGTGAAATTACTTTGACCTCCAATGCTTTTAGCTAATCTACATGGACAGATTAATTTTAGAAACATGTACTTAGCAATGGAAGAGCATAAAATCTAACTTTATGACTGCAGTTCTGATCTTGAGTAACTAACTGCACACTTGTGGTAGGTTGACCTTAGCAGGAGGCCAGGTGCCAACCAAGCAGCCCAATCACTCCCCCTTCTCATCTGGACAGGGGAAAGAAAATAAAATGAAAAAGTCTCCTAGTTTCTGATAAGGCAGTTTACTAAAGCACAAGCAGAGGAAAAAACAAAGATTTTGTTTTCCACTTCCCACTGGGAAGTGATGTCCAGCCACTTCCTGGGAAGCAGGGCTCCAGTGCATGTAGTGTTTGCTCTGGAAGGCAAACATTGAAAATAATGAATGTCCTCTTTTCCTTAGCTTTTTATAGCTGAGTTGATATCATATGATGGAATATCCATTTCATTAATTTGGGTCAGCTGGCCTGGTTCTGTCCCCTGCCAGGATCTTGCTCACCTCAAGCCCACTAATGCGGATCAGGGGGGGAATGCTGAGAGACAGCGCTGTGTCGGTGCTGCTCAGCACTACCCAAAAATCTGGTGTGTTATCAACACCTTTCCAGCTATCAATGCAGAGCACAGGACTGTGAGGGCTGCTGTGGGAAAAATTATCTCAGTCAGATCCAATGCAATTTTCTTAGCTGAGTGACAAAAAAATATACTCTTACTTAACCTCTAACCATTTCCCGAAGTGCAAACAGAAGGATTCTAAAAATGGGAGAAAAGTTCCTGAAATTAAGTTTCTTACAAAATGAAAGTGGCTATCTGGAAGACCTAAAAAAGAGCTCAGAAGTGAGGATTTTTCCCTGGATTCCATGTAATTTCTTGGTTTCAGGATTTCAGGGTCTGGGTAGGAGCTCTTAAATGTTCTGGATCCCACATAGTATGAAAAGTTATTCTGGGCTATATGACATTATCCAAATTCTTAACACACAAGCACATTTCTGGGTGCTGCTTAAACTAGAAGAAAGGCTGTGTTCATTTAATTACGGAAAGTTCTGTGTAAAACGAGTCATCACATTTGCTGAGAAGTGTTCCTTCTAGTAGAATCAGTTAACCAGCTAATACACAGTACCAACAATATTTTTTCTGGAAGAATGATTTTTGAACAAAAACTTAACACTCCTGATATCAGATGCAGAAACCTCTTTGAAAAAAAGGAGAAGAAATGTTTCCAGAACAACATCATTGTGGATGTTTCTGTAGATGAGATGGAACCATTTTATTAAATGGCATTGCTGTAGCTTTTAAACTTTTCAATCAAAGCTGTTCCTAAGGTTATTCCAGTGTTTACCCCTGGGGTATTATAAACACTACATTTCTTGAAATTTGTAATCTAATCTGTCTCATGAGGTTTCTGACTGTAACTCGAGCAACTGCAACATGTGCAAAACTTGAAAGGGGAAGCATAGTTTTCAAGAGTAGGTAATAATTTTGCATTTTTTATATAGTCTTTATTAATGATTACAACAACTTAGCATATCCAAGACCTTAGTAGAATTATATTATTATACATAGTATCTAATGGACCACTCAATAAATACTAATCACGTGCTAAAATTCCTATGCTAAATGGGACCATAAATATTGTTTCAGCTGAGCAGTAAATCAGAGCAAATGACACTGGTCAATGTATTGGCCTTATTTCATTGCATCGCATGTTCAATCTGTTGTCAATATTACCACAACCTTTTAAAAACTATGGTTTAGGTTTTTTTTTTTTTCATTTTTAATACTATTTACTGTAATTTCAGCAACAAAAATTTAGTCTCCAAATTCCATTAACATAATGTTTATTCTTACTACTGAATCACCAAAATATTAAATTAAGTATTTGACAGTCCCAAACTGAACCGATCTCCCAGTATTTCGTCAAAAAAAAAAGTGGCTGTGGGAAATATTTCCTGTTCCTACTATTTATAAAGAATATATTTTAATGAAAAGAACAAACTTTTTAAATTGAAAACAAGTATAGTTACAATTCATTTACAGAAGAATGATTGCAGAAACTGAATGATTAATTTATTTCATTTATAAATCTATTTTAACTGTCATTTTGAACAATTTAGGTTTTTTCAAGAAATTGGATACTAAGAAAAAGGAAGTAAAGCATTAAGCAATGGTATTTCCTTCCCTGGTCATAGTAGTCCTCCATATGCATCTCTAACCTAAATCTTTTTATTTTTTTCCTAATATCTTTATTTTAGATTATTAGGGTAATTTTTCCATCTTCATAAAGTCTTCTGTATTTCTATAGCTGTGTGAGATTTCTTTTATTCCTGTAAGGTTCTACAAATAATTTTTCAGGTTTTATCAAATTGTTCTGTCATAAAATCAATGGTGTCAACTGTCAACAGCAGTTGAAGTATAGTTAACAGAAAGCAGTCTTTTTTTCCTTTCTTTTTCTTCTTAAATATCACCAGTTTGATTCCACTTTTATCAATCAGGCCAGTGTATCTTACTGACTCCTTTAAGCCTTTTAGATACCACTCTGCTCTTTTGTTTCCCTTCCAACATCTGTACATACCACACCAGAGAACTACATTAATTTCCCTGATATTTTTCCAGTATTTCATGTAAAGCTGCAAAGCAACTACTTAAGAAGTAAAAATCTAAGGAGTTTTTGTTTGTTTCTTTTAGAGAATCAGAGTATCCTACACAACACTCTGAAATCCCCTCTGTTGATGGATCAGAAAGCCCAGTCCTGCCTAGGGCTGGTGCTGTGATCCCAGCAGTACAACATGCAGGACTTACTCCCTTGAATTATAAGCTGCATGAATGATTTCATGGTGGTAACTCAACTCCAATAAGATCTTTTTTCCTGAAATTGAATCTCCTTAAACTGCTATATTATGTAAGCTCAGAGCTTCTTGAGCCTGAAGAATTCCAGTCTTCAACAAAATTAAGGTGTTTTGTATTTACCAGTAGCGTTTTTAGTCCTATTAAGACTACCCAGCCATTAAGGAAGGCTTATTTCCTTCTCTGGATCATAAAGGAATCATTCTCAATAAGCTCATATGTACTTTTCCTCAGATTGAAATATAAGGAGCCATATATCATCAGGCATAAAATATCAGGCAACTACAAGGGCTTCTTCGGGAAGGGACAAGGAGTTTAGCATGGCAAGGCAGGCAGAGGCAGTTCTCACACTGAACATTTATCATCTTTCAGCTGATGAAAAACAAAGGCCTGAAGCAACTACCTCAATTTCTTTGCTTGCAAATTGCACTTCCGTGTAATTTTGGGTTTTAGAATATAATAAGGAAGAGAGGCAGAATTTTAACTCACAGAAGGATGGAGTGATTAAAAATGTTAAACACAAGACTTTCATGCAGAAGTAGGTTTAAAACTTTCACTTGAACAAAACCAGCACATTTCTGTCTTATGGTGTAACCCATCATGCTCTTTTTAAGAGGAATTTATACAAAATATTTTAACTGAGATTCATATGCTGAATAAAGCCACTGTTTTGGCTTATATTCTAAGATAAAAAACACAGTTGAAACTATGGGTTGTTCACATAGAAATGAACAGTAGAGATATTATTTATGTAGTCTGATTCTTTCTTCTGGCAAAATCTATGCTTGTATATATGCTCCTTTCTTCACTTGCATATCAATTGTGCTTCCATTGTTTTCAAAACATTCATATTCCATCTCAGACAATCTGTCTGAGTTTTTGTTTTGTTTAGATTTTATTACATTGCTCTATTTCAATTTGTCCAGGTACAAGTCAAAAAAAAAACCTCCATTCAACAGCCTCTCCCTGCTCCTACATTTTGTCTACGGGGGGGCTGGATGGCTTTATGAATTAAAATTTTAGATCCAAGCTTTTATTTAAATTCTGTCTGCTCTTCCCTAGACATTTGCATATATGCATTGACATCATGGCAAAGGAAAACACACAGAATCAATCTACCAAATTCATTCATTGCATAGTCCTTATGTATGCACCATGCACCTCCAAGTTCCTAGCAGAAAATTCCATTAGAAGGGAAGCAAACTGTTAGTCAAATACATTCAAACTATCTCTGGAGTGTCCATGCCAGTCTTACATATTCACATGCTATTCTTTTCTTCTGGTTAAACAGTTTTTCTCTTGACATTCCACTCCCTTACCCTTCTTAATGATGGAAGTATTCCCATAGTCTGATGCACTACTGCTATGATATGTCACAGTCTGGTGTGTTAACTAAACATGCATTTTTAATCTCATTCTGCTGACATAAGTCAGAACATGGGGCAACAAGATCACTGGCATTACTCAGTAGAATTTTTATTCATACATGCATATATGAATATATATTTATACACACACACCTTTGTGTTCGGTGAACCTCTTATTTTAAGAGTTCATGTCACAAAAATCTTCATGCTACTTCACATCAAGATATTCCAGTGCTTTCTTGTATTAAAACTTCCTTGTGTTCTATGTAAATGTTTTACACAGACTAAGGCTTCATTCTTGCAGAGGATGCTGAGGGGAGACCTCACTGTTGTCACAGTTTCCTTACGCAGGGAAGCAGAGGGGTGAGTGCTGTTCTCTCTGATGACCTGTGATAGGAATAGCATGAAGCTATCAGGGAAGGTCTAGGTGGAATACTAGGAAATACTAGGAAAAAGTTCTTCAATCAAAGAGTGGTCTAGCAAAGGCAAGAAACAGGCTAGAAACAGGCTAGAAATAGGCTCCCCAGGGAAGTGGTCACAGCACCAAACCTGACAGAGCTCAAGTATTTGGACAATGCTCTCAAGCACATGGTGTGATTCTTGGGGAGATGCAGGGCCATGAGTTGGACTCAGTGGGTTCTTCCAAATCAGGATATGATTTGATGAATCTTACTCTCTTCATAAAATAATCACAAGAACCCAGATGTTTTCCTCCTTAATAAACACCTCAGGGTCCAAGTCTGCAGTCAATACTATTGTTATTCCTCTTTAAGTGCTATAATGCTCAGTGTTATGCCACTTGTACTGTCATAAACATTCAGGCTCCTTACTTCTTCCTAGCTGCTACTATTATGACCCTGCTTCCTTAAAATTTCTTACCCATTTGCCTGCATATATCTTTAGCCCACTTCTACTTCTCTTACTGTGATGATTTCATGCAGAAAATATATTTCCCAAGGAGTAAGTTTAAAAAACACATTTAGTAAGACCTTTTCCCACTATTTTCCACACTCATATAGCCAGTTTTTCAAACTGAGACTCATACAGCAATTGAGTAAGTATTAATTCCTCACTTTAATCCAATACATTTCATTTGACACTATACCAGAGGCTTTATAAATTATGGGATTGCCTCTGTTTAATGTAGCTTGGTCAAAACCAAAAGAAACAGTAGAAGAGGGGAATCTGACATGATGTCTCTGGTATACTCTATTTGTACCATTTCCTTCCAAATCCTTTAAGATTTGAGATTGAATTTATATGCTTCAGCCAATACAGTAACATCCTAACAGTGCAGAATTGTGGTAAAAAATCCATAATGCTCTATCCTACTTCAATATGAATGTATCTTACACTAAACACAAGATTAAAAAACACCTTAAAGTATTAATCCCCTTTTCTAATGAAAAAAGAAATAAATATTTTCCATTTTTGTTGATCCAAGCTTTTAAAATAGTTCTCTGTATGAGTTTGGTTATCCTTTGATGCTTTGTCCCTTTTACTATCTTCTTAGTGTTGAATAATTGACCAAAGGAAGCATAAAATTAGCCATTGACTGAAAAAATTTCTGCAGGTAACACAGTTCAATTTCTTTCCATGTTATCATAAATGCATAAGATTCATTTTCTTATTTTCACTTCAGGAGGCAGTGAAGAGATATTGCATATTCAGAATTTAACCTTTTATGCAATGCATTTCAGCTTAATGCATCAACAAACAAAACTGATATTGATGCACTTAATCATTGCCAGTGCTATTTTTACCTAGTTTTCATATATTAACTTGTTGAAAAAACTTGTTGATTCTTACAGTTAGAGTTCACTCTTTCCTTCAAGAGCAGTTCTACAGTCACAAACAAATGCAAGAAAAATGGCGAAGTATATGGGTAAGTATCTGGAAGACTGCTGTTGACTAAAGTTCAACTCAATTCCTTCAGCTGTATTTTCTGCACTTGACACAAACTATCCTTCTCATAATGCATTATGTTCAATATGTATGTAATTCCTCAGAAAATCCTTTTACTTCCTTTTATTCCACTCTTTTCACTTGCTCTTGGATGCTGCCAACATGAATGGCTTTAGATCTTGAAAGTTTTATTCTATATTTGCTCCTTTACAAAATTTTAATGTATTTTACTTTTAATATGTGAGTGTAATCTGTAAGTGTTTGAGACAGTTTATACCATGTTCAAAAATCATTATTTGAACAAATGTGTTCAGTAAAGCTACTGCCAGTGCTCACATTTGCACAAGACAGCTTGATATCGGTAATAATAGCAATCTAGATTCTTTCTTCTAATAAACTTCTGACCAAGGACTCTATGCTAAAATTAATACTCATTCTTTTGAAGGTTTAGATTAGGCCAAGTGATACTTTAATGACTCTTCTAAAAAATATAGACACATTCTTCTCTCTCCTTGAGATTTATTTTTGAAAATTTTTCCAAAAACTCTTCCAGAGACTTTGACAAGACTTTCTCTTTTTAACTCATGCTGGCAGCCGATGATTGCATTCCCAATTCTTTTTCAAATATCTTGTCTTAATATCATTGTGGATTATAAGCCTTCTCTGATATTGAAGCCCATAATTTAAAAGAAAAACCTTTTGCATTTCACCTTTTTTATTTTCTTTTTCCCCCAAATAGAACTCCCAGTAGGTTACAGATTTAAAAAAAAAAACCAAAACAAAATTGCTGTATGGTTTATTATATTAAAATCTTCAATAACTAAACTGCATGCTCAAAATGTTGCACATGTTTTAATGCTAAAAATGCTGACAAAAATAATTAGAATTGAAATGTCAGTGAGTAGGACCCATTCACATGGGAGGGAGGCTGAGGTGGAAGCCATGGGTGATCCCAGCTCACCAGCCAGGACACAATAGCACAACCTCTGAAAGCTGTGGACAGAGCAAGGTGACAGGCTGCACTGTCTGTCCCAAACAAATTGAAACACTCGCCCACCACCCAGTGAATCTAGTCAGGAGATGGGGCCAGAAACATTACTGGAAACATTATTGGAAACTATTCTTCCAGAGACAGAACTTGAGAAAGCACACCTTCAGCATGGGTCTGACAAGGAGGGGTCACCTGGCCTGCTCTGAAATGTGGTCCTGGACCCACACGCAGAATCCAAGGGTCCCTGCTCAGAACATTTAATATGTTATAGTGCACTCTGGGTCCTGACACCTTACGAAGAGACTTTTTCAAGTTTCTGTATCTATTTTGGTATTGTGACCTGAATGTTCTATCATTCAGAGTTCAGGTAAGATTTACATTAAAGAAAAGCTTAAACATAATAAATCTTGGATGTCAGAACCAGATTTTGAAAATATAAACACAAAAAGAAATAAAATATAGACATGCAAGTACAAAGGTTTCTCTTGATCTCATTCACCAAAGTCTTCTGAACTGGAAGTTTTCATGTAGCCTTCTAAAACATTCTCTGCAATTAAAGTTCTTAGACAACAAATAGAATATAACGACATTAATTTATGCCATTATAAAGCTGAGCATTTGTAATACTATTTCAATTGTCTTTACAACTTGAACATTTTCTTTTCTCCACTAGAAATCTCCTGTTTCTTCTTATGATTATGGTTTCTCTTTTAGTTAACTTCTTTACACTCATCAAAGAATTATCCAAAATTTTATTCAAGTTATGCAGCAACCAATCTGATTGCTTTTTCGTGGTCTCAGCTTTTCATTTTTTAAATACAGTCATCTTATAAGTTTAATATCACTTGGGACTTTGCATGCAGTCTAGAAAGCCAAACTAAGAGTTTTGTATTTGGGGTTTTTGTTTGTTTTTGTATGCTTTGTTCTTTCCCCCCTGCCACTCTCTTCACCCCCCCGTCCCCTAGAAAAAACACAGGCATACTTTTGTATAAAGGAAATAATGTGACACACTTTTAAAACTTAACATTTTGAAAATATCTACAGATGGTTTTTATTTAATTGATGCAACTGTTGTTTTAATTTTAGAGCTGTTAATTTATATTATTCTCTTGATATTTACCGGAATAAAAATTTCACAATGGAAACAGTGTAGAAATTATTTTGATTACCAGCTATTGAGATTACTGTAGATATCAGGAGGCAGGGATCAGAGGATCAAGTAGCTGTGTATCTTTTTGTCTACACAGCTTCCAAGCCATTCTGTGTCATCATTTCTAGACATCTGTAGTAATAAGCGAGGCATCTGGATAGTATTTTTCTTTCTAAAGAGATATTTTAATATTAAGGATGTAGCCTCTGCATACCTACCTGCCTAAACAAAGGCCAACCTTTCTAGGACTATTGGCTAGTTTCCTCCCTCAGCTACACAATTCTGTGCAAACACTTGGGACAACAGGGAGATTTCTATACTCAAGTACATGAAGGTACACTTCATGTTGGAGGAAAATTTTTAAGTATAGTATCTTAAGAATGTATTTAAGAAAGAAAGGAGGAATGAGAGCATACATCTGGCATACTCACACCATTACCAGAGTTCTGTGGCCAGCTAGGGGTCTTTCTCTTGCTGTCTTACCCCTGTTCTCAACCTTGAATAATATTGGTCCAATTAAACATTGGCTCATTAATTTAAACGAATAAGCTTATTTTTTTCAGTTAGATGTCACAAATATGAAGTCTTCTCTGATATTATTGAACTGCCCTATAGCATCTCTATCAAAACAGAAACAAAGGGACAATGACATATAAAAAAAATTTAAAAGTGTATTTTTTAGTCATTAATGACATTCCACTGTATGATTCAATTGCGTCTCATCCAGAAATTATTATTTCTAATATTATAATTCCATAAAATAGTCCCTATTCTGCTGCTTTTCTTGGAGCTATGTTATCTTCCTAGGAAACTGACATGCAGTTAATGAAAAGAGTTTGTAAAATAATACATTCCTCTATGACTGTTACTAGCACAAGCTTGGTAAAAATAATTAAAAATTTCATTTTCTGCTACACCTAATAATATGTAGTCTCAACTCTTCACCTGCATATCAACTTTGCAACATAAATACACAGTTAACAGAAATTAACATTTAAACTCTAAATCAGATTAATGTGACAAGGCCCTGTAATTTAAGCACAACTGAATCTTAAAATTCTGCAAGGGAAGTTGCAGGAAAGGGCAAAGCCTCAAAACAGTTTAGAAATCATAGAGTTCTGTGGTTGCTGACAGCCTGGTCACAGAGAAAAGCTCACAACTTTCACAAGGTTGTCCTGGGAAGGTTGTGGGAGAGTGCAGAGAAAGAATTAAAAACAGTATCTTGCACCTGTTATTTGTGAACATGCTGAGCGTGAGCTATGTGATATTTGTATTAAGATGTTTTCAAGAAGTTGTTATCCTTCTTTCACCAATGGGCTGAGAGGTGTCACTTGCTAACCAATATGAATCTAGCTAACAAACTCATCTATAAAAGGATGAGTTTTTTCTCAATAAATGCTTCTTTTGCCTTCTGATGTATTGGAGTCTTGACTGCTGCTGTACTAGCCGTTCTTAACTCAATGGCAACATGGTTCTCTCAAAGGGAATATTCAAAATATATTTCTTCTTTGCGGTCTTTTCTCAGGAATGACACATCAGTGAAAGAGTATGAGCTGGGAGGAACAACAAGATTTTGGCAGCAGAATGCCTTCATTAGTAACAAATGTGCTCCTCGTTTAGGATTACTTGCCACCAAGGGGATCCTCATGACAACATGACACATGACAACACTTTAATTTCTTTATCACCTGGTGACCAAGCATAGAGACAGTCTAGCAGATGGATATGTACAAAGACAAGCCAAAAACTCAGCACCCACGTCAAGGTGAAGTATTTCATGTGGAGTATGTATCCAGCTACATCAAATGCAGGCTTGTGATAAACTACAGCTTTAACATGTTTAGGATTATTACAGACTAAAATTAGTTTAATTCCCAACAATTATAATAATTTAAAACTATAGTTTTTTTAACAGTTCCTAAGAAAGTGAACAATTAAATACATTCACACATCTATCCAGTTGTTCATAAGAGCCTTCTGCAGATATGGAGGCTTTCTCATTTGAAAAAAAATTTAAGAGCAGAAAATCTAAGTGGCATAGGTAATTTTATACACATAGAAATACTGTGAAACTAACAGATGTAGCAAAACTCTCTGTAAGATCCTACAACAGGGAAAGGTGAGTTTGTTTTAACACAAAACAGTTTTATTCATTTACACTCATGCCCTCACATCACCATCAACCACCAAAACAATTGAGTCCAAGTAGTCTGGCCTACAGCACCAAGACACATATCCTGTGGTCTAGTAAAGATTAAAATTTACATTAATAACAAGTGACAAGAGCTATCCAGTTCTGCTTATCTAGATATCATCAAAATCTAATCATTCTTGATTTTTTTCCATCTGATGATTGTACAATTGGATATATCCCTTCTTTCTCTATTCATATCAATTAAAAAAAAAATTCTTTCCCTTCTATTACAAATCTCTGCTTATATCATTGATGCCTGATATTTCAGAATTATGGTCCTAAATACTACAGCATGAAATCCACATTCTTCTGACAATTGCTCAATCTCACTTAAGAACATAGATGTTCTCAGACTTCCGTGTCCTGTACAGCTGATGGTCTGACCTGTTATTTCAGAATCGTTAATAATTTCTAAATATTATTTTATTTTATGACCGATTTAGAATAGCCACAGTTATAAAAAGCTCATGCTTCTGATAGGCAGTGCTAAGCATTGTCATTAAAGGATTATATGCAATTAGACTGGCATGTAGTTCATAATGGAACCATAAAAATGCACGATCAAAAGAGTATCAGTCAGATTATATAGATTGACATATAAATTAAACAAACTCTCCGATCATTTGAGCTCAAAAGAGTATTTGGTGGTCATACTACTACACAGAATTTATGAAAATAAGTGACTGCTCCTATGCCAAAAAAACTACATGTACATTACAAAACAAGGAGTGTACTGAAGCTAACCATGGTGTGAATGGTTTCTAAAATCTTCTTGGATGCATCTTGCTACACGTATAATTTTGAACTCATAAAAATGAGGGTAAAAATAACCTCCCAACAGAAATAACCGCATGAGTATTATTTCCATTAGCCAATGACATTATTGACAGGAACATCAGCAGTGATGTAGCCTACCTTTTAAAGAAACAAGCGAAAAATTATTTGCAATTTTTTTTTTTGCTTTTTGAAGCTGTCAGAGAGATCTGTGCAGCCATAGTGTGATTATATGACCACAAAAGGAGCTCCCAAAAGTGCAAGTGGTTCAAAATGCCAAGTCCTATCATTCTGTTCAGAGCCAATCCTTATACTGGGAACAAATGCAGTCTTAAGTTTCTTTCAAGCATTCATCCATTATAGCACTAACTCCATAAACTATCAGTACAAAGTTGCTGAGGATTTTTGCTTTAAACAAGTTTTGCACAGAAATCAAAAAGGAAGCATGTTTTTAGAGGTATTAAATGGTTAGACTAACTTCTGCATTTGTTAGTGGCATGAGCACTCATCTCCAGTAGGCTAAAGGGTTCTGCTGCTTGAATGGCTTCTAATGAAACAGAAAGTTGTAAATCTCTTGCTGTAATACATGTTACTATACATATTTCAAGATGCTTGATTCCTCCCTAAAGATTGCAGGCTGAATGATAAAGCAACCTACAGCTCAGGTAGGTAATGCATTCCAGCAAATGTCAAAGTAGAATAATGAACAGAGCTATTAAATACAGTATTTTTGGAATGCAGCTTGGCTAGGACTCATTCTGTATTCTGTATGAACTACAGAAACACACATATTATGGTACACAAACTGCTCTGAACCGACCACTGTGTAAATGCAATCCATTAACACTGCCTGCAAGAGGCTGTATTGTAAGCAACTTATTTTAGAATAATAATTTAAAAACATCCATTAGACTCTTGCTAATTTTGACTATATTACTTCACTCGTATTAAGTATATTGTTTATTTCCTTTATAATTTTCATTCTTTTGTAATTTAATTCAAAGCATGGTTACAAGGGATGCAAGAAATAGAATACAGCTCGGTTCTTGATCTTTCCTGAGTATTTCACGAAATTGCAGTGCCAGAAAAACCCTATATTACAAAATAGTTTCAAAAAACATTTCTGCCTAGGTGTATAAACAAGCCCTTCCAGGCTCTACACTTGTAACTGCTATAGTTTGTCTTGCAGCAAGAAGCCTTAGCTTCTGCTAATGCTAGTACTGCATTGACTATATAAAGCTTATGTATTTCGCCAGCCAGTTTACAGTGGTTTACTTTGGGCAAAACAAATTTGAATGATTATAAAAGAGTATACTGTCAACCTCTTTTTGCATGGTATTCCCAGTTTAAACTTCATGAACAGATTTGTAGGTTCACTCTCCCCTCTCCCAAGACANCCTCCCAAAAAAATTTTTTTTTTTTTTTTTTTTTTTTTTTTTTTTGAGTTAGGAAAAGTTGCCCAATAGAACTTATGGAAACATCTAGGAAGCCTGAATCACCTACACTAGCTGGTTTTGGGGGCAAAACCTGGTTCACATAGACTTGAGCTACAAATCGGATGATTGAGGTTCTATGACGAATAACATTCTTGTTTTAATGAACTCTAATCATGTAGAAGAGACATGAACTAGCCAGCAAGTTCAGTGAACATCTGCAATTGTTTTGAAAAGACTTTGTCTTGGTTTCCACTGGGATAGAGTTAATTTTCTTCTTAGAAGCTGATGCAGTGCTGTGTTCTGGTTTTAGTATGAAAGCAATGTTAATAACACACTGATGTTTCAGTTGTTGCTGAGTACTCCTTACCCTAATTCAAGGACTTCTCAGTGTCTTCCAGTGAGCAAGTGCACAGAAAGCCAGGAGGGAGCATGGCCAGGACAGCTGACCTGGCCAAAGGTACATTCCACACCATAGAACGTCGTGCCCAGTACATAAACTGGGAAGAGTTGGTCAGAAACTGCTGATTTCTGCCTGGGGATGAGCTGGACATTGATCAGTGGACAGTGAACAATTGTACTGTGAATTTCTTATTTCTTTGAAGTTTATTTCTCTCTCTCTCTCTCTCTCTCCATATCCCCATTTTATTACAATTTTTGTTACTTTTATTGTTATTGTTGTTGTTTCTATTATTGTGAGTATTATTTTCATTATTATTGTTGTTGTTATTACATTTTATGAAGTTTCAATCATTAAACTGGTTTTATCTCAACCCATGAGATTTATTTTTTCCTACTATTTTCCTCTCCACCAGGGTGAAGGTAGAGAGAATAAGAGACTGTATAATACTTAGTTGATAGCTGACAGATTTTCACAATATTAGTGACATTATAATTGTGATATTATTATATCACAATATAATAGATTGTAAAATCTATTAAAAAACATTTTCAAAACCATAATTAAAAGCTTATTTAAAATCACACACATTTTAAAAATGCAAACATTTCAAACTGAAATAGGTCCTTTTTCTGTTAAGAGGAAGTGATTTTTAACATCTTTAATAGGAAAAAGTATTATTATGTAAATTATTAATAGCCAGTAATGAATACTGAGTTCCTAAAAGGCTACTTTTGAATGAGAGAAACATGACTATAACTATAGCATTAACTTTCTCTTAGACAAACACTAAAAAGACCTATATATTACAGACATTGACCTAATTCAAATTTTTCAGAATAGGTCTTCAGCTATTTCAGTGTTCCATCATTCTCATATAGAAAACTCTGAAAAAGATTATATGACATTTATTTAGGTAGTATATTTCCACAGGAGGAACGTTGCCCTCCATTTGATGGATTTGCTCCCTCCCCTACCCCCCCATCTGAGGTAACAGACTGTAATTTAGTCACAATAAGATGCTAAGAGAGATGAAAAATTCCCCTACAGCTTTGTTTCACCACAAAATTGCACTAAATGTTCTCTTATTCTAAGAGGTTTGGTCATAAAACCATTTAAATGACAAAGGGAGAAAATGTGTTTTTCAGCTTTTCACATTTCTTATAACACTGAGGAAGTCATTCATCTCTGCTGAGATAACTGAATTTAGCCATGTGTCTCGATGTATGTGATACTCCATAAATGAAAGCAATGTGGAAAATAAAACCTCCAGATACTCACTTTTTAATTCAATGTTCAGTCTGTAGATTGCCCAAGAGATGAAGACTGCATTGCAATGTGAAGATGGATCCTTCTCCAGGATACCCAGAGGTCTAAAGAACATAAAAATCTAAATGAGAACAGCTTGAAAACACAAGCACAGAAATACAAACCGGAAAAGATTACCAGGAGCTATTTGCCCTTTTAATGTTGTTCAAAGCCAAAGTGGTGTATAAGGTGAAGCTGACTTCTGGAAAGATGATGAGAAAACTGCACTGACAGTAGGAATGAAAATCCCCACCATACTTATCAAAAGAAGGAGTTGCAATCAAAGTTACTTAAACATGCATACAGAAGTATATGATATCTGCAGTCTTAAAATTTTTAATAGACCTTGGGTGCTTTTTTATGTTTCAGTCCCTTGTAATTTTCAATGACGCCAAACTATACCCAAGAAATATGTAGGATGTTAGTGTTACTGCATGAAGTCTGCTTTCCAGTAATTGAATAAGTCTCTACAATGCTTACTAAGTCACTGTTTTTTTGTACTTTTGATGAAAAATATTCTGTATTTTTTTTTTTAGGTTTCCTAAGCAAGTACACAGTCATCAAAGAATAGACAGTAAAATAAATTTTGTATAAATGACAATAGAAAATTCAGAAGTTCAGTTTATTTTCAGATTAGAGTACCATTTAGCATTATCACATACAGGCAAGTTATTATTTATTTAAAATGAAATCACTATGTCACCATCAGTAAAACACTGTTAGAGTCTCACCTGATAACCAAAAAAAGAGTGACTATGTAAAAACATTATTTCATTTGAAGTACATGGTTTTAACTCCTCTTTGTCACTCAAGTATCTGCCTTAGTAGATACCAAGGTATATATGGGTAATTAATAAGATAATTTGTATGACAGTTGCATTTGACCTAAATCTACTGGCCTCAGAAACACTTGCAATTTCTCAATGTTCTCATTTATAAATTTTAAAGTTGTCAATCATGATTTATGTTGCATTCAAAATATAGTATTTTTGATTTGCACTCATTTGTAAAGGTTAATATCTGAAGTCTGCTATTTGCCAAAGGCAGCTAAGAAGGCAACATAAACTGGAACTATTTCTAGGCTTTTTAAACAAAGCTGTCTCTCATGTAAAGTTGTCTCATTTTTATGGTAACGAAACCAATAGTATTAGTCGTGTCCCATTGCCACATATCAAGTTAGGCCTTTGAGATATAATGAAAAAAACACACTGAAAAATAATATACTGTGAGGTATCATTTTAATTGAATGAATAAATAAATATGAAATCATAGTAAGAAAACTTCATTCCCATTCACGTGATCTTGGTTCTTTTCCAACGAATTTCTAAAGATTTTACTATTTCAGTAATTTCCTAAAAAAGAAGCAACTACAGGAAAGAACTTCAAGTATCTGTAAGCATTTTGGCACACCTTATTATATGTAATGGGAAAAAAAGCTAGCAGCTTTTCTGATGTCATCTATCAAAACCTCAAAATTCCATTATTTTGAACAGCTTTTAAGAATAAAACAAAACAATACATTAAGATTACCCAGAAAAGGGATTGGATTCTTGCAGTAGGCAGTACAACAGTGATTCAGTTCTCCTTCTTTGAAACCTAGGATAGGCCACATCGAACAAACTATTACTGAGAAAACATTTCACTGTGACTTAACCTTTTCAAAGTACAATTTGGTGTAATTTAGTTTGTCCATTTCCATACTTTCTCTTTACTCAACATTTTGACCTTACCTACACTCCTCATTCCTTTTTACTTTGGTTAAGCTTCCATTTATTTTTTGATTCCTCTGATTTCTTACTTCTTTTCTAACATTGCGAAGAAACACTAATACTATATTTGATTTAATATTCAAACATTACCTTTCCTGTTTCCATAAGGTCTTTCACTTATCCTCTGTACTCAGTGAGTCTTAGAAATCCCCTATTTGAAGTCCTATTTATCCATCTCTAGCTCACTTGCGCATACTTTTGTCCCCAGGCATATAACTGCTCTCATGGTGTCAGAATTTGAGGTGAAATTTAATCAGTTTACATGGGAAATACACATGGAAAAGAAACAGGACTTATTAACACTGTTTTATACCACAACTGTCCCTTCTCAGATTAATGTTTCCAGATACAGAATTCATACGACAAATCCAGTACACAGAAACTTACTTCATATATCAATTACATCCTATACAGCACATTTACTTTCCCTTTATATCAATGTGATCAGGCCCCTTTATAATGGTTATTAACAAAATGCTGCTTTTAGCAGTTTTTTATTTTTCTAGATTGCTCTGTTACACTACCACTTCTAGCATGATATTGGTTTGCCTACAGCAAATAAGGCAGATTTGTGAAGGCAAATATGTCTCTGCTAGAAGACATCTTGAAGTAGACTGCAGGAAGAGCTACCTCTCTTCTGAGCCTTATGCACAATCTTCAAGGACCCGATGCATTTAGAAAATGCAAACCTATAAAACATTTTATAACACACCAAAATGGTAAGGCTACCTAGCTACTTGATATAGATATGTTTTTATGGCTGATACTTCCCCTTTCTGGGAAGAAACCTGTCTGCCAGACTGCAGAAAGAAGTCAGGGCATAATAGAACATTCTCACATGATGGGCACCAAAACAGAGTGATCCAAATTGGAAAAGAAAATAATATAGTAAGACAAAAGAAGGAAAATACTTTTTAGGCATCTGAAATGAGTCATTTTTTCAGGCAGAACAGCATAGTAGTGTGTTCCTTTCAGTAAGCGTGACAACAAATATTTACTCTTGCTAAAAAGAATGTGCCAAAGATATTACATATATCGGCATTGATGAAGGAGAACTTCAGTGGGTATGGATTGACATGTGGACCCATACCAAATAAAGAAAGATTAAACTTGTTCACATAAAATACAGTTTAAGGCTTGGAAATGTAACAACAGCAGTTTTAAATAATCAGTGAATCAAGCAATGCAGAAGAGCATGTCCACATTCTACTCACACAAGATATGCAGAGCATATCACAGAGGGCACCTGCTTTGAAATTTAGACTAAGTCCTCATAAGAGAGCCCAAGGAGTTATTTTGACAGCTTCCTCATCTGTATCTTTTCCCAGAAGAACTCCTTTGAACCAAGGAGTAGATTAACCTGGCAACAATACAAAGCACTGGACAAGTTTCAAGAGTTATACCAACCTGTGTAAGGAATATACATTCTGTGCTCTGTAAGCAATATCTGTGTCTGTTTTTTGATCTGTGCAATGAAGAAGTATGCTGCTATATGTGCCCAATCAAACTAGTGTACTCTGGATGACCAGAAGCCTTTATTTGTATTAGTTTTCATCATAGGCATGCATAACTTACCTGTTTGTCATGGGCAACTTCCTTCATATTTCATTATCTCCTGCAACCTCCAAATCACTGAAAGCCACATTTCACTGACTACTCAGTATCTACTAATAGGTTGTCAAGATAAGGACAGTAACAACAATAAAAGTCAGACTCTGCTCATTCCTGCACACCAGGAATGAGCAGAGTCTGAGCCATTTTTTGAAAGAATCAAACACAAAAAAAAAAAAATCTTCTTATAAAAGTTATACAAATGCAATGATTTTCATTCCGTACACTTGCAATACACTTCAGTGCAATGCCTGATTTTCTGCAATGGACTTTTTATTTAATACTGTCACTTAAGTGCAACATCTCTTCAAATGTTCCTCCTTGATACAACCTTGTTTCTATGCCATGGTATTCTGTAAGCCTCCAGCAGACTTAGTGTCTCACCTGAAGTTGTCTTCTGCCAGCTAAGAACACTCCTCCATTGTTGTTTTTGTAGACCTCAAACAAAACTTTTCTGTGTGTCCACTTTAAAAGAATGACTAGTTTAAATGACAAAATTTAAACTCTGGAAATCTCAAGTGCTATACATAGTGCTAGCAAATTTTGAAAAAGTCTGTAGACAAGAAATTTTTGGCCTCAAAGTCCATATACCATGGAAGACACACTATTTCCAGAGAAGAATAAAAAATAAGGACATAAACCCTACACATACTGAGGTTCCAGACCACTGCAGAACTTCTGAGAAACTACACATCTGAAAGTCTCAAAACTACACAAAATCATAGAATCACAGAAAGGTTTTGGCTGGAAGGCACCTTAAAGATGAACAAGTTCCAAACCACTTGCCATGGGCAGGGACACCTTTCACTAGGCCAGGTTGCTCAAAGACCCCTCCCAGCCTAAGCCTGACTTTGTGTTGTGTTTAATTTCATTGTTTATAATATTGTGTTGGTTTAGCCCTGTGTTCCCCTAGGTACCTTCCCCCAATGGTTCCTCCCTTGACTGTATCCACCCCTACAGCTGCCCTTCAAGTGTATGCTCTCCCTTTGTTCCACCTCCTTCCCTGCCTGTCATTGTAACCCTGCCTCTTGTTCCCAAGCCTTCCCTGTCAATTCCATCCTGAACCAATCCCTGACTGCGACACCCTTTTGGAATGCCCCTAACTCGCAATGCCCCATTGGCCCCTGTGACCTGCCCTCTCCTCCCGCCTATCCCAATTGTCCCTGAAAGAGTTATGTAAACCTCTCACTCCTCCCCTAAGGATTCCCCATTGGTTGATTGTTTGTACCCACCCACTGACTGTTTGGTTTTATTTAACCCCGGGCATGCTGGTGCTTGGGGTTCTTCTGCTCCTGACCTTTTCAGCGTTTAGAAAGTTTTATTGCTGGAACCTCAATATGAAGAGCCTCCCCTCGCTTCTTTGCTCACTCCTTGACAGCAAGCGATCGCTGTAGAGAAGGTAGCTCTAAAGGTTCATCTTTAGGTGAATGTGTACTGAAGCTGTTCCCCACTCCTGGCATGGTGCCGGAGTAATCAGAGCTAGCCTGGGCTCCAGTGGCCGTGTCAACTTTGAACATTTCCAGAAATGGGGCATCCGCAATGTCTGTAGGCAACACCTTCTAGTGTCACCACCCTCATAGGAAAGAATTTCCTACCAATACCAAACATAAATTCGCCCTCCTTCAGATAAAAGCCATTCCCCCTTGTCCTATCACTACATGCTCTTGCAAAATGTTCTTCTCCACCATTCTTGTAGTCTCCCTTTAGGTGCTGGAAAGTTCTATAAGGCCTTCCCAGAGCCTTCTCCAGGCTACAAACCCGAGTTGTCTTAGTCTGTGCTCATAGGAGAATGTGCTTCAGCCCTTTGATCATCTTTGGAGTCCTCCTCTGCATGCACTCCAACAGGTCCATGGCCACATATTTTGGCCCCTAGAGCTGGATGCAGCACTCCAGGTCTCATAAAAGCAGAGTACATGGGCAGAACCACCTCTATCGACCTGCTGGCGATGCTTCCTTTAATGCAGCCCACAACAGAGTTGGCTCTCTGGGCTGCAAGTGAATAGTGCCTGCTCATGTACAGCTTTCCATCCATGAGATTGCCCAAGTCATTCTCCACAGGGCTGCTCTCAATCCATTCTCTGTTCAGAAGGTGTCAGGTACAATACAGCATCTGCCCCATGAACTTTTTTATCGCCTGTGTCTGGAAAATCCTCATAAGGCCCAAAGGCTTACAAACAAACACAAGGTTACTTTCATTTTTCTGAAGACAATCTCATATATTACTTCCTAATCTGGTGATCTTAAAGTCTTAGGCATTAGTCTACCCTTTAATCCTGACCTATCAGTTCTTGTCTGGCTCATCATCAGTTCCCAGGCAGAGCCCTGTGCATTCCAGCTTATCCCTCATGGAAAGAGCAACCATAGTAACTTCAGTTCAGAAAAAAGCATACACGCACATACATATATGTATAACTAAATACATCTGCATTGGTCTGCAAAAAAAATACATTCTAATAAATTTACACATTTAGGCTTCAATAGATAAAATGTTTAGAGCATAACTCATTAATTTATACTTTTGAATTGAATATACTTCCATAATGAATCATTCCTGAAGTGAAATACTCAATAAAAAGTCTTTCACTAAATAAGAATGTTTATAAAGTAAAGTAAATACAAGTAAAAGTCTCAATGTTCTTGCCAACAGTGAATATAATTCTAAAAATAATTTCATTGGCTTCAAAACTGCTGCACAAGTGGTTCTACAATGACAGCCTTTATAATATTTTTAGCAGGTAGAACAGCTATTCTTTTGGCACCACGAAACACTATTCAAAGCTAGTTTTCTTGCTTTGCTGGTTTTAACAAGTGGGCCATGAAGCAGATTTGCAAGACAATACACAAAATCAGAGAACTGCAGAGTTATTTCAGGATCCCTAATTACGATCCAGAGTTGGAAAGGCAAGGACTGTCAATGCCTTTCTTCACAGAACTCAACTATCTATCAGCTGAAAAAAAGCCTTATTATAGCAAAAGTCAACTGGATAATTACAAGTACATCCAATACCTGAATAGTAAAATATCTCATGTATATTTCATGTAAAAAATATACTCAATTATACTATTATTTCTAGTAAATCTATACAAGAAAACAAGGTTTAAATTTCAAATTAAAGGACTGACCTAAAGCACGAAACACACTGAAACTGATAAAATGTATGGGAACTTGATGAGGTCCAGTGAGAAGGCCATGCATTGAAAGCAGTTTGGCACATATTTCTTAAAGAAAAAAACCTAAAGGTTGCTCAGTTGTACTGCCCTAACAGCCATATTCCCATTGTGCTTGCTCATAACACCATAATCACGAGCTTTTATGTTTAACTATTGCTCCAGGTAGGCCTGTGAACATCCCAAGAGATGATACATTCTTCATGGCTGTAGAGAGTCGACAGCTCTGAACTTCTTTCCATATAGCACAAGTCATTGCACAAGTCTGGGTAGCTGTATTGGAGCTGTGTTGGAGCAAATCTACTGTCTGTGAGCTCCATTTTTGCTGCCTAGACCCTTGCCATGAGTTTGGGAAAGGAGATAGGCAAAGCACGGCAATTTAAGTTTCAAAACAAAGTGGTTGAACAAAAGTCAGGAAAATGGTACAGTAAAGTTTCAGAGAGTCATATAGAGCAACAGAATTACAATCATCTTAAAATGACTGAAGGCCTTCAGCCAGATTCTATAGTGAATACACAAATATTTTTCATATTTCTGAGGAATAATAGTAGGTTCAGAGGACAACCTTATTATTATGTTCCCTACTGCACTCCAAGGTTAATGTACAATTTATACATGAACATCACTTTTCAAAAGAAATACTGCTAAGTCATTATCAATAGAATTAAATTTTATGAATAATCTTTATAAATAAATAAATAGATCAATAAATAGTTTCTGGGGGGAAAAAAGAAAAGAAAAAGAAAAAGAATTGCTGTTTATGCTCATTTGAAAAGCTGATTTTGTTGCCATTAATCATGAGATTTTTCCCAGTGCGTGGCTATCAATGAGCAACAAAGGAAACAGAGATACTGCAAACAGGAGTATGGGCAGGTAGATCTAGGTAAAGCTGAACCTCTCCCACTAGGCTTGCCTTCTTTATGAAAGGAAAAAAATTAAACTTTATATAAATAAAAAATAATCTTCATCTCTAAACTTTGTAAAATTTTCTTGTACTTATTCTGTTTCTTCCTTGGTGGTGCCATGAGTTGTTGAAGAATAAACACAACACTACAGGAAAGCAGAAAACTATTAATTCATTTTGAACCCTTTGTAACATGCTTTTTAGAGTACTTAAACCCAGATCATACTTTTTTTCTTCATGCTTTTACTACAGAAGAAACCTATAGTAAAACTGTTTTAAGCAAAAAGGAACAAGCCGTTGATACTGCTGTTATAAGTAAAAATTGGTAGTTATTTTTCTTGTTAATAATTGTTACAATTGAACTTCACCCCCTTCCATGAGTTGGTGGTTGAAAGATTGTAATATAAATGTTGTAGGTTGTTTGTTGCTAATAGCTGTTACAATTGAATTTACAATTTCCCTAAATTAATTAGTGAAATTTTGTAATGGGCGTTGTTAATAAATGTTACAGTTGGGGTTCGCAGGTACTCAAGTCTGGTGGGTGGTGGGGTGGTAGTAGTTACAGTTAATACTTGTTGCTGCTCAAAAGGTTTAAAAATAAGGCTGTGTATTAGAATGAGATAGGACTGTTTAAAATGGCGAGCAACAGGACAAATAGAAGAAGATTCTAGAAGGTGATATCATTGACATGACATCGTCCCCTTGGAATATAATAGGTGAAAACTGTGATCCAATTGCTTGACATCTTTCAGAAACGATTGGTCAGGAAAGAGCCATCCATAAGGACCAATTACCACCCTGGAACTGCAAAGAGGATTGAAAACTGGCCAATCACGGACCAGGGAAAGGTTATAAAGATGAGTGACAGGCACTGTGTTCTCCTGCTCTGTGTTCTTCTGCGGAGCTCCAGCCTAGGGAGCACCCAGTGTGTCTGAGGGCAAGGGCTTGAGCTTATCCTGGGCCCTTCGCTTCTCACAGCTCTTTTTCGATAAACCGAGTGGCTACTTCCCAAGAAAGTCTCAGCTCCGTTTGTCGACCGAGTGACTTTCAGTGAAGTGGCCATAGCTCTGTTTACAACACTGCTAAGCTTTTGCAAATGCTAGGAGCAAGCATAAAAGAGCTAAAGGAAAAAAGAAAATTCCTTTGTTCCTTCAGTTTTAAAGACAGAGTGAAGCCCAAATACCTGGCTACTGTACAGTTTGTTTAGGAAAATTCTCTTGCCACATTTTTCAAACATGTAGTATCCCAGTTACTTCTTTTTGCAGTAAGAAAGTTGATTGAAAAAGAGACCTCAATCCTGTAGTACTCACAACAGTCTGGAACAATTATTGCCCCCTTTTCATTTTGAAATGCTGCTACGTTCAATCACTATAGCATAAGCCACAAAAGTTTTCTTATACTTTATTAGACAGAGAAAGCTAATGGGGTTCACTCAGACCTTCTTCAGGTGTTCTCTACCCACAGAAAATGCTGAATTAAAGTACTTTTCAATTTGGCACAATATTTTTGTTTGCTTTTTTAATGCATAAAATAGTGAGAGAATAGCTAACTTTCTATAAGAGAAGAAAATCTTCAGACTGCGTGCTCAGCTGAACGTTCAGCTTTATTGTTCCAGGTTTTGTTTTTATGAGAGTGAGACAGGATGTTTCCCATGCAGGAAAGAAGTATGGCTATGTGTGGTGGGTTAATCTTTGCTGGAAGCCAGGCGCACACCAAACCACTCAAACTCCTTCTACTCAGCTGAAAAGGGAAAATATAATTACAGGCTTATGGATTGAGATAAGGACAGGGAGCGATCATTCACCAATTACTGTCATGGGCAAAACTGACTCTGCTTGGGGAAATTAATTGCATTTATCAGCAATCAAATCAAAGCAGGATAATAGAAAAATAAATAGATCTTAAAACACATTCCCTCCAGCCCTCTCTTCTTCTCAGGCTCAGCTTCACTCCTGAATCTCTCTACCTCCTTTTCCCAAGTGGTGCAGGGGGGCAGGGAATGGAGGCTGCAGTCAATTCATCACACATTGTCTTTTCCACTTCCCTCCAATGGGAGACAGTCTTCCACAAACTGCTCCAGTGTGGATCCCTTCCACAGGATGCAGCCCTTCTGGAACAGAATGTTCCAATGTGGGTCCCCCACAGGGTCACAGGTCCTGCTAGAACACCTGGTACAGCATGGGCTCCTCTCCACTGGGTCACAGCTCCTGACATAAGCCTGATGCAGTGCAGGCTTTCCATAGGGTCACAGGGTCCTTCAGGCACATCCACCTGCTTCTTTGTGGAGTCCTTCATGGGATGCAGGTGGATCTCTGCTCCCTCATGGACCTTCATGGGCTGCAGGGGCATATCTGCCTCACCAGGGTCTGAACCATCTGCTGCAGGAGATTGTCAGCTCTGGTGGCTAGAGCACCTCCTCCCCTCCTTCTCCAGTGATCTGGGTGTCTGCAGAGCTATTTCTCGCATATGTTCTCACTCTTCCAGCTGCTGTTGTGCAGATTTCTTTTTTTCCCTTCTTAAATCTCAGAGAGGCTATTAGCATCACTGATGTGCCAGGTCTGTCTTGGAGCTGGCTGGCGTTGGCTTCATCGGACAGGGCAAGCTTTTTGGTGTCTTCTCACAGAAGCCACCCCTGTAGCCATTCACTATCAAATCCTTGCCATGGAAGCCCAATACAGTAAAAATCATTATTGTGAAAAAAAATTTGATCCTGAATGTCATATCTTACATCTGAAATATACAGTCAGCATGGATGGGTTAGTACTTTGCCATTCTACAAGCTCTGGTAATTTATCACGTACCTGAACCCTCTAAGACTGAACAGGTTAATTCATGTCCATGTGCCTTTCCTTGTTTTATGAACAAGCACACACAGAAATGTAGAGAAAATATTTCCATTCTTCTTACAAACTATTTATGTATAACAAATACATGAAGCAATAATATTAACTTTTAAAGTAATAGCTTGAGAAAAGTTACAAACCTTTCAGAAAAGTTCAGCTTTCATTCTTTGCAATTGCAGATAAACATCTGAAGTGTATTTTGTTTTCGTTTCTTTAAATTTGGTTTGAAGACCCCATATTTAAATATCCTGACTTAAGAGAAAAGTGTGCCGAGCTATGCTGAGAAAGCACTGATTGTCCAGTATTCATTGCTCCTAGGTTATGCACACTACAGCCTCAATTCTACTTCAGTCTAGTAGAATGTTAATGACAACTGCTACAGCTGCAGAGATGTTGAGGTTGAATGGCAGGATTCAGATCCTCTACAGCAGTCAGCTGTACTGATAGAACTGTTCCTTGCTTTAGAAAACTGATGTGCTATAGAAGTCTGACTAACAATTTTTTTTTTTTTAAATTGATCTATATATTAAAAGTATACTCCTTTTCTTGAGTTTTACCTGCTGTAGAGAAGAAAGATATAAACTTCTAATTTATTGAGGTACCATCCCTTGTTACCAGCATTTTATTGCTATTTCCTAAAATGGTCAGGATTGTGAAGATAATTTTCCTTTTTTTGACTACCCCCCCTGAAAATGCTGCTTGAAAGCCATTTAGTTAAATGATCCCACATCACTCCCACAGCATTCTTCTGGTGAAACTGCTGGCTCATATATTAGAGGTGTGTGTTCTTCAGTGGGTAAAAAGCTGGCTGGATGGCCAGGCCTAGTGAAATGCTGGTGAATGGAGTTAAACCCATTGGTGGCAAGTCACAAGAGGTGTTACCTAGGACTCAGTATTGGGGCCAGTCCTATTTAATGTCTTTATCAATTATATGATTGAGAGCATCAAGTGCACCCTCTAAGACAAATATGAACAGCTAAAAAAAATACAAGTGTTTAGAGGTACCCTATTTCAAAATTATCATGTTAATATTTACCTCCTGAAATAGCTGAAAATAACCCTTTGGATACAACTGAGAGTTTTAGACTCTTTCTTTTTATATATGTATAATTTTCATCATAATTATATTAAGTTGAATGAAAGTATAATTTAAATGTACACAGAAGGACACACACAAGCTGAATTAAAGAACAGAACACACATCAGTTAAGGGTGCCACTTGAAATTATTCCCCTAAAATAATATACACCATGAACTGTTCACACTTGAGACTTTAGATTTTGCCTTTTTACTAAAAGAATAAATGTAGGTATATTCACAAGTTTGGTAACAGTGTAAGGAAAATTCTTCTTCTCTCTGCTTCTTGACTCTGTAACAGAGGAACAAGATATGACAGAAAAGGCTGAAATCCATGTGAAAACAGACTACATAAAAGAGCACAGAATAAAATATATAACTGCTTAACAGGAAGACTTATTCCAGAAAATTTATTAAGAAAACCATCAGAACTTTTTGTTAGTCTCACTAAATGTCATTTATGACTGTAGAGCAATGATATAGATGGAACCCCATTTTACTGGAACAAGACAATGTCATCTATACAATTTTCATGGCTTAACTCCAAGCAGAAAACAAACCCCATGAAGCTGTTTGCTCACCCCCCACCAGCTGAGTGGGGGAAAGAATCAGAAGGATAAAGATATGAAAACTCATGAGTTGAGATAAAGACAGTTTAAAAAGTAAAGCAAAAGCCACACACACAAACATGGCCAAGCAATGAATTTATTCACCCTTTCCCATGGGCAGGGGGATGTTCAGCCATCTCTAGGAGAGCAGGGCCCCCTCCCACATAGCTGTGACTTGAGAAGGCAAATATCGTCACTCCATGCATCTCTCACTTCCCTTCTCTCCCCCAGCTTTATATACTGAACATGACAGGTATGTGATAACCCTGGGCACAGTTGGGATCAGCTGTCCCGCCCGTGTCCCCTCCCAGATTCTTCTTCACACCGAATTTCCTCACTGGCAGGGTAGTACAAGAAACAGAAAAAGCCTTGATTCTGCATAAGCCCTACTCAGCAATAACAAAAACATATCTTTATTATCAACCCTGTTTCCAGCAAAAATTAAGAACATGTCCCCCTACTAGCTATCGTGAAGAAAACTAACTACATCCCAGCCAAAACCAGCACAACAATGTAATGTGTCATGCCAGCCTTGCCTACTTAACTTTTGAAGTCATAAAATCAGAGAATGATTTGGCTTGGAAGGGACCTTAAAGATCATCTAATTCCAATTCCCCTGCCATGGGCAGGGATACCTTTCACTAGACCAGGTTGCTCTGGGCCCCATCTGACCCAGTCTTGAAATTTCAGGAATGGGTCATTCACCACTTTTCTGGACATCTTGTCAACTTCTACTGCTTATGGTACAACGGATTACTTTAAATTACTTAGGTACAAGTAATACAGGTGTAGTGGTCAGATCATAGAAATGCATTTTTTCCACTCAAGCCGTTTCTCAAGGGACAGATTGCAAAATTTAGAATAAATTCCAAACCTAATAAGCTTTATTACCTTTAAACATATTAACAGATATAATTTCAGAGAGTTCTGTAGAAATCAAAGCACACAGTACTGTTAGAATGTGAAGTTTAAATTTGCAACCTTTATAAGGATCACAATCTTTCATCAAAGTAAATACTAGCTCTTTGCAACCCTCTACATAAAAAAGAGTAAGGAAACATAATGACTCACTCTTTCAAAGCACAAAGAGCTGTAAACAATATTGAGCTTTCTCCCAACTCTCCTGTTGTCCAGCTGCTTATTTACATGGCATAAGTTTTAGGGGGTTAATAAATATATGTTACTGTGAGACATAAAGAAAGAGAGTATTTGTCTTACTGTAAAGGCATAGTAAAGTATATCAACATTGTTTTCCTCTCTGTTCAGATCTTTGAGGAAAAAACACTGCAGCTTGCTCTCGTCTGAAGTTCTGCAATTGCATCTCAAGGATTTCAACCACAATTATATAGACATAGGCTCTTTTTATATTTTCGCATTACAGCATCTCTTATTTTGAGACCTTAATTCAAATTAAATACATACAATGAAAATGCTGCAGTAAGGGAACTAAAAGTAATTTGGTTAATTGATCTTTGTTCCTGGAAAGTATAAGCAGCCTCCTTAATCTGCAACGCACTTAAGACAAAATATATTTTTTCTCAGGGAGATTCTTTAATTATCAGTTCTCAAATTTAAAATAACAAAAGAAACTTGGCTGAAAACTTTTCTGTGGCTGCCATTTTTGATCCATCTCTCAGAAGAAGCAAACCCCCATGAACATTCTTAAGGAATCATTCTCTCAAGTTGCAAAGAAGTATTTGAACATCAATAATAAAACCAAGTCTGTCACTCCAGCTGAGAACAAAGCTTTTCAAGCTTCAGAACTGCCACAGGGAAACACTTCTTTTGAGGAACAAATCCAAAGTGGCATTCAAGATTATATATCTTCTATGGGACAGTGGTGATTGCTTTGCTTTTTTTTTTGCCTTTTATTTTTGTCTTTATTTTTCTCTTCTTTGTCTTGCAGGGATGATGCACTTAAAAAGTTTTTTTTGTTTGTTTATTTCAATGTCTCATTGGGAATAGGAAATCATGGACATTCTTGTTCTTCTTTCCTCTCCCTCTCCACAAATTCAAGCTAAGTCACATCGGCTTTTTTTGTGTGTGTTTGAAGAGATTTTTATTTTGACTCAAAAACCTGCCATGGGCAGGGATACCTTTCACTAGTTTAAGAAGAGCACTTTCAAATATGTTATGGGAGGAATGAAAGTTTTTTCATAAGTAAAAGCAACATTTTATCTATTTAAAGAACAAGGTTGTGTATAGGTTAAGAGTAACAACGCCACAAGAATAAACATGAAGGTCGCACTTCCATCCAGAGAAAAAATGCATAAGAATATCCAAAGACTGTGAGTAAAAAAATGTTCTTTAGCTGCATGGCAAGCCAGAGCATGCAACAGGGAAAAAATAGCTACATTGTGGGTGAATTTAATCTCTTATATGACTCTTTTGGTTTCAGTCATGTTAGAGCACAATAAATTCATCTGTCTCCTTGGTATTCACTAATATCTCTAATGTAAATTCATTTTGAATACTTTTTTAAGATTACTTAGGAAATAAAGTCAGATGGGATTTTTTCATATAAGATGTACAATAATTTCACACAACCTGGATGGCAAGAATTACTGTAAATTGGACTTTATTTTTTAATGAAAAATTATTGAGAAGGAAACACAGTGTGGTAAAGCTGCTTTACAGGCTGCTTGCTCAGATATAACAGAAGTCTGGCTGCATCTCACAGGTCTCAAATCCCACCCTTGGCAACTCTCACCAAATCCAACAGAACTTTTCTGGTTCACATCAGTCAGAGACTTCACCTCTCTCTTCACATATTTCTCTACTTTTTTTGATATCTTCGATTTAAGACAAGTGTAAAACTGCTATTTTGCCAGTCATTAATTTTACAGTAAGAAGAAATTTCAGCTGCAAGTGATTAACAGAATGAACAAGTCACAGTGGACATGCAACACTTTTCAATATAACAGTAATTGTGAACATATATAATCACAAAAATGAAACCAAACTCAATGTTTTCTACTGAGGCCTGAAAGTTACCAGAAGGTGTGAAAGAAATCCTCTTGATAATTCTCCCCCATTCATACTGTCCTAATCATGTACCTGGGACATAAAAGCTCTCCATTTGCATGCAAGATAAATGCAGATGCGTTCTTCACTGCTCATGTTCTCAACAGCAAAAAAACACCACACCACTTAACAAATAAGAAACAAAAAAAGAAAGAAAGGAAATAGTTACCATATATTTTTTTTTAAAATTTAAGCCTACCAACACTTTTGAAACTGAAGCTGAAATATTTTTGAAGACCCTCCATCCTCAGTCTTAATAATCTCATCATTTACTGTATGTTCTCCAACCCCAGAGTAGTTGTCATTTGCTTAACTTCTCATTTCTGACACATATAAGCAATGCAGAGTAACTCAACGAAAGTGTCAGAGGTACCCTAAATGTACACCAAGTGTCACACTTCTCAGGTTCTTTTCTTTGGAGGACCAGGGCCCTGAGAACGGATCAATTACATTTTCAGCATATTGCAATTGATTTTCTTTCAACATCTTTCTTTCAAGTTTTATCCCTTTCTTGCTGCTGGATATTCTGTCTCTGTGCAAGGTTATGTTAGCCTGCAGACTTCTATTCAGGCTGCGGAGGACATAATGGTTTCTTTTCTCTTTTCTTGCCCACAGTTGTAGCTCCTACAAGAGGATAAACTTCACCCAGGCCGTCACTGAGTGCATATAAGAGCACATGACACTCTTTTCCTCCAATAGCTCTGTGAGTTGCCAGCTTTTCTACTTTGGGGCCTGGGAGATGACTGCCCAAATAAGGAACTTCTCGTGGGTAGACTCTGCTCATAAGTGAGTGACAGGAAAAACAAGGAGACATCTAGGGTTTTCATCCTGTCATAGCATACCTGGAATATTCATGCAATTGCCACTGTGTAACCAATGATGAGACGGCTCACACTCTAAAGCATTCAAGCCTTAGTGAACTTAAATGATCCTCTGCCTTGAGTTTGCAAGGCAGGCAAAAGACACGGCTGCAGAGGCAGCCTTTGGGATACGTTTTATGTTTCTGGATCCTTGGAGCTGCAAAGTCAGTCTAGAGATCTCCTATTTCACAAAATACGTGGCAACACTTTCCAGGACTTCATTCTGCATTATTGCTGACTTTGTGGCTATAACCAACTTTATAGTTTCAATTCATTTGGCAAGCTGGAATACTGCTGCTTCGTGATTAATTTATTCAGGGAAGAAAGGGTCTCTAAACAATATGTCCTTACACTGTACAGTCATCGATCCCACTTGTAATCTCCTTAAGATGTCTCTATATTTAGCTATTCATGCTTAATTCTCAGCAGATTCTGTTGACAGACACTCATCCTTGCTCATTAAGTTCATGAGCCCTTTTAATCTGCACACATGTTTAATATGAACTTTGAGACATTTCATAGTCTTGGGGTTATTCATTATTGAAACATGGAGTTAATTGGGCAGATCTTCTCAAATGCACAGGAGACAGGAGGGATTAGAATTGCAAAACTGAATATTACACTTCTTGCTGATACTTTTGTTCTCTACTCTTCAACAGATAACAAAGAATCCCATTCATTATATGTGTTTTCTAAGATTTTTGCAGTTTCTACAGTTATAACTTAACAGAATAATTCACTGTATTTTACAGAAATTCTTACCTTCTATACAGTGACATTTTCCTCGGTTACTAACATATTTGAAAGTGCTCTTCTTAAACCACTAATATCAGTTTGCAAAAAAATGACATCCTAAGATATTATACCATGATGTTGCAAATGTGGGGATTTTTACTATTCCTCCCTCTTTACTTGAATCCACCCAAAATAGAAGGAACACACACTCTGTGAAAGATGCTACTCAGAAACACATCTCTTTTAGAATTCATTCTTGAACATATACTTTTTTTTGCTTTGTACTTCCCCACAAGGCAATTCTCTCATGATAAATCTTGCAGCCAGAAGCTGAAAGCAATTAAAGGCTATAGATCTATTTCCTACCGTAAACTGTGAATTATAAGGTGCCATAAATAAAAACAGGAGTAGTATTGGTGCCATTGAGGCTTTGCCTTTTTTCTTTTATATGTTCTCAGTATTCTTCACACATATATTTGCAGCTCTGTAGCATATTGTATTAGTGCCTGGTTTTCCCAGTACTTTTCCATGGCCTTTCCCTTGGCAGAAAGAGAAAACAGACTCCAGAACTCCAAGCCCCGGGAGGTACAAGGCCCCCGTGCTATCTTGGTTCTTCCTGGGAACCAAGGCCAAGAACAACTCTTCGAGATCCATTTCATGGACAAAGCACAGACACTGCTGAGGGGGGGGCTCCAGAGAAGAGGCTTGACCTGGGAGGGAATTGCATCACCACTTGTCCTTCTAATTTGTGCCTTTCATTAATTATACTAATTTCCTAAAACCTACAGAAATATATTCACCCCTGTAGGGGGTGGGTTTTTGTGGACATCTTTCTGTTACTGCTCCTGAATGTCTTCAAATCATTAAAGATCCTCTTTTGTATTACCTCTTTACTGAAATTATCTCGAGTTTCATTTCCAGGTTGGAGAAAAAGCAGCAGTATGAAAACTCAAATATTGATACTAAGTTACCAGTCTTCTCAATTAACTTCCTCTTCCAATTGAGGATATGAGTATTAAATGTATTATGCCTTCAACCAGAAGGGATCAAGAAAATTATCAGATTGTTAAAAAAATTTCTTTGCATATTCTCTGCAAAGTAAGATCTACCAAACAGTAAAAATTCATTTCTCAAAATAAAAATATCAAAGACAAATGCTTGATGAGGCTGTTTGAAGTCAAACTAAGGGTCAGCGATGAAAAGGTCAGCTGCCTTGTCTGTTTTTAAATGTCTCAAGCAAGAAGGCTTCTGTATTATTCCTTAGGAGATAAGTACATTGTCATTCAAACCTTTTCATATTAACTCTGACTATAATCTTATTTAATAATCCTTTAATTATAAAACTTAGAGTCAACAAGGCAATGCCATGCATGTATAACATCCTTCTGAAGACATTAGGGATCAATATTCCTTAATCCAGTGCCACCCCAGAGAGATTAATTATAACCATGTCTGTTTTCTGTCAAGAGCCAGTGGTAGGTACACATATTTATCCCATTTATAAACTAAGTAAACTTACTAGACTGATATAGAATGAAAAGCTTCATGCAAGTTTAAGACACATTTCCCACTGTGAGGTAATATCCCAGTGTGAAAGAAGAAAGGCTTTTCAGGATGGAAGCTCAGTGCTAGCCAAGTAAATTGAGCAACTGGATCCTTCTGTAACAAAGATGAATCTGCATACTTAAGAGAAACAATTTAAAATAACCAGGCTGTCTCTTATGGTAGGACAGAAAAGATTAAACTTCAGAAGGAAATGTTCTCTTGAAGTTCTGAAAGAATTCACAAGGGAACTGGTACCATGAACTAACACGTTTCATTAAACAAGAGTAAGCTGAGCCAATCCTAGAAATCAGAAAAGTTAACTGAGGGCAAATTGCAAGCATTATTACTCAGGATATCTGGTAAAAACAGTCTGCTGGAAAAAGACTGAGGCTTCTAAGTAAGCTGTCTGCAATAAATGGAACTAAGTTTTAAGATTCGCACAGAGACTATGGTTCTTTAAAGAATCTGTGCCAACATGGAAATGTTGTCCAAAAACAAGCTAGTAGCAGGAATCTACTGCAGTTCAGTGGAGATTATAGTCAAAATGCAACTGATCAGAAGAAAAATAAAAACAGATGTGAAAGTGTAGCATTAATCCCAGGAGGATATCTCAGTTTACATGAGTCACAGTAACAGTAGAGTGTGACTGTGAGAGGATTCCACGTTAAGATTCTGTCATACTCAGGCATTCCATGAATCTGAACAGTGAAAATGGTAGGATGGAGGGGCAGTGAAATAAACTGCTCTAATATAGTCAATTCAATAGTTTTACGAAACCTTCTAAGAAAACAGGTCACAAATTGTGGTCAGAGTTTTACTTATAAAAAAAAAATCTTTCTTCAAACACAAACTAGTCAATTCACTTGACAAAGGCTGTAAAAGTCACCTGGGACTAAGATGCTCAAACACTTTATATCATACTATTTCTAGCATTTCAAGTGCCATAGTACACATACTCTTTTCCGTCATTTTAATATCAGTTTATAACAGTTCTTGTCAGACTAGAAGATATTTGAAGAGCAAGAACCATCTTTTTTGGTATCACAGAATAGTGCAAACATTCTCAGTGGGTTCCTTTCAGCACAAACATAGTACAAGCAATAGCACCAGGAGATTTTTACACTATTAAATAACTATTCACACAAACAATTCCCAATCTGAAACAAAACTGGTCATTTTGACTAAAAGAGTAAAAATTAAAATAGTGAAACTGTGTTTGAAAGCTTAAGTGTTTGAAGAGAAATCAAGCATTCTTATTTCCCTATTCAAATTTCTGTGAGCATTTTCAAAATATCACTTTCAGTTAGTAAATCCAAATTTTAAACAATTTTCCTTTTAGTGTCTTGTCTTTTTCCAACCTGGAAATGAAACTCAAGATAATTTTAGTAAGGCGGTAATATAAAGGAGGGTTTTTATTTGAAGGCCTTTAGGAGCAGTAACGGAAAGATGTCCACAAAAACCCACCCCCTACAGGGGTGAATATATTTCTATAGGTTTTAGGAAATTAGTATAATTGATAAAAGGCACCAATTAGAAGGACAAGTGGTGATGCAATTCCCTCCCAGGTCAAGCCCCTTCTCTGGAGCCCCCTCTCAGCAGTGTCTGTGCTTTGTCCATGAAATGGATCTCGAAGAGTTGTTCTCAGCCTTGGTTCTCAGGAAGAACCAAGATAGCACGGGGGCCTTGTACCTCCCGGGGCTTGGAGATCTGGAGTCTGTTTTGTCCTTCTGCCGAGGAAAAGGCCATGGAAAAGTACTGGGAAAACCAGGCACTAATACAATATGTTACAGAGCTGCAAATATATGTGCGAAGAATACTGAGAACATATAAAGGAAAAAAAAGGCAAAAACCAAAAGGCATCAGTCTCTGTCCTGGATCATTAATCTAGAAATGAATTACTAACTCAAATATTGTTGTGTCCACAATGGTAAAGGTTGGCATGCTCCTACTGCCTGAGTCAAGAGAATTTGAAAACAGCCACCATGCTCTTTTCCTCCTCCGCTTGGCAACAGTTCAAGGCCACTCATAAAGTGGCATGAGGATTTGGCTTGTCACCGTAGAGTCAATTGAATATTCTGGTTAGTTTTATCTAATTGGGAGATTTATGAAAATGCTGGAATATTTAATCAAAATTATTAACCCACAAAATCACTGGCACTTCAAAAGTTAATCTTTGACTTTTAAAGTCAATATGAATGAAAGACTGAGGTTTCTCTGACTGCCAATATGCACATACAATTGAGTTGTAATGAGCTCAGTTTCTTCCTCAAGCAAGACAGAAATTTAAATAAAGGTAATTTACTGATTTAATTTACCTTTATAAGATTGTCCATTCAAATTTCAATTTGATTTGTCTTATGTATGTCTAAATAAATACACCAAAGGACAGAAACCCTTATAAAGAGACTTAGAAAAGATATACTATCCTTCATCAACTGAGAACTTTATGTGCCAATTTTACTGCTAAGTTTTACATGTGCGTGACAAACGTTTTCAGTTTATGACAAAAGCTTCCAGTTTACACAGGAACCTTAGCACTTTATGGACTTGCTAACTTCTCATTACTAAGAGACATGGTGATGAAGACAGTAGGTTTTAGCAAGAGAATGGACAAATTAAAATGCCATCAGCCAGCTTCCAGTCATGTTAAGATTTGGACACAGAAGACTACTGCTGGCTTCCTCTCATCTTTCTTTGAACCACAATCATCTGACTGAGATGAATTAGACAACAGAAATACAGGGTCCTGAAATTCAGCTGAAATAAGACTGAGTTTTGACGAGACAAACTCCTTTTTTGTGTTGCACATTATGTGTGTTCTTGAATTACAAACTGAATACTTGCTTATGAGTTATATATAGCAGTGTAAATACATGCTGAAAACAATACCATTAACAGTTTTAATATTGGGAAGGGAAATAATTATGAGGTGCCATATGAACAATGACCACTCAGATTATGTCTGATTTAGATGGTATAAAATATAACTTAGATAGTACAAAGATTTTCTGCACAAGACCACTGGCACTAAAGTAATTTTTTAGTTCCAAGTGCTCATGGATTTAAATAAGTCACCTCATTTTTTCATGATTCGGGCTGTCCTGGATGAAAGGGTTTATAATTCTGTCTCTTTTCATGAAGAACTTCAAAATAAGTCAAATGTAGAAAACCTCTACATTCTATAACTTAAATGCATTTTGCTTCAATGATTTTGATCTGTTCCCTGACCTCCCTTTTAGCAAACCAGAATATTTTGCAGCAAGAAACTGCACAGTTTCATTAAACATATTGTAAAGAAACAATAATTTTGTTTTGTTTGTATGTTTCTCCTGATTTTTCTCAGGTTCACTTACTGTCATATTCAAAGACAATGGGATTGATTTTTTTTTTACAAGATACATAGATAGAGACACATTATCTGCAAATGTGGAACAGATGGTCAGTAGGAAAATCTCTTTTGCATCAGCATGGAAGCCGATTATTTCAGTAAATGCATGAGAAATTTGCTGCCACTGAAGTCTGTCTCATTGGATCTCAGCTCTTCTGCATGAGAACAAAACTCCTAGCTATCTGAGACCTATCGAAACTATCATAGTAAGAAATAACTTACTGAGAGTTGCTATTTATGAGATTAGTTGGGTCCTAAGTAAGATTTCACTTGCTTCGGTGAATTTATGGGTACAAACTATCCAACATCCATTTTTTTTTCCTTCTGCCCCATTGCACCTGATATACCCAGCATCTGACAACTTAAACCTATATCACACAACCCTCCATGCACAAGATGCTTCAGTCTTCCCTTTCATACACACTCAAATTTGTATATTTAGTGGCCTCCAAAGCTTAAAATCTTCAAACTGGACTCGAAGAAGATGAGTTTTCCTCTAGTTAAGAGCAAATTTGTACTGAAGCAAATCTATAAATTCTTATAACATTGCAATTACTGTAATTTCAGGAATTATGCACATTATGGAATAAGGCCATAGTTCTGGACTTAGATCAGGACTTCTGTGCAAGCTGATCTTTGCTAATGTACTACATGTCTAATAAAATTTAAGGTCATAATTTTGTAGACAGATCAGGTATGATAGCAAAATTTTCTACTATACCCATTTCTAGAAGTGTCCCTGTAAAAGAAGCAAACAACCATGCTCTTTCTATCCTGTTTGTTTGGGGTTTTTTTAATGAAATGAATGATGAGGTGTCAGTAAGAGAAGGGATGGGTACCTGATTTAAACTGACTTACTGCAATTGACACAGGACATAAAAAATAAAATACAAGAGAATTTTTGACCTAGCAATATCACATAGAAATCCAAAGACATCAGTGTGGCTGATATTCTAGTTTCAGTGTCTACACTGCAGATAGCTGCCTGAACTACTTTTTGAGACAAATGGATATGTTCAGTCACATAGCCAAGTAAACATCCGCAACCCACCCACCTCCCCAAAAGATTAATTATTCTAAAATTATTTGCATATGAACCTATAAACAGAATCCAGACATTTCAGATGTGAAAACCTAGGCTACATCTCACTAAAGTTCCTGCATCCTACTTGGAATGGAAACACGGCTAAACAAAACCTCTAATACACCTGACATCCACAAGACCAATTGGAGTTTGTAGTAAGGTTGATTGGGAAGAACACTATACCAACAGCACAATTTATTTTTGTTGTTGGTAAAGAACTACAGCCTGAAATTGTGATTTTCTATGCTGAATACACTAGTACTATTATTCTTTCTTCCCTAACTTCTAAAAGTAGAGTCTTTGTATAGGCAAAGTATACCTCTGATGCCTCTGACTCAAAAACCTACTGCTAGTATGGTTGATTTACTCACAGCCTAAGAGTTCACAGTCCTTAACCCAGGTTGGTGTTAATAATCAACGACAGTATTTGCCATGTCTCCCAACTTGCAAAACTGTTCCATTGCAGTCAGCAGCATTTACTGTGCCAAGGGCTTTCTACCGTGCCACACTCCTCTCTCCCTTGCTTTACATAACCTGGAGTTTCGGAAGCTCTCACTGCTTCCACTCACACTGCAGGACCCTCTGCACAAAAAGCCCAGCCTCAGGGTTTTGGTTCCCTAAGTAAAATCCCTGTGCTCAGCTCAGCCCTGAGAACCAATTTAGCAGCAGAATAGACATCTTCCTATATTTTTTTTTTCATCCTTGTCTCCCCTACAGCTGTATCCAGCTTTCTGTGCTTTCACAGAAAAATCTGCCTAAGAGACCAAACACCTGGACTCAGAAAGGTCACAAAAGACAACTGGAAGCAGAGATCTCTGATCTCTTCAGAATATGACCAGAGACTGAAACTTCATTGAAGCAACCCTGGGGCTTTTACACGGTTTACACTTCTTCTCAGTTGACTTCATGGCTGCCACTTCTCTCTCTTGCTCTGATTTGTTTTAACACTGTCAGCACCTTTGCTGACTCCTCTCCATACCAGTGTTTGCCCAGTTGGACTTGCATTCTGACAGCAAGACCAAAGCAGAAGCTGTTTCTACATTTTCAATAAACCATACACACAAATAAACATTAAATCATATTGATATTTTTCAACACCTCTTTCTACACACAATGACATTCATTGCATTGTCATACATGTAAGTGATCCTCATAATTCTCAATTGAACTGGAACTCAATTAAAATATGGTAGAATGAATCAAATAAATCCTAGTAAAGTGATATAAATTACTACTTATAATTTACAATTTGTATGCAGTCAACAAGGAAAATTAATACTTATTTATCAAATTTGATTAGATGCCTCGTAGCTGTAATTAAAGGTAAGTGTTTTGGATTTTAAATTTGTACTCGTTAATTTTAAGAATCATCTATCAAGGAGGATATAAGCTGGCCTGTGAACTTTGAATATTCTCCAGGGTTTTCATGAAGATAGGAAATTTTGCTTGAGATTGTGGATCAGATCACCTCCTCCTCCTTACTGTTTCACATGTAAATGGACATGCATACTTAATTTGGGTGTTAAACCATAATAAGTCTTTATGAATTAAGCCCAGCATGCAGCTCAGCCCCACACAGCCACTCACTCATTCTCCCACAGTGGGACTGGAGACAAGAGTAAGGATAGCAATGAAAAAAATTTTGGATTGAGACAAAAACACTTTAGTAGGGAAAGCAAAAGCCATGCACAAACAAAGCAAACTGAGGCATTCATTCACCACTTCCCATCTGCAGGTAGATGTTCAGCTATCCTGAAGAACATCCGGCTTCATCAAGCTTAGCAGCTACTTGGGAAATCTAACATCATCACTCAGAATGTCCCCCAGCTGCATGTGCTAACCATGATGTCATAGTCCTTGTGTACCCACAGCCTACTTGCTGGTGGGCTGGGGGAAAAAGGAGGAAAGCACTTCAGCAATGCCTAAAACTTCCCTGTACTATCAAAACTGCTTTGGTCACAAATCCAGAACACAGCACCATTTGAGCTGCTATGAAAAACATTTACTCTTATCACAGCCATAAACCAGCAGAGTAAAATAACCAAGTTAATTTACCTAGTATTTTTCAAGACTTGTAGCAGACCTAGGCTCTTTTTGAACAGTCTCCAGAACCCTGTCTGGATACCTTTGGCATCTCATATGATGCTAGGTATCTGTAATCAGGCAATAAATAAGTTACAGGCATTAATCATTACAGTTTACAGCACAGCACTCTATCCAGCTCACGTGTTTGATTCTTAAGAACCACTGAATACATGCCTAGCATAAGTGCTTAGGAAAATCAGCATGAGTCCTATCCTACAAATGCAACAGCCTTTTCCAGACTGGAAGTGTAGCTTCAACATTTATTAGAAAAATTGCATGCACTTTACTCCTTGGTTCAAAGAGTATTAACATTTTTGCAAGTGCTTTTAATTATGAGATTTTTGTAAACAGTGACTTTAAAAATGTAATGTGAAATTTGTCCAGCTTGAGGAAAGCAACATAAAAAATCCCTTATAGCAGCCATCAACTTAGGTTTTTAATTGTGTAGAAAGCTTCTTTTCTACAGAGATAATTATACAGAGCTATTTTGAAAAATACTAATAAGATTAAAAAACAACTTTAGCTTTCCAGCCAGATTTTGCAGTGTTCTGATGTAAATCACACCACAGTAAAGCTCTGAACAGAATTAGCAGCGTTACTCTTTCATGCTTAGCTCATCATATCTATATAATGGGAAATTGATAGTGTCAACCCTATGGCAATTAATGCCTATACTCAGGTTAGAACAGAAAGCAATGGAATTACTTCAGGACAGCACTGAAAGTCCAGAGTAGGGAGCAGGAATCCTTAGTCATGCCAACATGTTTGCACTGTTTCTGGAATTCAGTGTTACATCCACACCATTGCCCTGAACTATATGGATGAAGCAAGACACCGAGCACTTGTTCAGACGGCTTTATGCTATATTCAAGTCTTCACGTAGCAAGCCCAAGTTATCAAAACTGTGTTGATCAAAACAGCTTGGTTAACGGGAAATACTGACTGATGCAGTGAGAAACTAGAGCAGATGTCACTAAACTGTGATCATTTAGAGTGACACACTATTTTATGTCAGAATGTATATCTGTATGTGCAAGTGTACCTACAGCTACACTACAGATCAAAGTACAAATGTTCCATGAACAACACTGACAGCTGTGATCATAACAACTTGTCATCAGAAGTTACCTTAAACTCAGTCCTGAATTTATGCAAATTTCCTTGAACTAACTGCCACAAAAGCAGGAAGTTTCAGAGTATAACAGAGAACAGCATTGGTCCCCATGCCAAGTCAACCTGCTTACACCTTAACTATTAACACCATTCAACCATAGAGATGTCATTCAGAGCCCAGCGTTGGAGTACACCAGCTATGACCCAGAGTTTGGTGTCATACACAAACTTGATAAAGGTTCATTTTCTCACCTTGTCCAGACTATTGATGAAAACATGAAACAGGGTAGCCCTCAAGTTAAATCTCAGAGGAACTCCACTTGCAGAAGGTCTCCAGGTAGAGTACACTCTGTTAGCCCTTTTCCTTCAGATTCAACTACCCAACCACAGCACTCCACCAAGCTACTAATCCATCCATCTACACTGTAAAATCCCTCTCTAAATACAGAGATGCTCTGGTGCTCTGATAGGCAGGGTTAAAAGCCTTTGCAGTCTGGAAAAAAAAACAACAAACCAACAAAACCACCACTGTCCTACATCCATAAACCCAGTTGCAAATGCTGAGCTTATAATAAAGGGTAGTCAGGTTAGCCAAGATTTATTTACCCTTGGTAAACTCATGCTGACTATTACCCACCACCTTCACATGGCCAGTATGCGTTTTATTCACACAATAGTTTTACAAGGGGTGAAGTGTGGTTGATCAGCACCTACCTGGAGTTCTACTGGCATTCTCACTCACCCATTAAAACAAGTGCAACATCTGTCTGTCTGTTTCCAGTCATCAAGGGCCTCTCCCAGTTTCCATGACCAGCTGATGATAGTAACAGCCTCACAATGACATGAGTGTCTCTGTGACTTTCTCATTAATAACAGTCTCTGGCCCTCTGCAGTCTCTCGGCCACACCAAAAATATAGGCTTTAAATCTGTGGCAAGCAGTAAACTTTCTGTGACAGTGTGTCTGCTCAGCAGCTAGATGCTTCTGTTCCCATCAAAAGAGGATCTCTATCTTAGTGCCAATAGTCTATTAAAGTCCAACTCTCTCATATATCCTTTTTAGGAGAGCTTGTATGGCTATTATGGCACAGTATCCATGTCTAGAAAAACAGATCTGACATCAGAGAAGCCTTTCGCTTACTCCAGAAAATCAAATGCTTCAAGCCTGTCTCACCTTGCAGGTCTCCATCCATGAGACACTCAAACATAGCCTCTCTATATATGTCCTTCCTTCTCTATGAAAAGAAGATCTTTCCAATGAGGCAAGAACTTAGGCCCTTCTCTCTGTGAAGTTGCTATGAAGCCCCAGTTAACCCTGGTTTTTTTCCTTTCTAATAGCACACAGCCTGCTTGTCTGCCCTCTGTAATATTTCACAGAATCATTTAGGTTAGAAAAGACTTTTAAGATCATCCCACTCCCACTCTCTCAGGTGGCAGTACAGAGCGATAAGGTTTGCCCTGAGATTCCTTTGCTCCAGGGTAAACAATCCCAGGACCTGATGCGGCCCTCCAGAGCCCAGCTAGCTCTGATGGTTGCCCACAAAACTCCGGACAGGCCGGGGCAAGTGCAGGAAACCGCTGCGGCAGAGTGTTGCACCAGCAATGGAATCTAGAGCCAGAGCTCTCAGGAGAAGGCCTGCAGTCAAGGAGGAAATAAAGGGGAGAGGGGAGGCTCTAAAGTTATAGGAATCCAGGAAAGTTTTTATTCCACAAAGGGGGAAGAACAGAAGAGCGCCAAGTGCTGCTGTGCAGGGGCTTAAATACAACCAAAAATTTGAGGGGAGGGAATAACACACGAACCAATGGGGTATCCTTTGGGGTGGAACAGAGGAGGAGCAAGGGGCTTACATAAATAGTTTGGGTCCAATGGGGATAAGGGGAGGAGACAATGGGTCACATGGGCCAATGGGGCGTCGAGGATTAGGGGATTTCCAAAGGGGTGGACACTTCAGGGATTGGCCCATGTGGGGATTGGCAGGGAAGGATCTGGAAACAGGGGCAGGGTTTAGGTGATGGATGGGAAGAGGGGCTGGAATAAGGGGAGGGAATACATTGACGGGTGGGTATTTAGGGGCGAATACAATTGTGAGAAGTACCATTCGAAGGTAGAGACAGGGGAATACATAGGATAAAACCAAATGATTGCAAATAATAAAATTATGGGCCGCAACAAGCACTGTCTGCTGTTCCTGAACAGACTTATCCCCTAGACCCTTCACCAGCTCCGCTGCCCTTCTCTAGACAGGCTCTAGTACCTCACAGTCTTTCTTGCTGTGAGGGGCCCAGAACTTAACACAGGATTTGAGATGCAGCCTCATCAGTGCCGAGTGCATGAGAAAAATCACTGTCCTGGTCCTGTTGGCCACACTACTGCTAATAGAGGACAAAATGTCATTGGCCTTCTTGGCCACCTGAGCACGTTGGCTCATGTTCAGCTGGCTGTTGACCAGCACATCCAGGTCCAGCCACTCTTTCTCAAGTCTGTTGCATTGCTTGGGGTTGTTATGACCCAAGTGGAGGACAAATTTCCACCTAGCAATGCAAGGCTTTTACCACCACTCATTTGCCGCAAGTGAGATCGCTGTGTTCCACAGGCAGTTCTGGCTGCTCCAAATCCAGACCCATCTTCTCATAAGCCTTATCTGGGTCAGAGCCTCTGATATGCCCAGGTGCCATCCCCAGACAGGAGATCATGTCCTCTGGAGCACCACCACCTGAATTCCCACATAGCCTAGAGCAGCCTCCAGAAGCTGCTGCCTGTTGTCTCTGGGTGTTCATACCAGCCAGGTTAAGACCCTCTACCTGCTGTGCACCTGTAGGCCCCTTCTACACAGCAACCCAACAGTCAGCAAACAGACAAAAAATCAAGGACTCGCCAGTTATGGAGGAGATAGCAATAATAAGGGATAAAAATCTGGCAAGTCCAAGTGCTGAATTTGCACCTAGGATGGAGCAACACTGTACGCATTTACAGACTGGGAGAGGAGTGCCCTCTGGAGTGCAGCCCTGCAGAAAGAGACCTGGGGATGCTGATCAGCAGCAGTTCAGTGGGAGTCAGCAGTGTGCCCTGTCAGTCCAGAAGGGGGAACATAAGGTAAGCACATCTCTTGGTCCAACTCACGTTTACTGTTAAATAAAATCTGTGTTATTGACTTCAGCGTATAGTCTTATTTGCAGCTTAAATCAGTCAAAGGCATCTCTCACTAATCTGGTCATAACACACAGCAAGCATCCTACCCTTTCTAAAGCAATTGCCAGCCTTTCTTTCAGTCAGCACTTGGAGTGAGTTAGAATTGAATTGAATTTTCTGAATTCAAGTGTCTTGAGGTAACGGTTTACTGTTTGACCTACTTTCTTCAGAATAGTTCAGATACACATTCTGCATTCACAGGAACATTTTCAGTCCACTACTGTCAAGATATTGAACATTGCCTAAGGTCTCAGTTGAGCTCTGACCTTTCTAATTATTCATTCAAACTGATGCATCAAAATCTATAGCAAAGGTCTACTAAGGCAGACCCACAGGAAATCCAATCCATTTCTCTCTGGAAGGACTTAATGAGAGCTGTCAGGTGGAACTGTAGATGCCACTGGAATGTATGAAACTTATGCTCCATTCACAACTGAAATATAAATCCAGTTGTGCTAGTTTTGGAGAGGTAGAGTTAATTTTCTTCACAGTAGCTAGTATGGGTCTATGCTTTGGATTTGTGCTGGGAACAAGGTTGATAATGCACATATTTTCAATATTGTTGAGCAGTGCTTGCACATAATCTTTTCTGCTTCTTGCACTGCCCTGACAGTAAGGAGGCCAGGAGTGCCTGGGAAGCTGGGAGGGGAGAAATCTTGCACACCTGAACTCAAGCGACCCAAGGGATATTCCACAATATATGGTATCATGCTCAGCATATAAATATAGGGGAAGAAGAAGGAAAGGGGGACAATTGAAGTGATGGCTTTTGTCTTCCCAAGCCACTGTTACATGTGATGGAGCCCTGAAAGCTTTCCTGGAGATGACTGAACACGTCTCTGCCCATGGGCAGTTGTGAAGGAATTTCTTGGTTTTTCTTTTGCATTGTTTGTGTGTGTGGCTTTTCCTTTACTTATTAAACTGTCATTATCTAAACCTCCATGTTCTCTCACTTTTACCCTTACAATGCTTTTCTGCATTCAGCTGAAGGGGAACGAGCAAGTGTCTGTGTCAGGCTTCATTGCCAGCTGGGTTTTAAACACACCATAAGTCTATCTATGATTAACTTGAAGCAAACCCTCTTTCTCTTATCTCTATAATCTATGTAAATATGTAATTCTCATTTTTCTCTATCATCTATGAGCTTATCTGTGTCTTTGAAGCTGTAAACTCTCAGGGTAAGGTGTGTCTCCAAATATGACTAGATAAAAATGACAGAATTTTCATCATTAGTGAAGACTTAGTCACTATCTTGATTGAAGTAATTATGCATTCACACCCACAGCTATGAAGAATCAGTGCCAAGAGAGGGATAGCCACAGACTTCAGTTACTTCAGTGTAAAGTGCTCACTACACTAAAAATTGTTCATATTAAAAATATTTACTCCCATTTCCATCCTATAATGTAAATTTACTGAGACATTCAGCTTGTTAACATTACGTTGTCACTGAAAGTAGTTCTCACTAGCCAACACCATCTGTTTATGCCCAAATATTTTCTTTCCATTCAGACTAGTTAAAAGTAACAGTAAAAACAGTCTGCTAGGGAAAAGAAATGTGCTAGATGTGCTGATACACATATATATCAAGACAAACCCTTTTTAATACTGCTTTACTCCATAGCCAAAATTTAAGCTGTTGCTTTTGAAATTCAATAGAGGGAAAAGTGAAAAATTCTTGTGAAGATCTGGAACAACAAAGGCAAAGGAAGAATTTCCACTTACTGACATATAGAAGTGTTAAGATCCTGATTCTAACTACTTTAAAAGAAATCTTAGAGAAAGTAGAAAATAATTACTACAGTAAGTAGCAAACACTCGTATGATTCTTCTACGTGTTAGCAACATTTATGTTTCAGACCTCATCTTCCATGAATTTAAAAGAAAGAGTCACTTGGTTTAGTCATTTTTTCCTATTTATCCCAATGACACTTTTAATACCCTGTAATTCTTTATAGAACTTTATATTCTCTTCCATTTAGAAATATTGTTCCAAGTGATCTCCATTCACTGTTCAGCTTCTGCCCCTAACCTCAGCTATCTTCTGTTTTCTAGTCCTGATTTTCATGAAGTAATAGACAAAAAAAACCAGCAACTAGAAGGTTGTCTCCAGGAAGGCAAACTATCTATGCTGGCATTTAAATCTACTTTTATTTGACAGGGGAAGCATTTATAAATGCTTCTTTAAAACCATTTACATCAAGACTCTTAATATTAAATCACTGAAGGAAGGACCAGAATCTCCCTCTGGAACCATATAGACCCCAATAAAGTCTTTTCACTTGGTTTTGTTATCTGTATTGATTTCTGGTCTCAATTGCATTCAGCCTAGAAGACAAATAGCCTCAGTAACCAGCAGCTCTTTACATCAGTTGCCCTTTTACAAAGTCTCTTTTCCAGATGGTACCAGGAAAATTCTTTCACCTGCAGTTTACTCAGAGGAACCCACGCAGAGGTTGATAATAGGAACAAATATAAAAAATTGTAGCAGACTTTTCAAGAAGGTTTGTGCTGTGACTAGACAATTTTCAGAAATATGGCTTGGGATTTATAGACTAGATGGTGATGGAATGTTCTTTTTAAACACTTTTTCTCCTACTTGTGTATTGTTGAGTTGGTGGCAATAAGGGAAGCTATGGTGAAAAAACCTTTCCATATTGCAGCACTGATTGCTAGCTCACCAGCTACATTCCATTAAACAATGGCTTTTATACTTTTCTCTCATAAATTGGCTTTTCTACTAGTTTTAGGCTCAGAGCTTTCTACTAAGTTCAGGAAGAATATCTCCATTCAATTTAATGAGCATTGGATTGCCTTGCTCTTGTATGTACTTAATTTGTATTTCAGTGTTGAAAATGCTGATACTGAGGAAAGAAATGAAATTTCAGTTTAAAATTAAAAGACCATCATTTGAATATCCCATCACACCCATGTGTTAAATATGGCTTTCTGTAAGCATCTCTAAATTAAAAAGGTGCTTTCAGTGGTGTGGTTTGACATAAAGCAATAGCATGTGAGTGAGTCAAATTAACCAACTACTCAAACACATCCTAAGTCTGGTGCATATTAACATGGCAGTTGCAAATGATAAGATCAAAACAATTGTAATGATTTTTATCATCAGAAAAAATATCTTGCATTGTCTCCCTAATTAAAGCTTTATATATAGAAGGAAATAGTAGTTCTGTATGACTGAAAATTACATTAGTCAATGCTGCAAATTTTTGAAGAAAACAAACCAAAGATACCAAGAGCATTGGAAAGAATTTCTTCTAAGAAAAAAAACAAAACCAAAAAACAACAAACAAACACATAAACACAGATTTAGATTCATGCATGTCTTCAGATATACATACTTATTTGCATCTCAGCTGAACACCTATTGGGAGCATGAAAACTAATACTGACTTTTTGTGCTGTTCATTTTCTAGTTTTCATACATATGAATAAACAACTGGAAGTGTTTCTAATGGGACTGTGAACTGCTGATAGAAAAAGCTATGAAAAAATATATGACACTTTTCCAATTTCCATCTGATAAACAGATGACTCGTTTTTAAAGAGGTTTACAATGCGTTTCAAGAAACAAAGCTATCAAATAAAAAAAAAGCTGCAAAGTGACAAGATATAGAATATATGACTGTTCTCAACAATGGTATTATTGACTGACTCACCAAATATGCAGCAAAAATTTATCAAATGTTTTGGAGACCAGAATGATTTCTATGCAATACTTTGGTTTAAAAACCAATTTTCTTCCCAGAAAAGCTATTTTTGGCATGTCATTCTGAAGTCCTGTATCACTGCTTGAAGATATTTTAAAACACATTTCTATGTTACCAGAAAATATTGCAGCATTCTAGCCAAAAATGGATCTTGACATCTACCATTTATAAACAGAGATTTCTAGACAGAATTTTTTGTCCACAACATTTTTAAAACCCCAAAGAAGAGAAATCACCAACTTGGCTTTGATCTAAGACATAATTTAATAAGCAGTACAGCATCACAAATGTGAGATCACATTTTGAGCTGTCCCATGAGACTCAGATGATCTATTAAGAAGGTCATTTTTAGACCAGAGGTAGAGATTATGTCCACCACTTACATCCTTGTTCTCCTACACCCAAGAACATGATTCACTGTACATCTTCTGGAGCTTTTAAACAATTCAGGGTATTCATTCTTTGAGAACAACATAATAAGGAGAAAATCCATGGGTTTATACTTGAAGGATAATTAGTGATTTAATTCTTACCAGGTATCCAGCTAGCCAATTTCTTACAAGTCTGTACCAGGGGAAAAGCTTTCTTGCCCTAGAAAGTGATCATTTTGTCATGTGAAGCGTGAACTTTCCTTTATTAAATTTGTGATGTTAGACATCAAATCTATCCATCACAGGCTGATATACATATAAAGAGGGAAATTTCCTCCTCTCCCTCCCCCAGCTATTAATTTGTTTCAACATTCTTTGTTCTTTTCTGATGTATGAAAACATAAAGGATTTGCCAAAGCTAATCACTATAAACTTAGTAATTCTGCATGTCTAAGTTATTTGTTCTTGATTTTTAAATTTTAGGCTATCTAGTGTCCCTAAATTTTATCTCAAACTTTCGTTAAAAAATTACTTCCATTTCTCTGTGTCATGTCACATTTTTAAACTGATATTTCTTAAAAGTGAGGGACTAATTAGGTACATTACTGAACAACTAATTGTGTCTGGAAGAAAGAAACAGATGCACAGAAATAACTATTTTGTGTTTTCTTAATGAACCGAGATAATTCTGTTCTCTCTGCAGAAGTACTAGAAATGCAGATATATTCCCAGGCAAAAGGTCTGTTAGATAAAAGTGATATTAAAAAGTAAGGGACTTCAGAAAAGTTTTTCAAATATAAAAGCATAACCAGATACATTACACAAATTTTCCGAACCATGTAATACTAAACAATTTCTGTTCCAGCGGCAGCTATTGACCATGGAGTAGGAGTAAGATTATGCCATAACTGAGTGTTCCAGGAAAAAAAAAAATTAAAAAGAAAAGAAGAAGAAAGAAAGGAAGAAACAGGAAGAAAAGGAGATGGAGACTCTTCTAAGAGGCATAGATCTTCTGTAAAGAAGTACATTTTACATATTCATCTCTCAGTCTGTTTAACACATAATCAGATTTCCTTTTTCATTCAATCAAGGAAGATTCATGAGAACAAATTTAAGCAAGGTCATACTGTATGATACTGGAAAGCAGAAAAAGTTACAGGGTCAGACTCTCTACTGAGTTTAAATGCATTCTAAAATTTCAAGGTAAATGAGTCTTTATTACTTTATATCACCTGGTGATCTGTAGCCTTATTTTTTATGTTTTCCCATGTCAACAGTACTTCTTCCTTCTCTTGGAATCTTTAGAAGAATAAAGTAAAGGTCTGATCTTACAAGAGCAGATATTTGCCATTATTGACAGCAATTTGTTCTGTTACTCAAAGCATCCCACTGAAATATTTCAGTCATCATGTAATTTACACATTGAATCAGCCAATAATCATCTCTGCAAGTAGAAACTTGTTCTGTATTCTCTGTGCTTTTCCAAAGTTCAAAGGAAAGACAGAAATATGCAGCTATTGTGGACAGTGTGCAAGGCTGAAGTAATCAAAGTTAAGATTTGCTTTACATCAGTCTAGTCTTTCTAAATTACTGAAGCTCTATCTAAAAGCTCCTGACAGCCTAAAAGAAATATAAAAGAACCAGGTATCTAGCCCTTTCTCATCTTAGATAGTGTTAGAGAGGAAAGAAAAAATTACAGCAGCAATCATATGTATTAAATCATCAGTTCACAGTTTCCAAGACATTATGAAACAATTTTCTTCTCTCTAGGAAAAAAAAAAAAAAAAAAAAAAGCATTTATACAACACAGATTTTCACAAGAGGACAGGTTTTCCCTTCAAATAGGACAGACCCTAATATTAATGTAAAGAGGTAGAACCTTTTCTGCTTCAGGAAAATGCAAGTATACTGTGAGATGCAGCACCTGGGCCCGAATCTTTGGCAAAATAAAATTACAGAAATTTTAAGAGACGACAAGTACCTAACATCCATTTATATACAAGGATATGCACTGGAGAGTCATGAGCCAGACCTTTTCACTGTAGAAAAGCATGACCATCCTCAGTGTTAGACTGCACCTTTCAGGGAACCTGCACAGTGGCCAAGGGTACACAAAATATACTCCAGCAGAAACAAGCGTCAGAAGCTCATCTGGGCTTCTCTGCAGCAAAGACACTCTGAACTCAAATACAACACTGCAAATAGCCAGCAGGGTGGAAAGAAAAACAAAACTCCTGCAGATGTCAGGGTTTCATTTCCTATACCAGTATTCAGTTTCAACACACACATTTCAAGCAATATCTTAAAAATATCTGATGATGTTAAGGCCTGTAATAAAAAGTGCATAAGAAGCTTAACTTTCACCAGTGGATGTTAACAAAAAATCACCGGAGGATCTGGACTGAAGTGCTTCCTAACACCAAATCTGTAATATCCAAAATCTGTAGTTGAACACACACTTTAACCTAGCTTTTAGTTCACAACCTTTTTTGTAGGAAGCAAAATTATGCTTCCTAATTTATAAAGTGCAATTCAGCTTTTGCAAATAAAATAGCAGCAAGTGCAGAGTGGTAGATGAGGCAATTTTTTCAATGAAAAATTAGTTTGATATTATCTTTCTTAAGTAACGGGACCTTTGAATATTCAGCGTATAAGTAATCAGTGCTGCTGTTAATTCTTCAGAAATGGGTCCTTTCTGTAGTAGAGGAGCACTGCATCATTTGTGTGTAAGCTTGACACTAATTGTTAGTACAACCAACATTAAAATAGATTATCAAGATTTAAAGAATTGTAGTAAAAACAAGTAAAATTGAAGACAGCCTTTTCATGCCCTCCTTTTCCCTCTAGCTAATAAAACACAAAACGTTTAATACAGAATGAAATACTCTTTTTTAAGCACAATGTTCACAGGCATATTGAGAAAACTCAGTGTGCCATTGGTCCGTATAATCCCTCCTTGATTATAACCAATGATAATGACAGTATTTGAAGGACAATGGATTTTGTTCCAGGCTATGAGGCAGAATATAATAAATCTTTTTAACAAAATAGACATTTCAAAGGCATTTAAGAAAAACACCAACAACCACAAGATTTTTTGAGTTTCCAAGTGTAACACTATTACTTTTTCATGATAACAAAAAAAAAAAAAAAAAAAAAATACATTTTTTGTACCCTGAGGCTTGCTTTTGCTAGTAAAGTACACCTGGCCAGATCCTAACTTTGAGTGCTAACATATGATCATATATATTGTCTTACTTTTTGCCTGTGCTTTGGCATGGAACGTACCAAATTAACATCTTTCCAGATGACACTGGTAAAAAGACTGGGGAATGGCATGGGCCAGGGGCTCTTGAAGCAGCCTACCTGGAGGAGATTACCTGATTTTTAAGGGAAGTGAGTTAAACTCTGAAGCTAGCGTTATGATTTCCCTGAAAAAGAAGTTGTCTGGAAAGACTCCTCAAAGCCACCACTACTCAGAGTGCCTTACTAGCAGCAAGGTCAGTTTCAGTTAAGACAGGGAAACAGAAATTGATCTGAAGGAGGAGAAGAAAAATCTTTCTTACTGCACGTAGATCAAGCATAGTTTCTTCTTTCTTATTCTCTACCTATATCAGATATTTGTATCTTCTGCCTGGTTCGCCATCAACTTTTTGAGTTAGTTTAATCTGAGATTTAAGATGCCTGGTTAGTACCAATACATTTCTTCCTCAAAGGCACGCCAAATGTACAAATTAAGACTGGAATATTTTACTGTCTCAAAGAGCTACAGCTTCCTATAATTCAAAGCATCCAAAGGGTAGCTGAATGTGAGCTGAATAGGACAGGTGAAGAGGTGATGCCACTGGGGTTAAGGGAAGCAGACACATCCCCCAGCATCCTTTGTAACAGGGAAAGGTCTTTGCATGCAATAAGATAGGAGGGTGCACATATGAGCCCAAAGTAATGCAGCATGGAAAGGGTGCACAACAAAATGGTAGCTTGTCACTTGCTGTCAGGAGCAGAAAATAAATTCTAGACAACTTCATTTATAGCAGAATTGTCACGTCAGTAAAGCGGAAAACCACTGAAATAGCTGGCTAAACAGCTATATCTATTGAACTGTAAAGAGTATGAAGTCAACCTCAAAATTAAAGCCTTTAAATACTATTAAAATATCAGGTATCATACTAGTCAATTTTTGGATTATATGATTTGGTCACTATCAATAATATTCAACACATTTCATTTATCATTTTTTGTTAGTGATACTCAAATATGGGTAGAAATATTTAATATGAATGCCTGTATGGTAAATATTTTCCACTGACATTGTAAAACAGAGCTGAGAAATGCTTCAACTTTTGAGTAGAGCATAAGAAAACATCTATTTAAAAAATGGGTGGACTTCCCTTTGCAAATGTCAGTAGAACTCAAGCAATCCATTTTTATCTATATCATCCTTTAGAAAAGTGAGATATAATGTAACATCCTCAAATTTTTCAACAGGACATTTTAAATGGGCTACAAAGTAAAAAATAGTTATAGTATATGGGAAAGATTTTCAGAGGCACAATGGGCATTAGAACACTTGTTACCTCTGTGTACCTCCACCACTTGTATTAATTTATCTTCCCAAGCCTATGGAGATCAGAGCGTATTTTTGTTATTTGGGAACTCTAGTTTGGGTCAATGACAGACCACTCAACAAATGCTTGATGGATAAGCTTAATTTTCTAACACAGCATAAATACTTTGCATAACAGTCAAGGTGTGAAACTACAGGTAAACCAGTCTGCCATCTCACCTCACCTAGTCTATAAAAGTTAATCCACGTAACAAGCAAAGTTGTACAGAAAGACTAAACCTTTGAGCTACAAGAAAGAAAACAGCAAATGAGAATAAAGAGTGGGAGAAAAGAAATATTTTCTGATGTATCCTTAGAGTAAGTGAGGTTAACAGCGCCTCGGTTCATTCTTCCACTAAGTATTCTCCCTGCACCTCTCAAGGACAGGGGTGCACATGACTGCTCTGTGGATACACAGCTAGGTTGTCAGAAAGCCACGATTCCCTGGCTGCCTGGGGAACAGACTCTGTCGGAACATGCTGTGGCTCTTTCTGGCCCTGCATGCAAACTCCCCTTCCTTCAGAAGTCACTGGCTGTAACTGGGTCACTATGGCATTGTCAGTAAGTATTACTATTCAGAAATCCATTCCCTGGGTGTCTCCAACAAGACCTTTCTTTTTGGTCCCAACAATTTCCTGCTTAGTACTTTTGCATAGATTCAGTCTATAAATGGATTAGCTCCCACATTTTACTTATGTCATCAAACTTCCAATCTCATGCTCAGTTTATGAAGTTCTGTCAGGTGTAGTTTCCTCCAGTGTAAGGGTAAGGAGTTGCATTGAGACTGTGCTCTTGTTCACATCAGTTACTAATCAGAAAAATGTCCCATCACAATATTGTCAGTATTGTCAATATTCTCTGAAAAAAAAAAATAAATAAGTAACTACCATGTTCTTCCAGAGTGTTCAGATTAGTGTCCAGGTAGAATCAGTGTTTATATTAGCTCACTCCTCAGGCTTTTCCTGTTACTGTTTCCTGGAAGGTTACAGACAGTATTATTACACTTTCTAGCTCAATAATATGGCAGGACTGCTTTCCCAAATCTTGAAACATGCTTTCTGTAGCTAAGAATAATATCATGTTGTTTCTTTCATATTTATGGCCATGGGGTTTACTGGAGTGTGCTTGAATTAATAGGAAATTTCATCAATGGTAAAATGTTACCAATAAAAGGATTGTCTTGTAACTGACACAGCCTAGGTGCAAAAATGAATTATAATTTTGGTATTCGGCAACTCAACCATCAATGTCTATTTTTAAAATCTCTGTGTGATGTGGATTATTATTGTAATCACTTAGTCTTTAGCTATATTTAGCTAGGAATTAAAAACAACATGGGTGTCTCATCTCCAGCACATCCAACTACCGATTCATTTATATATCATATCTTTTGATTTAGTTAAAACTAAAAGCATTTGAACTAATTATTTATTTATACAGATGTTAAAAATCAACAGAAAATTAAAATTGACAAAGATGTCAAACCACTTTAGAGTACGGACTAGAAATGGGAAGTGATGGATGATTTCAAGCTTCTGAAACAACATTTTCATGAGAACAGGTTTGGCTCTTCCTGATGTAAAAAATACTGACTTTGTTTAAAGTAAGCTCTTGTAATAATAAAAGATAATAGATCAAAGACAAATGATTCAGAAATTATTCAATCTGTCACAGCACAAAGTTGCTTCAATGCAACATATTCACAAACTGCAGCAAATCTTTCTCTTTTAATTGGAACTCGAATCACCTTGACCTTTCCTAGCACAGAGCAGAGTGCCCCTCTGAACTAACGGCAGCATCTGCATCCTCATTCCATTTTAATCAGAGCTCAATTTGGATTTCTATGTCTCGGCAATCAGTGCATTGCAGAGCAAGGAAACTGCAGAAATAAATGAGATGTTGCCTTGTTCCAGTTGATTAAAACATGATTCAAGGTGACTTTTAGGTGACACTACAAGTTGTCAGAGCAGCAGTGTACTTTTCTTTATGATGGAAAAAAATGTGTGAGGGATGTTTATTTCCCCTATCTGAGATAAGTGACAGAACTGAAATGAGAGCACTGGTGTGTCCATGAAAATACATCAGTGTTTAAAGAATCCTATTATTAGACACAGTGGAAACTACATCTTGGATAAGCCTCCCATACTGTGGGTAATTATCACAAGCCAGAATGCTAATTGCTTTTCGATCTGCTCTGTGCCTCCGATGAGTCTTGTTGAGGGCTACTGGGGCTGTACCAGACACTAACACTTAATGAGACCAAGTTTATCAAAGTACAGCATCAGCTATTACCAAGTGAAGAACAAGAAAAATAGGCCTTAAAATGAAAAGAGGAAAAAAAGAGAGATGAAACTGTGGGACAACAAAAAGAATTGAACTAAAAATATTTTATTATGATTTCTTTTCTGGTGTTAAGTAATTATGTCTTCATCACAGATAAAAAAGATATACGTTTACGTGTCATGGTTTGGTTACTTGGAAAGGTAAGTATTTGTTCTGCATTTTAAAAAGTTTGCTTGTTTGCACAAGAGAAGTTAGGAATTCATAAAGTATTTTTCCTTTCAGTTCTGACTGTTATGGTAAAGAACAATTAAAGTTGGGTGTCTATAAATATTTGTTTCACTCTTTTGTGAAAAGTAAAAAAAAAAAATTATATTGGAAACCATCTTCGGGATAATATACCATGTCTTTAATGGTAGATTTCAGTTTACACTCTTAGATGCCAGAAAATATTTAGGATGAGCAGTGAGTGTTTTCCAGAAAGCCAACCCAATACAAAAGTTACCATGCGGAAGAAATGTGGGAACATTCCTACATTTCTCTGTTTTGCAATATTTTTTATCTTAGAATTAAATCTTTTTTCATGAATTCAAGGAACTATGTAGGCAATTACCACAGTAAGCATTCGAGATATCATTAAAACATGGTAAAATATGACTGCTTTAAGGACACAATAGTAATGTCATCAAAGCTCTACTGAAAATCTTCAGGAAAGAGGAAAAAACCCCAGTGTCCATGCCTGTGATGTAATTATTTCTTCTTATCGTCTCTAAATTAGGGATTAGAAAAACAGGTGAAGCAAGGTATGCATCTCTAAAGAAGATAAATAAGTGTTTGACTTTCGTTATGCAAAAGCCTGTCAGTTCTCAGTGCTGACAGTTTCAAGAGCAGAGGTCAAAAGAGCGGCACCAGAGGACACAAGTTACACCAGTAAGTTAAGGACCTCAACAGCAGTGACACTGGTCACAGCAGCTGTGAAGATGAAAGCAAACCTGAGTAGATCAAGTGAGCAGATTATATCACAAAATTGTAGATGTCAGCATTTCTGTATGTGTGTGTATTCACTCACCTTAATAGAAAATGCTTTGCTATTCTTGTTACGTTTTAGAAGAGTAAGACAGAATGATTTTAAACCTACTCTTCACACACTCTAGCCCTACCAGTTCACACAAGCTGATGAAGTCAAGTTAGCCTATTGCTAATAGGCTGCTTTGAGTGTTCATCTCTCAGTACTTCAAAAGAAAAAAAATTTAAGAGTCTAATTCAAGAGAAACAGATACATCACAGAACACAAGTTTACATATAAGAAATAAACATGAAGTCCTTCATCTGGTTGAATTCTGTTTCTCTTGTAATCATAGTTATTACTACATGGTATTATAGTCCCTGATCTCTGCCTCTCAAAATAGGTGTAAACTTTATTTCTAATAAGGATTTTTAATATCTGAATCATTGCCTTAACCTTAAATTACTCCATCTCTAGGGCAATCTCATCTTCCCTCAAAAAAAGTGACCTACTTCCAAGATGAAGTCTAACAATTGGGTTATTCAGTGGCAATACTGCTTTTCTTTTCTTTTGCTTTTCCTGAGAACAGTCTATTTGCCTTAAAACTGCCTTGCCCTCATTCTCTAACACTTTTTTAGTCAAGTAAACTCTTGACAGCTTGTCTTAATATCAAGTATTATTGCAAATAAGATAAATATGCCTCAGCAGTGACTGTAACATTATGCTCTGAATTCTCAGTACAATCAGTCAACAAAAATATTTCATTTCATACATCATTTACCACTTCTGTAGGAATTGCAGAAGATACTGCAAATGAATTCTAAAGTGAAAGTTTAGAAGCAACAGTGGATGCATGATGCATGTTTAAGATTACCTTCTACCAGTTCTTTTCACCTCTCCTCATTGTGATCCATACATGACGGGATTAAACTTTGGAACGAAAACTACAGAAAAGCCACAGAATGGAGAAAGAAAACATTCAGAGATAAAATATCACTACATGGTAGATATTTGTCCACTATAGGGACCAACTCTTATTCATGAGATCATGGCAGTAATTGGGTAAAGCAGCATTTGAACAACGAGGCAAGCTTTCTCAAGCTGGTATAAACACTACAATAAGGGTATGACTTTACCCATAGTATTATCCTCCTGCTGAGTCATTTTCTTTCCCCATTTTATTACTGTATGAAGTAGAAGGGAGCACCAGTATAGCTGACAGATGAGAGAGATGACAGAAAGACCTCTAAAGTCAGGTAACACACTGCAACAGGAATCTCTGAAGCTCAGAAAGTCTCTTCCCAAGGAATTAATCTCAATCTCATGTGAACTGCTTCTACTTTCTTACTCTCTAGATGTACTGACCATGGTACTAGAAAGAGATGATGAATCTGCTCAAAATGGAAACCAGTCAAAATAAAAAATTCAGTTTTCTTCCATCTGTCCTGTGTTCTTCTCCTATTCTCCAAGCAAAATTTTAAACAGAACTGAGCCTGTATTTTGGGCTTGTTAGTGTTTGTGGGGGAGGGGTTGTTTGTTTATTTTATGGAGGGTTTTAATTTTTGAAATATATATCAAATGATATTTATCAAGGAAAATTACAATTCTGCTGAATTCTGAAGGCATATTTTATTTTATTAGACCCTTGTACACACTTGTCTTTGAGATGCTTATATTAGCACCTAACAATTAACAGCAGGTTTTTGTTGGGTTTTGAGGGTTTGGGTTTTTGTCATCTAGACAGTGTTTTGGGCATGCTATCCTTTTGGTAGTTATGGTGGTAGCTCTGGTTTGTGTTGAGGACTACTGTCCAAATGTAGGCAGCTCAGCCCCACTGAGCTGCTCACTCACTGCCTCTCAGCAGGATGGGAGAGAGAATGGAAACGGTAAAAGTGGAAGAACTCACAGCTTGAGATTAACACAGTTTAACAGGTAAAGCATCTTTAAGAGTACACAGAAGGTGTTCCTAACTTTTCTATTTTTTGTTATCGGCTAAATATGGTATGGTTTTATGATGCTTTGCTTAAGGAAGCCAGTGATTTTAGAATCAGAGATTGAACTCGGTTACAGGGACCAAATCTACCAGATTCAAGTTAAACTCTATAGTAAGGGGCCACATAGCCCATTGCAGTGAATTAGAATAGTTCAGTGTATTTCAACAGAGCACACAGGACTTTATATCCCTAACTAATATTGTGGAATTGTTTCTCCATGAACTCACAACCTCTCAAGTTATATCTAAATATTTATTCTGGGTTTAAAAAATATATTTAAAAAGTGAGAAATTAAGAAATAATATGGACAAGGATAAACAACGATCAAGGTTAAAAGATTAGAGAAGTGAAGGGCAACGTAAGCTAGCACAACTTTGAACTTTATAGGTCATGAAATCGTTGCTGCTTTCAGAAATGATAACATTTTGAAATGGAAGATTGTATCTCTTTTTACACTTTGCTTTTTTATTTCTCTCCAGTGTCCAAGTTTACAAAGGTTAGATGCCAGTATAATCTAGAATAAGACCATCTGTGACTGATTTTGAAAGGTTACTGAGAGGGAAATCGGATGCGTGAGAAGCCTCAGGGAATGCAGCTGACTCCTATTGTTTTCTAATAGATCTGATATTCCAATGGAACACAAAATTACTGAATTCTTGACTGGATTTCCAGACAACATATCAGGATACCTAAACAGTCAAATTAAGGACATATTTTACTACCTTCTTCCCCCTAATATTGTGACAAATTGTTGTCAAAATCTGATGCTTGTCAGAGATGTTGTGAGCACTACCTACATATCATAAACAAAATCAAAGAAATAACGTGCATTTATTCTTTACAACCACTAAAAACTGTTCAACCTTCACAAGTTCTGCTTAATAAAATAGACAGACTATTGCAGTAGAGAAGAAAGGCCAAAATTAACATTCATCACAATATTTCTGCAATTTTCTGCCCGTCTATCATCAGGTCACACCAATAATCAGGGTTAACCTGAGGAAAAGAAAATGTTATCCAGTCTGAAATGGCACAGTCTAGTCCTATCAAAGGCTTTGAATATTAAAGGGAGAATTCTCCCCAGGGTCCCTGAGAGTCACCAAAGCATAGTAAAAAGAACTTCAACCACCACAGTAACCCTACTTGTTTAAAATGGGAATGTGGTGCTTTCTACCCAGCAGTTTCCCAAGAATGTATATTATTCAATAAGTATGAATCAAAGAAATCAAACTTAGTCTATTGAGACTTCAGGAATCTAATATTGTGCAATGCTATTCAGGATTGGGAGAAAATTTTCAGATGAATAATTTCTTTGCCCAAAATGAAAGTTATCTGGACTGTTTCTGAGAGAGTGATTTACTCACAGAAGAAATAGAGATGTAAAATATCTGAAAATGATACATTTCATTTGGGTCAATTCAGATAATCTGTGTGACTTAAAGAAAAGGAAAAAAAAATTAAGATCTTTATTTCAGCCACCAAACTAACCATCTATACAAGCACAGTCAAAAATCTGATAAGACCAGATATCAAAAAAAAGATGGTGCAGTCTGGACTAGATGCATGTAATCACTATATAGAAACAGGAGGCTTTTGATGTAGCAGTCTTGTGTCAAATTGCTTCTTCTCTTCAAATACCATGATCTCCACCCTCCCCTCCATTCAGTTTTGAGGAAACTGCGGATTCTAGCATGACTTTGTGAAAAATGAGATAAGAAATACCTATGCTTGGTCTAAGGGACAAACAGGAATGCCATCTGTACAGAAAGCCCAGGAACTTACATTCTTTTACCTTATCTCTCAATAGTTTTCTATAAAACAGCAACAATAAACAGGAAGAACACTGACTTCAAGAAGGAGAAATATTGACCACAATTAAGTGTTCTGCTCTTTCACACAAGCTCTTACAGAGAGATCACAGGTAATTTTGAAACTCATAGTTTTTAAAGTTTAAAAAAGGCTTCCTCTGCACCATCTTTTCTTCTCAAAAGGGAAAATATGTTTTAGTAAAACTTTGAAATAGAGAAACATTTAATGATAATTATTGAATTTCATATACCATAAGAAGTGTCAAGTATCAAGAATCTCAAGTATCAATTTGGCAGGAAAAAAAAAAGTGATGGTACTTCAGGAATCCAGACACATGTTAACTTCTTGATCTAAATTAGCTTTTCATAACTTATACAAATTTATAATTACTTAGATCTACATTTAGATCTATTCCAGACATCTGATAGTCTAGACTAGTTATGTCAAGTTCTTCTCATCAAGTTCCTCATAAAATTGTACCAAAATGCTTCTTGCAAACAGTCCAGCAGAGAAGGAAATCCCCAGATGTTTCACTCCTAATCTAAAGTAAATTATTTATATTAACCATTTTTAATTACTTTATATAATGCATGATTTTGAAAAACTTCTGTCTGCCATTTCAGCAACAAACCATTTTGCTTACAGTTATTTTGGCATTTTCTTTTGGCTCAGAGGAAGATAAACATCCTAAAGGTGAAGACATACTTCATTTGTTGTCCTGGAAGCTGAACTGCCTCCACAGTTCTAAAACCAGAGAGAGAGCGAGAACAATTAAAAGAGCAGGCAACTGAATCTCTGGTTTCTCTGACTCCTTCAAACATATTGTGAATGGCTGTGCTGCTTGTGTTGAGAAATTCTTTGAATTTGAACATATTTTCTAACCAGGTTACTTGGTGAGATTAAATAAACCCCCCAGTCAGCTAATTGTTTCTCAGTCAACATATATGAGCTAGTAAGGCAATTTGTTAAGCTGACTAATCATACAGACAGGCTGTAGCAAGTAGCAATCTTAACAGTAGTACATGAAGAATTATCATAGTTTCCTTTAAATATAAGGGGTAAAAAGGAACAATCGCTTTGGTTTTTTTATAATAATATTTTTTAAAAGAGTCTTGTTTTTCAGTAATGTGTATGGTAAAGAAGTCATAAACAGGTTTCCAGATAGCACACAGTTAAATTGTACTATCTTGAGTGGGTCACAGAAAGCTTTTTATGGGGGTGAGGGTTTGGAATCCATCTCTTTCTTGGATCTGTGCAGAAGCAAGGAGAGAGAACAACATAAAATAAAGAAGTATGCTTCAACTAGTGTGCCAGTATAGGGAATTTACTTTTCTACTGAGACATAATGATTATTTTTGATTCAGTACAGAATTCCAGGACCTACTGCCAAAGTCTGGACCATGGTAAAATCAAGCTGGATGCAAGCCTGAATACTACAGAAATTTCAAATTGCAGAGAAAAAAACCTATGTCTTCCATCTAAAGGGCCTGTGACTCTATATTCCAAATGCTAAAGAAATTTAAATGAAGATATAAAACTGCTGCACCTAAGCAATAAATTTTCCCTGCAATCATATTTACTGTGAGCTGCAGACATCTTTCTCAACTTGCCTTTTTCTGCAACTTCTAAAGCATCTTTTTGGCTTGCCATGTGAAAGTAACCTTGTGCTAAAGGACTTGGTGATTAAATTTATCAGATTCTGGCATATGATTTCAAAATTTCAGAGGCATAGCTTTTAATACATATCTAATTTTCTGCATTGAACATGCCATTAAGAAAAAAAAGCAGACAACGTTTCCCTCTTAGTTTGTTTTTAAAAAGTGATAATAATTTTATTTGGTATGAACTGCCAAGTACAGATGTGAAATTTTGAGAGTCGAGTGAAAACATGTTGGAGCCTGTGAGATCCCTTGCCATCTCTTCAGATTAAGGGTGTAGTAGTAGGGGAGACTGTTCAAGAAAAAAAAAAACATTAGTGAAAAGACCATTTACACTAAAAATATCTAATAAAGATACAAGATATGCTGCACTTCAGGTGTTTTCTGGAATGACAGGCAGAAGAGAAGTAGTAACCACTAAGGCCACCTTTTTGAAAGAAATAAAGACCAGAAGTATAAACTCACTCACTGTATCTTCCTATAGATAGAAAATACTGCTCCAAAGAACACAGTAACTTGACAGGAGCTGTTGTTATCATAGCCAAGAGATGAAGTGGTCACATATACATGTGTATACAAAGCATACAATACTCTAGGGTTCTCACTAGCTAAATATTACTTGGGTAACTTTTCCTCACCAATAATCAGCTTCAAAGAGAAGTGAGAAGGCTGATTAGCACACTTAAGAAAAGGAGTTTTACCTGATACCATACAATTGCATCATATCAGTAAAATTAATCTAGATATAGTTCTCTACTAAGATAGGATTTTTTCATTAAAGTGTTCAACTTAATTTACTTATTTTGTTGTGATGTAAACACATAAAGGACTGAAGATGAACACAACTGAAGATAATTGTATCCATTGGTCTAACTGTTCGACGTACCTGCATGTTGGTAAGGGGTCATTAGATGTGTTGAAAAGGTATCTAAGGGAGACAACAACTTAATCTAAGGGAATATTGGTTAGGCTTTAATTTTAGTTAGGCTTAATCTGCTTATTTAGAAAAAGCTTTATGCAGACCTTAATTGTGCAGGTTCCTATTTTAAAATTTTCTAGTAATTAAAAAGTTGCCATGACCTGAGGTGAACACTACCTAGTGTTTATCTTTTGATAGACTAAAAGAACAACTTCAATTAATGCAGTTATGTAAAAATGAGGATAAGAAATGGCATTAACATGCAAAGGTATTAATTTTTTGATTTAGCTGTTCCATAGCTGCAAACAATCATGTGCTGATGTGCTAAGAAGCTGAAGAAACCTCTACAATTCATTGAAAGTAGTTTATTAAATAGTTCAGAAGACTATTTAGTAATTTTTTTTTTACTATTTAGGACTTTTTAAGGCATGGTTTATGAACTTACTGATTTCCACTGACAGTTAAAGATAGGACATCTATATGCCTTCATTTGATGATGATTATAAATAAAGTTGCAGAGACTGGATTCAATCTAAAGCTCCTCAGACATACTTAATAGCTGTGTGACAGCCCTCAGGTTGTTCCTATGTCATAATATGCATATTCATAAGAAAAATAAAAACATCCTATTATAGAAAAGTTTTGGGTTTTTTAAATTATTATTGTTTCTTTGAAGCAAAATTCAGTGAATTCATAAAAATTGATAGTATGAATAAAAGCAGTAGAGACAAGGATGGTTTTATATACAATTTTTTTAGTAATTATTTAAGTTATCTAAAATTAGAAACAGCAGCAAATCAAATATAGATTTTGTTCTTAACCTTATCCACTTCATTTGTGACTACAGTCTAAGCCTGAAATGTTCATTCTTCATTTAGAGCTTGTCTTGTCTTAACAGCTGGCAGCTCAGCTCTATGTTGCAACTCACACACTCAGTTCTGGTGGGATGTGGAAGTGAAGTGAAAGAGCAACAGTGAGAAAACTCGTGGATGGAGACAGAGACAGTTTGCTAGGGAAAGTAAAAGCCAAGTGCTTTTTTACTTTACAAGTAAAGCAGAGCAAGGAATTCACTCTCCAGGCAGGCCTGCAGCCATCCAGGGGAGAGCAGGGAGCCGTCACACATGAAACAATGACTTGGGAAATAAATGCCATCATTTTGAACATAACCCCCCACCCTCATTATGAGCTGTCCCCAAAATGGTGAGAGCAACCCAAGTTTTTATTAATAGATCCCTTGGGGTAGATTAAAGTGAAATGATACTGAATGACAATGTTTGTAAATATATATATGTAGGGCTTATTTTAGAACAATTTGCAACGGAAAGCAGTTATGTAGCATTTTGGTTATTTTTATCTACAGCAATATAGCAATATGAAGCATAAAAATATTACCTAGGTAAATGTATAAGGAAGAGAAAGAAAGGATATGAGTAGAAAGACACACAATCACCACCCATTGATCTTCTGATGAGACTTGATTGTTGCAGCTTAGCTTTCCCTTGGTCAAAGTTGTGGTCCATCAGGACAGGGGTAAGAAGCCCAGAAAATACAAAGTCTGGCAAGTTAAACTACACTCGGGCTAAGTTGGGGACAGTCTGCTACCTCCTCTAGGAGTGAGAAGTCCTCTGGTGCAAGGCCTCAGAAATGAGTTCTGGAGGTGCTTTGGGGGACTTTGATAGTTTTTGATACCCTCTAAAACATGACAGCTGCCTCTCATGTCAGCACAGTTGAGGCAGTTATTCCCCATCAGACCTTCCCTGGAGATAGGAAGGGGGCAATTTTACAGCTGAGTTGCATAAGGGAGGGCAATTAGCATGATAAAAGGCACCATCTTGACTTGCCCGATTTCCCTCTCACCCACCTCTAAGCCCAGCTTGTAGCCTCCAGGCAGTGCCAGTTCACCCCTTCAGTCTTTATGCAGACTGGCTGTTACACACACAAAACCTCCCCTCCTCACCCTGGGAGTTATAAACCTGCCTCAGCAAAGCACACTGGTGTTCAGAAACTCCTGTGCTCCTCTGTCTCCTCGCTGTGGGTATTGTGAAGAGCAGAAATGCTGTGTAAACCCAGCTGAGCAACGAATAAAACGTCCCTGGGTTATCAATGCTGTTTTGGTCACAAATGCAAAACAGAGCACCATAGTTGCTGCTAGGAAGAAAATTAGCTGTCATTTCAGCCAAACCCAATATTCAATTTCACTGTAAATGGAGTTTAATTAGCACAAAGTGATGCAAGTTTAAACATTTTTATAAAAAGATAGTAGCAGATACATATAAGACATTTTAAAGGTCCTGAAGTGAAAGGTGAGACTAGGAAATTAAAAACTGATTATACATTGTTCTAAAATCAATCCAATCCATCAGTATAAAAGTTTTAGAAGTTTTTTCCCAGCTATGCTACACTGATAATACACAAAGTGCTAAAAAAAAATGCTGAACAGGAGTATTATGAAGAAAATATAGGTTGTATTAAAAAAGCCCAAGCAACTAAAATAATGAAGAAAACAAAACATACAAAATATATGAGAAGGCTAACTCCAATCTGAACTGGACTACAGTGACAAGTTCATATTGTTCCCTAGCTACTGAATGCTTCCTAATAAGGTACGTTAAACTGAAGTCCAAAACTAGAGCTAATAAACTCTAAGCTGATAAGTCCACATTAAGGAGAGGGATACTGGGTGAAGAGCACACACCATGAAAAATAATTTTATGAAGTCAAACTAATTCATGCACACTCTTTTTCATATTATAATAGGTCATTGACAAATGTGATATATTTTTAATCTTCTACAAGGTCAGCAGCCTGCCTTCTACTTATTGTAACTATTTCTTTGTGCTGCTTAACAATTTGCATCCAAAGAATTCAGCATCCATGTGAGGCTCTTATTAAAGGACTTTCAAATACATTACCCTTCTCTGTTGTAATTAATCTTTTAATTGCCTGATCCTACTTCAGCAGAAAGAGGTGGTCAATTAATGCAGATACACGTTTATGTATAATGTCTGTGCCTGCCGATAGCATTTCTTTTGATACTGCATTTCATGAAAACAATCTTAGTGATTCCTTTTTAGGGTTTACAATGCTTTCATCAAAACACTTATGATTTTCCGTAGGAAGACTGCTTTCTTTGCTTTGGTAAAACTTTATATTTTGTCTTATTTTACTTCCATGAAGGAAGTTAACTTCTCATTCCATTTGTGGTTTTGATTTTTCTCTAGCTCCCTGTACTCAATACATATTTGACATGCATTCTTCAGGCAGTTCTGGGTACCTGAGGCATTAAAATCAAGGATTGCAGTGAACACTTTTTGTGACCTGTGATGCAGAGAAGTTATTTTCTTAGGAATGTGTACCTGAACCAGTAAAAACTATCATTACTAAACACCAAGTGGTTGCATGGACTCAAATTCAATCTGGAAGAAACCTATTCGAACAAAATAACAGCAAAGATCATCTGACAAAAGGATATGGTCTCCATTGAAATGCACAAAGATGTATGATAATAAAAAAGTGTGACTAAATGCTACCCATCAAATTTGAAATCAGCTTTCAGATCAGTAAAAATCTGCACAAAGTGCTTGAAAGCAAACTGAATAAAAGCTCCAAGACCAAGTTCCCAATACTAGGTGACAAAGAAAGAGAAGTATTCAAACTGAAAAATGCAGTAGTTGTATCCAACTTTTTTCATAGCATTTTAATTTACTTATCATTATGGGATTAAGGTATTAATTTTCAGTCACCAATTTGAAATGTGCTTGATGGTTTTATTCAAGGTCAAATGGAAATAGGAATTCTCACCAAGTGAAAAGGTAATAGTGTTTTTAAAAATAGAAGCAATGCAGAAAAAGAGGAGGAAAAACAGTTCATTAAAAGATTTCCACCATAATTCATGAAAACTCTGATAATGATTGAAACTAAGCAAAACAAGGATACACTAGAATCCAAAATTTCAGTACAAGAACAATAAGTATATGATTTTGGCAACTACTTTAATATTTTTAATTCAGGTTATAGAAGAAATATATAGAATTTGTGTTCTAACTTGTAAATGTTGCTGCTAAGAATGCAATAGACACATTTTTATCAAATGGAGAGCTTCACAGAACCACAAAACTTTGAAAAATTCAAAATCTTGCCTTTCAGTCATATAATTCTGCCAGCTTTTATAGTGTTCTCTTTTTAATAAAAGATTATTCATGAGAAAAAAAAAGGAACAAACTCACATAAAGAGCTTCTATATCAAGAGCATCAAGTTATTTCCATAAAAAAGGCAAGCAAATAAAGAATTTGAGTGGTTTGTAGGAAAACAGCTTTCCCTTAGTTGAGCTCAGATGAAACAATCGCTTCTGATTACCATTCATGAAGGTATGAGACTGGATGTGAGACTTTTTGTGGCAGTCATTTCAAGTATTTCTTCGCTTTCTGCAGCAGAAATAAGTCCCATAAGTCCCATCACCTTCACCTAGGTATGGCCAAGGCCAGTTTAAATTCATGCTGACATTTGCAGATAGTCAACTGGCATACTTGCCCAGCTCTGTTCTCCAAATGCACTTCAGATTCCACATTACCTGATTTTATGCTGGAAACTGACACAATGAACCACCAAGGAAGCCAATAAAATGCATGAAAAATGCTTCTGTTTTCCCTTTCCATATTTTAGGCAGTCTAAATGCAATATTGCCACAGCAAAGACAAAAAAAAGAGATAAATATCAAAGTTTCATGACTTAAGGTATGCTTTGGTAGTCTGCCCATTTTGATCTAGTACAGTATTTTTAGGTATCATAAATAAATATGACCTGCCAGCCATTAAGTCTGACTTAGAGACTGTGACATATGGCCATTATACATACACAGTCCCTTGGATTCTTACAAAACCTGACTAAGGTCAAGGAACCCTGTGCCTTCCCTCTCTCATTTATATTTTATGATTCAGGAACAAGATGAAGTCCTCTAGACAGCTATTACTGAGTCAACCAGTAAATGGATATGTTTCAGATTATGATTTATCAGGGTCAAAAAGTGGTGTAACTCACCAGATTTTGACACAGTTGCCTTCTTAGATACTTACATTATTAAGAAATAGCATAAGACAGCTTAGTTTCACTTCAGAAATGCCTAATACTTGAAAAGATATTCACATCTTTTTTTCCACATGTGATGATCATAGCATTACTAATGTTATTATCAATTCTAGAGGTAGCATACAATTAATATATTCTGACATATTCATCATGTGCATATTTGTATTAACATGGCTAAGAGCTTTTTTCATTTTTGTTATATTTCTTAGCCAAAAGCAAAATTAGGTCCGGTGCCAGTTTTCATTCTATCTGCACTAAAACTGAAATTCTATACATGGAAAAGAAATATAATGAAAAGAAGGTACCATTGATAAATGTGAACTGAATTGCGAGGTATGTTCTTTGTTGTCTTACAGAATCTCACACACAAAAATAATGAGATCATCTCCGGTCTGGGGCTTGGATCCTAAAGCTTATACACCCACAGGACTTTATGGACTTCTATAGTCTCATCAAAATCAATAGTAGTATTCATGAGATGAAAGTTATTTGCATGCTTAGGTCTTTTCAAAGTCAGCGCTTTTATTATTTGGATTCAGGCTCAAAGTTTTTAGTGACCAACTATGTCAGTAGCTCCCTGAAAGAGTACCAGAAAAATTATGCTTGTCATGCTGAGTTCAAGAAAAAATAATTTCTTCTTTGCACCTTCACTTTCTCTTCTGTGTGGTTTGAATATGTCAACAGCCTGATACAACAAATCAGCATGCCAGTGGTTTATGAAATTATGCTTAAATCAGCATTCAGCAAGTATAGATTTTTTTTCTATTATTGTAACATTGGTTTATGGCTGACGAAGTACAAAAATGTCACAAATTTTTTTATATAAATAATGCAAAAGCACAAAAATAATGCAAATAAAAGAGCTAGTGTGATGAAGACATTTAGAGTTCACATAACAGACAGACAGATACCTAAGAAATTCAGTTAAATGACAGGTGGAGGACGAGAACAGAGGACCAACACTGACAATGCACAGAAATCACCTAACTGATCTTTGCAGATCAGCAACAGCCAGCAATAAGATGCTGCAGCTGGGTAAAGTAAAACCAGAAATATCTCACAGACCCCTTGTTAGAGAGTCAGCAGTAGCAGAGCCATTACAGAAGCATCAGTGAAATGGCAATGTGTATTTGGCTTTTTTTTTTTTTTTTTTTACTTTCTACAGATGAAAATGGCCTTCTCCTCTTATATATCTCTTCTGCAACAAGAACTTGATAGCTTAGTGCTCCTGTGTTCTTCAGCTAGGAGGTTTAGATTAGAGAGAAGGAAGATAGGAAAGCCAGTCACTCTCCTTTTTTGAGAACTTAGTCTAGATGAGACCTTACAAGGCATCAAATTGATCAGGTTGCTCGAAGCTCCATCCATCCTGGCCTTGAACACTTCCACAGATGGGGCATCCACAGCTTCTCTGGGAAACCTGTTCCAGTGCCTCACCACCCTCACAGTGAATAATTTCTTCCCAATATCTCATCTAAACCAACAGTCTTTCAGTTTAAAGACATTCCCCCTTGCCATATGACTACATGCCCTAGTCAAAAGTCCTCTCCAGCTCTCTTGTAGACCCCTTTAGGTACTGTAAGGCTGCTAAAAGGTCTCATTTCTCTTCTCCATGTAGAACAACCCCAAGTCGATCAGCCTATCTTCATAGGAGAGATGCTCCCGACCTCTGATCAACTCAGTGTCTCTCCTCTGGACTTTCTCCAACAGGTCCATCTCCTCATGTTGGGGGCCCCAGAGCTGCATGCAGTACTCCAGATGGTCTCATGAGTTCTGAAAAAAAGGGGAGAACAAACTCCTTCAATCTGCTACTGGATATTCCTTGCTCACAATTTATTAAAACACCCATTAAAATTTTTGACATTTAATCCTTAGAGACAAAGATAAATACAGCTATAAGAGTATTATTGCATTTTTAAAATTTACCTCCCCGACTTGGATGAATTCTCTTTGCAGGCAAAAATCATGGGTATGTGTATTTCTATGCTTAACAAAATTGAGATATTATCACTACTAAATTTCTTAAATAGCAAACAAGAAATATCATAAAGTTCAATGAGCACATCCTCCCTCTCAGAAAACTCCAGAGGAATACACACAAGGATAGTATATGCAATGTACTTACTAATAGCAAATTTGTAGTTTCTGAAGTTCCCAAAGGTGATGCAAGGGTCATACGTCTAAGAATACTATTACAGTTTTTTTGACCTCAGTTCTCTAGGAAAGGTGAATACCAAAATTAGTGTTGAAAGAGCAACTGAATGGAGTAAATCCAAACCATTTCACAACATGAAATGAGATTATCATTTGCACATATAAAGATACAGAATAGCTTTAACTTTTATTTTGATTCATGCTGTATAAACCTATTTTTCAGCTTTTATCAAATCCTGGTTTTCAATAAAAACATTGTGTATCTAGGCTCCAAAACCTTCATTCTGATTAACTGAATCTTCAGGCAACTACTCTATTTAGCTACTTTTCACCATCTTGCACATACTCTAAGCTATCTATTACAATATTTGCAACCACCATAAGTCAACTGAATTTTCTTTTGAAGGCTTTTTCTCTTCTTTTTTAATGTATTTTTTTTCTTTGCAAACATGTGCTACACAGTTTTTATCTCCATTTCGCCATCTCCAAAAACCAGGCGGACTGTCAGGAAATAAAAAAGAAGAACACACAACCATTTGGTTTTGGTAATATAAACACTCAGTGGAAGTACTGCCACAGTGCTCCCATCTGGCTCCAAACTGAAGGACCTTCTAACACTGCCTTCTTATATGTAGGGATATGTATAAAATGGGCACAGAGAAGTATAAGAAGTTGAAAGAGCAAAGAAGATTATACAGGAAGAGGTGAGAGAAGAAGATTCTCCAGGAGGGGAAGACTGGGAGTATTGGCTACACAGACTTTAGTAAAGCCTCTGAAGCCATTTCTCACAGCATTCCCCTCAACAAGCTGGCTGCTCATGGCTTAGATTAGCATGCTCATCACTGAGTAAAAACCAGGCTGGATGGGCTGGGTCACAGAGTACTGGTGAAAGAGATTGAATCCAGCCAGTAGTCAGTCACCAGTGGTGTTGCCCAAGGCTCAGTATTGGTTCCAGTCCTGTTTAACATGTCTGTGAATGATCTGGACCAGGGGATCGAGTGTATCCTTGGTGAGTTTACAGCCAAGACAAGGTTGGGCAAGAGTGTTAATCTGCTGGAAGGTAGGAAGGCTCTACGCAGGGATCTGGACAGGCTGGATCAGTGGGACAAGGCCAGTTAGGTATGACGTTCAATAAGGTGAAGTGCCAGGTCCTGCACTTTGATCTCAACAACCTGTGCATCCAATTTCAGTTGTGTAGAACTTTTGAAGCTACACAGACTGCTCAGTTATTCTAGTAGCTGGACTGACTAGTTCAATATACAGCTATCAGAAGTCACTAGAATTTTCCTCTTTGTTTTCAGTTCATACTTGTTTGTCACAAGGTGTGTCTCCATTTCCAGTGTCTCTATTCAGAATGCAGCCTTAAGTATTCTTTCTGTCATTTGCTCAAATTCAAGTAGCTGCTTTTAATGCCTCTATTGTATCCAAACCAAGTAGTTCTCATGTCAAACAGATGGAGAAATATTCTCTTAACATTTGCTAAATTTCACTGCACTATGTATATGCACTTCAGAAATACAGGAAAAAAATTTTTTTTGCTAAATTTCCTTTCCTCAAACAGGATTAGGGTTAACTGTAGTTTCTCCTTATTCTCAGAACATGAAAACACTGCACAACTATGGAAAGGCTGCATCCAATTTCAGTCCTGAAAATGAAGGAATTGTGCATTGGTCTCTCAAAGGCTGATTAAAAGCATGTCATCACTGTTCCTATAGAGATCCTTTATTTCCTGTTTTTCTCTCTGTCCTAGGAGATTACAATTATGCTGAATTGTATCCTCATTTGCCTGTTTAGCCCAGAAATAAGTTATGCACCTTTAAAACCAGATCTGAGAGCGAAGGGAGGGGGAAGCGGTTGCACGCAGTTTGTGTGTACAGAAACTTCATTTTCACTCCCCCGGAATTCCTTTTCTCTTGGTGCATGTTGTCTGCAGCACAGACAGCGGGAGAGAGTTCTCTTTTGCTTTTTGTTTAGTTTTTTTAGCTAGCTGAGGCAGAAAAATTCCCTGGACTGTGTTTTTTTTCTTTTTCTTGGAACTGTTCAGCCCTTCTTCACTGAAACCCCAGAAGGAAAGCAGGAGCTCACACCTGTGCCCCAGCGGCGCCCGGGATGCTGCATTTCCCAGCACCAGAGGGACTGATAAGGGACTGAGTGAGCCCAGCTACACCCCACGAAAAGGAATCTCTCTGAATTTGCCATCTCTTCAGACCAACAAGAAGTTCCATTGTTTAATATTATTCATTTTTCCACTTTTGTGAGTACTTTGCTTGTTAAATAAACATTTTTTTTCACTTTTCTCAAAAGAAGTTTACCTCCCAAACTGATTGGGAGAAGGGCCACTTGAATTTGATTTATAGAAAAGACCACTATAGAAGTTTCCTCCCAAAATGTGCCATAAACCAGGATACTCTGTCAAAAGTATTCCAAGCACTTCACCATGAGTTCTAGACACAAGACACCTAGTAAATATAATATGTCCACAGCCACTTCTTCATACCTGGGTGACCAACCACACTGTTTAGTTTAACTTCCAGCAGTAATTATTGTTCCATGGCAAAAAGAAATATATAAATTGCAAATGGAGTTGTCTTTGAGAAAAGCTGAAGTTCTTCATTCTCCCAGATGTGAACAATTAATTGTATGTCATGTGAAGGACATGGTTTTCTTTAGAAGGCAATATTTAGCTCAACTGTCTTCAGGACTGTATTACTGAACCATTTTTCCATAAAGTATTAAAATCAAAAAGTTGCCTAGTTTCATTGAGGCCTCATGCTCCTGTTTTATCCAGATGTCAAGTATGGCAGAGGATACCAACTAATATAGTAGAGTAACCAAGATTCTGACATTACTTGCCAAAGTTTTCACAACTGTCCAGGTTAAAAAGGATGCGTATCCCACAGATTTGGCCAAAACCAAGCACTCAAAAACAGGCTTAGTAGCAATAAAATGTGAGAGTATAATCCATACTCCTGCTTCTGGACATGCTTTGATCAACTGCATGCAATTATACCTCCATCTCGTGGCTGGCTGAAGCAGCTATTTTGACCTACTACTGACTCAAATAAAGGAGGTGATCTATAAATAAAGGTATAGAAATCTACTTCTGATTTTGACAACTTCCTCTTTGAGACATTCCTTTGTTTTTCTCCAGGAGAGACAACTTTTTGGCTCTGAAAGAAAAAACTTCAAAGTATGTAAAATTATCAGTTGTGCTCAAACTACTCCTTCCTCAGACGTTCACAGGCCAAATGTTCACAAGTCTTCCAAAAGCTATGAAAGAGGAAAGCTCCATTCAAGGAACAGGAGAAAAACTGTGCAACTTTAATTAAGGAATTGCAGCTAATCAGGCACAAAAGTGCCACAATTCAATATTCTTTCTGAAATAGAGTTGGTCAGTTCCAAGATTAGGAGATTTGACAATGCCTTATATGAATAAAAGCAAGCAATAAATAAAGCAATAACCTCAGCTACACTGATGTTGTTGCTGAATGTATGGGTAGATAATTGTTGATATTTTTAGGAAAAAATAGTTCACTGCAGAAAGAAAGGAAACATTAAATCAACAGTTTAGAAAGAACTGTACAGTAACCACGATTGAAAGAGAATTAGCATATACAGATACACTTGGCTTTGCTTGGGCGGTGATAATATCATGCTTTCAATGGCTCATGTCTTACTGGAATTATTTGGTTTTAAGAATATAATCATAATTGGTCTCATAATTAACTGATGTGCATTAGATCAATCTAAGGTTTTGTGTGGTACCTTCCCAAAAGTCTGTTCAGAAAACAGAATTAGCTTTGGGAAGGATACTGAATAACCTTTAATTAAAACAAAACTAGTTATTTAGTAGGTTGTATTTTTTTAATGAACTGTCAAAGCATCTGGCTATATACAGAAGACAGTGAACATAAATGTATTTAATGCTTGAAACAAAAAGGACTATCCTTGTTAAACATTAACACTGGATAACTGTGAAAGGAACTGTGTTACAACCTATCAAAAATTTCTCATTGCGCAAAGACTTGATTGGCAAGTGCAATTTAGCGGATCTGTGCTGAGAAAATATCTCATCCATTTGTGTTGGAACTTTTTACAGTTACATGACTGGGACAAGGAAGAAGAATGTAACACATTAAACCTTTGGAAATTGGTACTGTGCATAAGCTGAAAGGTTTTTTTCTTATGTCTACCTAAAAGCCTAGAATAACAGAACCAACAGGTTATCAGCAAGATGAAGAACTTGTATTTAGAGAAAAGAGTTAAAAAACCACTTGCATGTAACACTTTTCATTTCCAATCTCAAACTGAAAACAAAGCAAATGAGCAACTTTTTAGTACTGATTGCAGGCTTGTCCTGTGTTTTGCCTATATGCAACATAAGCATGTATAAAACCTATAGATTTTCAGATTTTTGCAGCCAAAACGAAAAGGGCCTTAAGGAACCACTACAATATCAGGTAGATATATTCTTAAGAAATATAAAGCAGATAAACTCATGGGAAGCTTATCAAGCTGTGATAGGAATAGGCATTCCCAAGAGAACACAACTTGTTAAAATGTACTCAATAGTCTTGAAAATTCAAGCATGTTAAACTGGGCACACAGCGCAAAATACAAAATAGCTTGGTCTAATTCCCTGTATATGACTACAAAAGTGAGTCT